>JAOPUI010000016.1:5254451-5272605 GCA_027123135.1 Urophycis floridana | reverse complement strand
CGTGGACTGAAGCAACACCGTTTTCAAAGGACTATGTTGGGATGACACACAGATCACTCATTCCCCCTGTGACTTGTATAGCCATGGCGCGCGTCGCCATGGCTACCCATCTCACAGGGCAACGGGGGACATCAAAGCAAAGACGGGCTCAGAACTACGCCGTGTCGAGGCTACACTTTGACTCTGAAAGCGCCCGTTTCATTTCTGAAGCGTCAGATTATCTGAAATGATATCAAAGAACATCACGCCGTCGAGACCAGCCGACACCGTGCCGGCAAAAGCACCGCACAAAGGGCAGGGACGGAACAGAAACACAGCATTTCAATATGCTAATCGCGGCTTAGACTTTCGGCTCGCACCGCGACAACTATGGCGCACGCCTCACAGATTTGGTTATCAAAATAGCAACATACCGACACGGGCACCGAACAAGTGAAAACTCGCTTTTCATCCTCGCAAACTGTTATGGTGTCAGATTAGAGCCAAGGAACACAAGGATGTTACAAATAGTTTTAGCAATTTGTTTCCATGTGTAGGAAGGATTAGTGTCGTCACGCTGACTTCGCAATGAGCTCACTGTGGCAAAACACCCAGGATCGTGTGTGAAAACAAAACCAGATTGTGCTTTGGGATTTACATGCTCAGAAAGCACAGGCCCGGCCAGCTAGCGGAGGGAATAAAAAAGAAAACGGGCCGACCCAGCGGGCCATTTCGGCCCTCAGAAACAACCCAGGAAACAAAAGAGGAAGGAAGGAAGGAAGACGAAGGCAGCAGGAGACATCGACACGGAGGAAAAGAGGACGGAGGTCAACAGAGGATGCACATGGTTGTTTGTACACAAAAAATAATTTGATAGAAAGGCGGAGTGGAGGGAGGGGCAAGATAAATGTGACGGGAGGGATGACAAGCAGGTGTGGAGGACGAAAAACAATCGAGAGACAGAGGGCAAAGAAGAAATGAGAGGAGGAGTGATGGAGCCAGGGGAGAGAGAGTCAGAGGAAGGGAGGAGATGAAAGAGATGGATTGATGAGACTATTTGAACAGGGAAGGAGCCCCCACCCAAGGGTCTATCAAAACACACACCAGACCAGACAGCGCTTGTGACACTTCAGCTGTGCGGTGTCTTTAACTCGCACAAATCGCCTCAGATATGTAGGCAATAGCTGTGAAATTGCCCAGACATGACTAGACCTTTTATTAGGCACTTGAAGAAAGGTATCAATGGGTGATAGGGTGGGGCCCATGTAATCTCACACCCAGCTAATTTACATTTATTTTATACATCACCATGTGTATGATGATAATTGATGACTGATTGGATGGGATATATATATATATATATATATATATATTATGGGCTTGTGTTTACATGTATATGTGTGGCTGAGCTGTCTTCTAGGTTGTGCTCACCAAAACAGCGCAAAGCTAATAAAATAAGGCCCTTCATACTTTTTTTGCTATTAAAAAAAAACAAAACGTATTTTTTTATTAAACATAGTACAATGACACCTCATAAAATTTCTCCACGCCCTTGGTTGTATGATACCAGCAATGATATCGGCAATGTTTACATGAAATTGCTGAGTGTTTGACCAATCACAGTAGAAAGGCCCAGCAGACCAAAGAGCAGCCTTAAAGAGACAGGAGCGTTTCTGACAAAGGTGAACAGGGTTCTGCTGTAATAAACACTGTGAGAATAGTAAAGTATATTTTAAAATTAAAGCATGAAAACCCCAAATGAAACTAAATTAACCACTAAAATGGCATAACATGACCCCTTTAATTGTTAACATGTTTACTTGAAGCAAAATAATTCCTGAATTACACAAAAACAAACAATTTTGATCGGTCAGTGTAACAATTAGTTTTACTATGCTGAAATAAGTAGATACTAAATGGATACATTTTCTAATTCCTGTTGCCAGCAGGGAACATCAGTTTCTGTCTTTGAGCCAGCTAGAACCAGCAGTTATCATGCATGACCATGTGTGGTGGTGTGGTGCTAAAAGTGTTTGGTTACATTTAAAAGAGAACATTATTTGAAATAAGATGATTATGGCCACCCATGCCACAGTCTCAAGAGAACATGAAAAAAGCAGTTGTGTTGCTGTCAATAAGAATGGTGATAATAATTTATTGTTTAATTTAGAGCATGATCATGGGAAGACACAGGCAGTGTCAACTTACCAAGCATCTACCAATCAGACAATGGGGGTACATGATTCTTTTAGGGAAACTCTCATTGTGGGCAGTAAACACAAAGGAAACAAAAGGTGAGGGGGGTGATGATGGTGATGAGGTAAGGATTGGTGAGGGGGGTGATGATGGTGATGAGGTAAGGATTGGTGAGGGGGGGGGGGGTTGATGATGGTGATGAGGTAAGGATTGGTGAGGGGGGTGATGATCATGGTGGTGAGGTAAGGATTGGCCATGGCTTAAGTCAGCCATTTCAGGAGAGACCAAGCTATTTGCAGTACAATAGGGGAAGTGGACACGTATGCAAAGATGAAAGACAGGAAAGGATTCTCCACCTCAAAGTGAGGAGATGGCATGGTGTCATTGTCAGACTTCATGCCTCACATTTCAAATAGAAAGAAGAAGGGATACATTCAGGTGAACGGAGAATGGATAGAAATGCCTTTCAATTGATTGGTATCAATGTAATCAAGGTTTATCTCATTTGTATATCATTTTACCTTACCATTACAATACATTTTTCCATGACAAATGGAGATGATGTGGGCTACATAATCAAACAGAGATCATAGAATGCTACGCTCCCTGATTTACATACTCTCTCTCTTTCTTGCTCTAATTGTGGCAGCGAGTGCACATCAGTTATTTCTCAAGTTGTTATGTGTTGTGTGCAGTGACCATTCATGCTGTGGTTCAAAGAGGTCTAGTATACAAAGTGAACAATGGGAACAGTTACTATGTATAGATACCAAAAACAACTTTCTGACATTTAAACTATGCTGAATAAATGCAAGCGGTTTATAAAAAAAAACATGCATAACATGTCCAATGATAAACTGAAAACATCAAAATAATCAAGTTGTAGACAAATGAGACTGCACAGTGCCCTCTAGTGGTGCATGTTGTTCTTCGCCGTATTCTGATCTGAATTATCAGGCTGACTGGCAGTCATCCATGAGCTTTAGCCTGAAGCCAACTACCTAATAACAATTCATTTGATCTGATGAATATGTTAAACAATGAAGTTTTGACACTGTCAATTGAATAAAAGTATAAAACATTTGTTAAGTCTTAAAGAATCCTCTCCATTCCAACTTTGTTTACTTCCCTAAGCACCTTTTGAAGGGAAGTTTCCCTTCGCCCTTCTTGGGTGTAGAGTAAAACAAGAGAAATGCTCCTATGGCTACAAGGATGTCCTACAACATTGTTCAAGGATGCTCCTATTGCTACAAGGATGTCCTACAACATTGTTCAAGGGAACGTTTGTGAAGTACAAGCATGTGTTGTTCCTGGCTGCACTCTGTGGCAGCTGGCTTGATGAAAAGTTTCCCACCAAACCAGATGTGAGTCCTATCCCAAGGTCGTGTGTGTGTGTGTGTGTGTGTGTGTGGGGGGGGGGCTGACTTGACTTGACTATCAAGACGTATCAAACCTCTGAGGATGTCAGGCCCATTGTAATTGTAAACTCTGTTTACCCATTGAGGAATGTTTCCCCTATGCTTCCCTACCTCGTATCCAACAAATAAGCATCAAGCTATTGAGAAAGATAAGATAAGATAAGATATTCCTTTATTAATCCCCCTTAGGAGAAATTCACAGCGACCAGCAGTACAGGGGATAGATGTGCAGTAAGAGCCTGGCTAAAGTCAATCTTATATATACAAATATAATATAGACAGAAATATATACAAATTATTAATGAAAATAATCAAATATACCAAAAAACCTGTAAAATAAATAAGATATGCTTATGCCTATGCTTCCTCTCATTTGATGCTCCACCATACAGCCTACATAACCACAGTTCAAATACTGCTGTAATATTACATTTCATTGACAGATGGCTCCCTGAACCTGCTTGTAGGGGTACGGGCCTGGAGCCAATGAGAATGCAGTATGATCTGAAGCTGAATTTACATTTACATTAAAAGCATTTAGCAGACGCTTTTATCCAAAGCGACTTACAGAAAGACAGACATTTGTCAGAAGAAGGTGAAACATTTCATTGCTGTATACAGTAAGAAATGAACCAGATCAAGTTTCAAGCATTTCAATTGTTAGGTGAACCATTGCTAGTATACTGTACAACATTTCTGATCAAGTTAAGTTAAAACAGAGAAGAGTTGTGATTTCGCCGTCCGACTTTTTCCTCCTTTTAGTGATGGAGGTACCAGTGGACCAGCTGAGGTAGTTGAACGCAGTGCTTGAGCAGGGGCGTGGGGTTTCACTAACACTTAGAGGTAGGTAGGGGCAGCTATTAACAGCTTTGTAGGCCAGTACCGTCTTGAATTTGACGCGAGCCGCTACAGGGAGCCAGTGGAGGTCATGTTTGGTTTGGTTAGGTTTGTGTCGTGCTGCAGCGTTCTGGATCCGCTGCAAAGGTTTCATGGCGGTTGCAGGGAGTCCAGCTAAGAGCGGGTTTCAGTAGTCGAGGCGAGAGATGACAAGTGCGTGGGTCAGGAGCTGTGTCTCTTCCCTCGTGAGGAAAGGCCGGATCCTGTGGATGTTGTAGAGAGCAAATCTACAGGATCGGGTCACTGCAGTGATGTTTGTAGTGCAGGACAGTTGGTTGTCGAGTTTTACGCCCAGGTTCCTTGCACACAATGCAAACAACCCTAAAACCAAACCTGAATCGAAGCAAATTCCGATTGCTGGCCGAGCTCGGACTTGAACCTTCCTGTCGCCCGCCTAGGGGAACTTTGGCAGCGTGGAGCTGTGCCGCTACGATCCGCTGGGGGACAACACGGGCGAGCTGCTGGCCGTGAAGAAGCTCCAGCCCAACAAGCGCTCCTCGCTGGACGACTTCACCAAGGAGATCCACACCCTGAGTGTCCTGCACTCCGACTACATCGTGCGCTACAGGGGCGTGTGCTACAGCGCTGGTAAGCTCACACAGCGTTGTATTACCATTCTGGGGCCTCCTCAGACCTCGCCTGGTCTGATGTTGTATTAACATCCTGGGGCCTCCTCAGACCTCTTCCGGTCTGATGTTGTATTAACATCCTGGGGCCTCCTCAGACCTCTCCTGGTCTGATGTTGTATTAACATCCTGGGGCCTCCTCAGACCTCTCCTGGTCTGATGTTGTATTAACATCCTGGGGCTACCTCCTATAAGGGACGAAACATCCGTGTAGCCAGCAGGTGGCCGACAGGTTCTGGTTTTGTCAAAGGGCTGGACGTTTGGAGCGGCCAGGGATCGCTGTTAGGTCAGGTAGTCTGACACGTCTATGAAGGTAACATTTTACAATAAGGGTATGAACCATGAAACAGGTAATTAACAATGAACTAATGGTCTAGTAATCATTTACTAATAATGTGTTCATGTTAACTCAGGTAAGCAACCATTTAACAAAACAATAATGGTGTCTCCTGAAGCCACTATTTAACAAAACAATAATGGTGTCTCCTGAAGCCACTATTTAACAAAACAATCATGGTGTCTCCTGAAGCCACTATTTAACAAAACAGTAATGGTGTCTCCTGAAGCAACTATTTAACAAAACACTAATGGTGTCTCCTGAAGCAACTATTTAACAAAACAGTAATGGTGTCTCCTGAAGCAACCATTTAACAAAACAGTAATGGTGTCTCCTGAAGCAACTATTTAACAAAACAGTAATGGTGTCTCCTGAAGCAAAAAGAGAGAACGACACATCAAGCGGTTTGGGATATGTTGGAGACAGAATAGGCCTTCCCCAATGCAACCAAGATCTGCGTACCCTCAACGTACAGCAAGGACCGGGTTTACTTTTGCCTCATGAACAATGACAGCCCAGCCATGGTAGACAGCCCATAAGAAGTCTCCACCAGGCCAGTCGGCCATATCATGTCTTGTTCCGGCCAGATGCCTTCAAAAGAGACCGGGGTGGGGGCAATGAGCAAAACACATTGTTTATTTATTAACCACACCTAGTGTTGGAAATTATGCCATTAGTTATTACTGTGTTAATTAATATTGATTTATGGTTATTCAATGTTAGCCTGGAGCCGATCCAGGTAAACAGGACATCATGTTCCTTTTCACTAAACAGTCTGGACCCTTGGCTCCCAATGTGTCTTGAAATTACCCTAGTCAGGGACTGAGCCGTAGGCAATGACGCCTGAAGCAACTATTTAACAAAACAGTAATGGTGTCTCCTGAAGACACGATTTAACAAAATAGTAATGGTGTCTCCTGAAGCAACTATTTAACAAAACAGTAATGGTGTCTCCTGAAGCAACGATTTAACAAAACAGTAATGGTGTCTCCTGAAGCAACTATTTAACAAAACAGAAATGGTGTCTCCTGAAGCAATTATTTAACTTTCAGTTGGACATTCATTAAGAGTACTCTTAATGAATGTCCAACTGAAAGTCCAATAACAGGAGGGGGGGGAAGGCAACTCACGGACGAGGCAGGGGCAAGGGCAAGGGCAACGCGTGGAGCAGCGTGGCTGCAGCGTAGCGTAGTTTGGCTGTAGCAGGCGTAGCTTGGCTGTAGCTGAAACTGTAGCTTCCATGGCTGTAGCTGACGTAGCTGACGTAGCTGTCGCTGACGTGCCTTTGGCTTCATTCGAAGATTAATCCGCAGTGGCCGACTGGCCACCTGCGGCTTAAATAGGCTACCCTGTGGCTGATTGGTGACCAGCCACAGGTGCACTGGTGGCACAGCATAGCAGGAGGGAAAACCCGGTTCAGGACCGTGAAGGTCCGGCCCGGACTGTGACAAACAGTAATGGTGTCTCCTGAAGCCGCTATTTAACAAAACACTAATGGTGTCTCCTGAAGCAACTATTTAACAAGACAGTAATGTTGTCTCCTGAGGCAACGATTTAACAAAACAGAATTGGTGTCTCCTGAAGTCGCTATTTAACACAACAGTAATGATGTCTCCTGAAGCCACTATTTAACAAAACAGTAATGGTGTCTCCTGAAGGAACTATTTAACAAGACAGTAATGGTGTCTCCTGAAGCAACTATTTAACAAAACAGTAATGGTGTCTCCTGAAGCAACTATTTAACAAACACTAATGGTGTCTCCTGAAGCAACTATTTAACAAAACAGTAATGGTGTCTCCTGAAGCAACTATTTAACAAAACAATAATGGTGTCTCCTGAAGCAAAAAGAGAGAACAACACATCAAGTGGTTTGGGATATGTTGGAGACAGAATAGGCCTTCCCCGATGCAACGAAGATCTGCATACCCTCAACGTACAGCAAGGACCGGGTTTACTGTTGCCTCATGAACACTGACAGCCCAGTCATGACGGCTCATAAGAAGTCTCCACTGGGCCAATCGGCCACATCACATCCTGTTTCAGGCAGATGCCTTCAAAAGAGACCGGGGTGGGGGCAATGAGCAAAACACATTGTTTATTCATTAACCACACCTAGTGTTGGAAACTAGGCCACAAAGCCTCACCCTCACCTGTCAGGTGGATCAAACAGGGAACAAAAACAAAAAGTGAACAAACATTCCAAAGAATGTCCTGGAGAAAGGGTCAACAATGTGATCAGCAATCAGCAATGTGTGACAGCAATCATATATCCATGTATGTACTCAGAACTCAGAACTCAGAGGAACTTTGCCTCGTAGGTTTGCGCCTATGAGGAATTTGTCCTGCTGGTTCATGCGCAACAGTAAACAGTAAACAGTGAACAAACAACAAACAACACCATCATAGACAATACAAACAACAAGCAACAGTAAGTGTTTTAAAGTGTATGGTGCAACGAGTGCATAGATACATGATCGTATGTATATTAAACATCCAACTTCACCATCTTGGAAAAGTCTCCACGGAGTAAAACAGAGAACACGCTGGGTAGTTATTTGGACAGTCAGACAGGTGAGGGTTCTGCGGTCCAAGGCAGTCAGACTTACAGGAGAGGGGTGAGTAGATGAATGAAGAACATAGAGGCCTGAAGCTTACCAAGGCCTCTACGCAAGCACACAAGAAAAGCACACAGGAGGGTTGACAGAAAGTATCACAAAGTGACTCAGCAGACACATTTCCAGACAAATACAAAAACTAAAAAGCTGTACAAGAGAAAGAAACAATACAAAACCTGTGACCTCAATTCTTTAATGAACAATTACCTAATAGTCATTTAATAGTAATAGTAATCATTTAATAGTGTAATATCATCTCATCAACGGGCGGTGAGAGGTCCAGGTTGTTCTGGGAGAGAGAGATTTGGATTTGGATATGTTGGAGACAAGAACGTACAGTATACAACCATTCAGAATGCGGAGGAACATCTGGCAACATCTGGCAACACACTCCCTGATCGTCACCACAACATTGCTGCTAACTAATGACGTCCATCTTGGCTCCAGCTTGCTGGGTGGGGGAGACTGAATGTTCATCTCCATCACCCAGCTAGCATTTGGTGTTGTCCAGGCCAGAGCCTGGGTTCTGTTGCCAGATGTGTCCCCTTTTCTTCCACCCACTCTGACAGCTTCAACACTGCAGAGACTCTTCAAAGATGGTGGTGACGTTGGAAGTTTAACGTGATTTATTTTCTCTTGATAAGCCAACATTTCTAAATTGGAGATTAAGAGGGTGCTTGTGAGGCCTTGTCACCAGACATGATAATCAATGAGTTGTCTTTGGCTTGGGGTCTCCTGCCCGGTCTCATGGTAGGCATCTGCTCAGAGAGGGTGGGTTACACACACACACACGCACACACACACACACACACACACACACACACACGGCCCACCATGTTTGAGGCGGGGATCTGTAAGCACGGAATAAATAAGACAAACTCAGCAGAAAGTCTGGACAGGCCTCTGAAACCTCATCTGTAACACTTGTATGTACACAGTGTAGATCACATAGATTGGGCTGAAGGGGTTTTCCCCGACCTTCTCTCAGCATCAGACAAACAGAGCAGGTGTCTGACGTCTTCTGCTCACCAGGCCGCCTCAGCATGAGCCTGGTGATGGAGTACATGCCACATGGCAGCCTCATCGGATACCTGGAGAAGAATTCCTCCAGAGTGGACCAGGACCACATGCTGCTCTTCGCCTCGCAGATCTGCAAAGTACCTCCCCCTGACCTACCTCCCCCCTGTCCTACCTCCCCCTTGATGTACCTCCCCTCTGTCCTACCTTCCCCCTGATGTACCTCCCCCCCCCCATCCTACCTCACCCCTGATGTACCTGCCCCCGTCCTACCTTCCCCCTGATGTGGCTCCCCCCTGTCCTACCTCCCCTCTGACGTACCTCCCCCATGACATCCCTCCCCCGTCCTACCTCCCCCCTGTCCTACCATGAATACATGTGACTAATTGTGGACTAATGAGCGAGCCTCCCCCACCAAATAACCAAATGGATAATGAATGAAGGAGGTTCAGACTTCAGAGTGCTTAGAGTTAGGGGGTCCGGTAATGTCGCTGACCTCAGCTTCTCTCATGTCTGAATGTTCCCCAGGGCATGGAGTATCTGCAGAGCATGCGCTATGTGCACCGGGACCTGGCCGCCAGGAACATCTTGGTAGCCAGCGAGTCTTTGGTCAAAATCGCTGACTTCGGTCTGACCAAAATCATCCCGTACGACAAGGAGTACTACTGCGTCACGCAACCCGGAGAGAGCCCCATCTTCTGGTTCGGGATCTTTTGTTCCTCAAATCAATAGAAAAGCACAGAAAGTCCAAAGCCCATCACCTAACTTTACTATCAGCACCCAGATTGCTCAACGCGACTAGAGCAGTGTCTTAACAAAGAAAAGCTTTGTATAACCTGAAGCCCCATCTACCTGAAGCCCTATCTACCTGAACCTGAACCCCCATCTCACCACCATGCCTGCAGGGTCTGCCATGCCCATCTTTCAATGCTTCCCTCTTGTGCTCCAGGCATGCTCCAGAGTCCATCACAGAGTCGAAGTTCTCCCACAAGTCGGACGTGTGGAGTGTTGGGGTGCTGCTTCACGAGCTCTTCTCCTACTGCAACCGGCACCACAACCCCAAACGGGTAAGTGGTCAAAGACCACGCGGCTTTCATTGGCCCGCCTGCCGGGTCCAAGACGCGGAGGGGACCCGGGCAACAAAACTTATTTGGTCCAGCGAGAGACGCGGCGAAATGTGACTGCCTGCCGAGCCACAGGTTCTGAGTTTCAGCAGCCTCAGACGTTTGGACCCATAGTGTTGGCCACCACGTCATGGGTAAAGCTGGTGTTAGCGCAGGATAAGAGACAGAAAGAAACAAGCCAGTTTCTTCATTTGTGACCAACATTTACACAATCGGATGAGGAAGTGGTGCCCTCTCACGACATGATTCCAGTCGCGTGATGAATGCAGTGACTGTCATGCTGGCAGGAAATGGTGGTTTGTGTATGCATTATTGAACCAACATTGCTACCAACATAACTACCAAACCTATGCTCCTATGAACCCAAAATGGAGGTGGACATTGCCATGTGAAGTCTTGATCTAAGTCCTTTAAAAGTGATTTATGAGTAAGGCTCTTCAGAGGCTTTGAGGAGGCTTTATTGTTAGCCTCAACCTCATACTAATACACTATACTACACTACACCATACTAGACTATACTACACTACATGACTACACTACATGACTTATACTATGTTATACTACACTACACTACACTACACTAGACAGACAGACAGAAAATTATTAATACTTTAATAATCCCAGAGGGAAATTGCTTTTGTTACACATACTGTGGTGGATGGTAAAATGGTAAAAGGGAAAAGAAATACAGTATAGAAGTAAAACTTACCATATTTAAACCATCTTTAAACCATCTTTAACCTCCACTTTTTATATGATTTGCATATTGTATATACATAAGACTAGCATTTTCAATCATTTTAAATTTTAGCACTTTATTTAATATTCATCATGTCCAGTTGTTTTTCTGGTGTGTATTTATGTTCTTTATTATAGTCTTCACTACAACATATCGCATGTGTAAACTCCCCTGGCGAGGGGGCGATGTCCCACTTGCATGCAAATTTCTGCTCCCATTAGAGCACGCATTAGGTGCAGCAGAGCTTTGTCACAGAGGCACGGTAGCAGACTGGACTACTGGAGGTGACGCGCATTGACCGTGGAGCTTTTTCACAGAGCTGTCAAGAGCACAGCTAGCCCCCAGCATTAGCATTCGGCAGGCAAGCGTTTTATTGCTGTGCGTCAGAGCACCAGCAAGGTTCAATGTTACCATGTTCCTCACCAGTCTAGTCCAACACTAGACCCCTAACCCTAACCCTACTAACCCTAACCAGCAATGGTCAATGTTATTCTCACCAGCCTAGTCCAACAATAGACCCCTAGCCCTAACCCTGCTAACCCTAACCCTACTAACCCTACTAACCCTAACCCTACTAACCCTAACCAGCAATGGTCAATGTTATTCTCACCAGCCTAGTCCAACACTAGACCCCTAGCTCTAACCCTGCTAGCCCTAACCCTGCTAACCCTAACCCCACTAACCCTAAGCCTCCTAACCCTAACCAGCAAGGATCAATGTTATCCTCACCAGTCTAGTCCAACACTAGACCCCTACCCCTAACCCTACTAACCCTAACTAGCAAGGGTCAATGTTATCCTCACCAGTCTAGTCCAACACTAGACCCCTAACCCTAACCCTACTAACCCTAACTAGCAAGGGTCAATGTTATCCTTACCAGTCTAGTCCAACACTAGACCCCTAACCCTGCTAACCCTAACCCTACTAACCCTAACCCTACTAACCCTAACCAGCAAGGGTCAATGTTATCCTCACCAGTCTAGTCCAACACTAGACCCCTAACCCTAACCCTACTAACCCTAACCAGCAAGGGTCAATGTTATCCTCACCAGTCTAGTCCAACACTAGACCGGGTACGTAAGAGGAGTGCACCCTGACTTACCACGGAGCCATGGATCTGTCCTCGCGGTGACATCTTTGTGAAAAAGGGGTCTATTCTGAGACCCAGGAGGGCGTAGGTCTGACCTGTTACACTGTGATTCTAAAGCTGTACATGCAGAGGATCAGCAGCAACACGCAGGGCCAGGCCATCGCCATGCACCTGCTGGCCGTACTGAAGGACAACTGGAGGCTCCCGGCCCCCGCCCACTGCCCGTCCAGGGTGAGTCCTCCAGCCCTCAGGGATGGTGATTGGTCAATCGAGCTGACAGCAAGTCAGGGGCAACCGCGGCCTGCCGGTTAGGGCTTCGGACTTGCAACCGGAGGGTTGCCGGTTCGAAACCTGACCAGTACGAACGGCTGAAGTGCCTGTGAGCAAGGCATCTAACCCCTGTTGCAGGCAGCTCAGTGCCTCGGGATTAGTGTGTGCTTCACCTCACTGTGTGAGTATCCACTAATTCATGATTGGGTTAAAGAGACCAAATTTCCCTCACAGGATCAAAAGAGTAATTATTCTTCTTCTTCTTCTTCTGGAGGGATGTTCATGGATGTATTGTTCAATGCATTTATTTTAATCTATTTGCTCTTCCATGTTTTTATTTATTTATTTATTTATTTTTTCCGTGTGGGATGATAAGCTTATGTACATAACTCTGGCCACCTCGTTTCCCTGCATGATTTTTTTTCTGGCTTATCTGTCTTAAATCTTTCTGGACTACAGCCCATGATAGTTTCACTTCTCGAGTCACAACTCCTTTCAAGGCCTTCCGTGTTGCATTCTCCACGCGTGTCCATGGCGATGACACAGCTGCTGTTCCTCCAGGTGTACACGTTGATCAGGCAGTGCTGGGCCTTCAACCCTGAGGACAGACCATGCTTCTCCAGCCTGACCGACCAGATCGACCACATCGCCCAGGAAGCCCCTCTTAGCTAAAGAGATTCATATCAGATCATAATACTGTTATATATAATAATGTATAGATGCTCAATATTACAAATAATACTTTTGACACATTTTACTATTTAGTACCTTCATGTTTCAGCTTAATATTTACTTAATTATGCAGTTGTATATTTTTTTTTATTTCATATTAAATCATTTTCAAAAGAGAAATGTATAAAATTGGTTCTAACTATCGGAATGCTGTTTTCAGTATTTTGTCCTTCAGCAGGGCACCTTTCCTATTCCTGTACTTAACGAGTTTGTGAGATGGCCCTAAGGTTCATTAGAGAGTAGGTGCTGCAGACGTTATGAGGACAAGCAGGGGAACAACATCATGTTATGAACTGTGTCTTTTCCATGGACCACCAAACCAAACAGAAATAAAGACAAGAAAAAGCAGTATGCTGGAGTAGCGCCACAATATACATTACATAACCTTATAACATTAAGGTTGTGTAGTACAAGCCACACATGATGTAAAGGGTTGATTGTTCTGGGAGGACTCAAGAGAGCGAGGCAGTGAATGGTTCCTCTTTGGGTTTGATTGTTCTCAGAGGATTCCAGATAAAGAGGCATTGAGTGGTTCCTCTTGTGGGTTAAAGGAACGCCATACATTTTCATTCAAAGCTAGGGCATTTAGCAGAAGCTTTTATCCAAAGCGACTTTGTCACCAAAAAAATGTTTCATGTACTGGCTGCCGGTCATATGGAGTTTTGACTTGAAGCTCAGATATTTATGAACAGGTGGGTATTGATAATGAAGGATTATTATTTTGCGGGCAAGACATTCCTTAATAACAGAAAGAGCAACCACTCTCCCTCTCTTATATCCTGTCCAGTCAGGACTTTGCCACACACACACTGATGGAAACCCATCATATAATACAAAAGCCTTCATTTAATATATATATTTACTACATTACCTAAAGAACACAGGGCAAAATACAAAAAGTGCATTCATAGCAGGCTGCACAAGAATAACATACAAGAATGTATACCATGTTTCATGTATCTGTGAGGGTTTAACTTTTATAAAAAATAAACACAGACAATTTTCTCTTGACCATGTAGGCTGACCCATTCTGAAAGTCCTTGATGTGTGATCAAGGTCTTTTGAAGTTTACATGTCGTGAACAAGTGAAAAAAAAACAGAGCTTTCTGATAGCAGGCATTGTGTTTGCTTATGAAAGGGGGAATATCTTGAAGCACTCCAGAATGATATTTCCTGAAAATGTTTTAAGTTTATTTCATTGCGCAATTTAAGTGTTGCATCTTAAGGTTCTACAAAAATTACATTACATGTAATTCTATATTTTTGGGTACAAAGTCAATATTTTCATCGTACAGTAATAGGGCAGATTTTGAACATGTTTGATTTCATAAAGTCTGAAAATAGATTGAGAAACGTTATTAATCCCCGAAGGGAAATTGGGTCAGCACACTGTGTTGTGACGGCTGGTTTCACCTGTGTGGATTGATGAGTAAATGTGCAACAGGAGTCCAATCAGTGTGATTCCAGGTGAGGCTCAGACCAGCCTTCTCACACACACACACACACACACACACACACACACATTCAACAAGTGTGTTGCTTGCTGAGTTTGAATGTTTCTGCAGCCTCTGTGAATGTGTACAACAAATTCTCCCTTTGGGGTAAATAAAGTTCTTTTTTATTCACTTATTTCATGTTCCTTATTCATTGATTGATGTTGTAATGGCGGACAAATAACTGTGTTGCTATGGTGACAAGGCACCAGGTGATGAAGAGCCTCCCAGGTGACCCCAGCGATGGAACAGCGTGAAGCTCACAGCACGAACACAAACAGTCCCACACCCCCCCCCATGAACAGGTCAACAAACAAAGGTGGTGTATTTCCTCAACATAACCTCTACCGTCCGAAAATAATTTTCTTGGATCTCAGCAGGTGTGTCTTCTAACCTCATCCTGTGCTCCCAAATCAATTAAACCAATTCCCTCAACATCAAATGTGTTACCTAAGGCCAGCTGTTATACTGTACACACAGACATACACATGGACTGCCATCTTTATGATGCGGGGGTTATTAATACATTTCTCATCATGCCACTGGGTATCTTTAAGTACCAGCACCTAAAAATACCTTCATATTAGCATGTGCTATTCCACTTCAATGTGTCAAGTTCACTGAAGGGTGTCTCCCCGTACAGTCCAAATGCCTCCATTTAAGATGAAACTGAACGCTGGAGTTAAATCTGATGCTGCTGCTGGCTGCTCTGGGCTTCTGCAGAAACATTGTGGGCTCCTTCAAGGTCAAAATGAAGCTCATTCTAAATGGAATGAAAACCCAATTCTTTTCTTTGGATTATATACAATTAAAACTTACTTGCCATGCCACAAAATACAACACATTTCCCCTTGAAGTCACCATGTCCGACATTTATGATATATTATTAAGCCACAACAGTAAAGTAACAGCAGTAAAGTAAATATCAATAAGGATAAAAAATATATATCATTTTCGAAATTGTGAAAAACACAAGTTCCCCTTTTATTCATTCTTAACAGTCGAGTGAGGAACATTTAGTTTCGATTCTGGGAACTCCACACTGTGTCCCACCCGTCCTCCACCCCTCCCTGTACCCCATCCTGAAGGCACCTTGGCAGACATTAATTAGCACCACATTCCCTTATTGCTTTACGTGATCAAATGAAGTCATCAATTTTTATCACCACTATTTTCTTTTGAAATTTACAGTATTCTATTTGAAACATTGTAACTTGTAATGAAAGTGTGCTTATATTATTATTATGTATTTTATAATTGTATTATTATTGTTATTATTATTATTGTTGTTGTTGTTGTTGTTATTGTAATCATCATCGTTGTTGTTACAATTAACCACCAATACATAACATACATAAGACATACAAACACATACACAGACATACCACACACATACACACACACTTGTCTCCGTTCCTAACATTGTCCCTGTTGAGAACGGAGCAGTCTTCAGGCACAGCAGACTTCAGGTCATTTCTTTCAACATGTCAGCCCTGGGTCATGGACCTGGTTCCACATGATGTAAATCTGATAGGGCAGAAACCTGTGCACCAGCAGAACATCCTTGTAAAAACAAGGGTCGCGAGGGTCCAGTTTGTTTGAGGGGATGTGGAGCCCTGCAGTCCTGATGGCTATGTGGGAGACGGGTCTGAGTCCGGCCCGGGCCAGGCACATCCCCATGTACACGTCATCGATGGGATGCAGGCCGATGGACTTGGACATGTTATATATGACCATGGCGGTGTGGCCAGACAGGAGGTAGCCACCCCCGCCGCAGTAAGGGGGGTAGGACTCGGACTGCTGCACCTGAACGGGAACAAAGTACTTGTTGTGTTGGTCTCGGATGGGCCCGACGTTCTTGATGAGGTGGCCGGTGAAGAGGTGGCGGCTGCCGTTGTGTCCTCGGAGGAATTCCACCATGTTGCCCGTGTGGGCGAAGATGTCGTCGTCTCCGTTGAGCAGAAAGTGCGCCCGGGGACAGTGGCCCTCCATCCAGCGCAGGAAGAGCACCTGCTTCAGGGTCAGGTTGAAGAAGGTGTCCGCAAAGTCCCACTGCAGGATGTCTCCGTGCTTCCTGTGCTCCAGCTCCAGGAGCTTGTTCAGCCGGCGCTTCTCGAAGCCGGCGCCCGTGGTCCCAGAGATGAAGACCCGGCGGATCCAGGCGCCCCCGTGCTCCCGCTCCTCGGCCCAGGTCTCGCGCAGGACCTGCCTCCGCTCGTAGTTCTCGGGGGAGGACTTGATGACCAGCAGGAGGAAGACGTCCGAGGATCTTTTGGGACCGCCGCATTTGTGGGGCAGGTCGAGCAGCAGGGGGAACCACTTGCAGTGCTGGTAGGACAGGAAGTTCTTCAAGTGATCGGGTAAGGCGGAGAACCCCGTCACGTTAGCCGCCGACCGGTTCCGATGACAGTTGGCCCAGAAGGGGAGAGTCGGTGTCCCCGCAGAGCCGAGGGTGGTTTTGCTGACGAGCGGCGCGTCATTGGACGAGCCCCCGCGACTCACGGCGTCCTGATTGGCTGGAGGATCTTGGGTGTTCCAGAGGAGAAACATGACGCACATGACCGCCGTCAGGAGGAGCACATCCCTTCTGAAGGTTGTCCTGCATTTCATCCTCGGTGCTCTGTAACAGAGAGATCCCGTGACCAACGCGGAACACTTCAGAGAACATCATGTTTCACGGCTGTTCCATCCACCCTCTCTGGCAGCACTGCTGAACGGGGCGATGCGGGGCAGTGAACCCCAGGGGGCCAAGGAACAAAACCATGTATGGAAACATCATTTCATTTCATTCAATGTAAAATAGAAAGACTGGACTGCCTCTAAAGGTACTCTGTGTAAGTATAAGAAATATCTTCTCATGACCAAGTAAACTGCAGCATTATGAACTAACTCCACAAAACAAACTAATAATTCAAACTAACTCCACAAAACTAACTAATAATACTAGTTAACTCCACAAAACTAACTAATAATACAAATGAATTCCACAAAACTAACTAATAATATTAATCAACTCCACAAAACGAACTAATAATACAAACTAACTCCACAAAACTAACTAATAATACAAACTAACTCCACAAACTAACTCCACAAAAATTCCTGAATTCCTGGAAAATCTGTTTTAAATATGAGACGTCAGCTAAAGGTTTTTGATCATTCAAACCCGTTCATATCGTGGCCATTCATGTCAAATTCTACACGGAGTCCCTTTGAGGTGTTCAGGAAAAGCAAGCCGTGCCCAAATTTGAACACAAGGAGGCACATCCCATCGATCTACAGGCATACAGAGGCCCTTGTCCTGTCAGCCATGCTCTTTCACTCCAAGCCAGATGTCACCGTACATTACAGCACTGGACCCGACCAGTCAGGGAGTCCAAGCTGAGCCCACGGGGCCCCGGTTGCAGCCGGCCACGTAATGCTGTTGCATAGCGCTGGTGTAATGGAAAGGGTGGCAAGCCATACGGTTCTGTCATGTCTTGTAGCGTCTGGGTGGAATAGGCTGAGCTCGTCGGGCCCACTGACATGTAGAGCACAAGAGAAATAGAGAGAAATAGAGAGAGAGAGAGAGAGAGAGAGAGAGAGAGAGAGAGAGAGAGAGAGAGAGAGAGAGAGAGAGA
>JAOPUI010000016.1:5218326-5236082 GCA_027123135.1 Urophycis floridana | reverse complement strand
TGTGTGTGTGTGTGTGTGTGTGTGTGTGTGTGTGTGTGTGTGTGTGTGTGTGTGTGTGTGTGTGTGTGTGTGTTCACAGGTTTGCCCGGAAGTCCTCAAAGTAATGGCAATACATCCGTAACAGCAGACACCTTGACTGCCATCCGGGACTTTCCACCGAGTATTTCTAAGCTGCCATCAAATATTCTGACCGCCACTCATCTGTCGTCGCTCAGAGACCTGATGTCATCGAAGAAAATCACAGGTTGTGTAATGCCGCTAAATATCTAAAGTCTCTTCATCACTTTGCCCTGTTTCTGTGAGTGATGCCAATTTTAACTGGAAAATACTGTAGCCTATACTAGCATTTGCATGGATAAAAATGCATACAAACAAAAGTTTAAAAACCCTAGACATGCAAAACAGGCTGGTTTCAATCCACATTCATCATTAAATAAAAAAATTAATAAATAATTAATAAATAAATTAAATTATTGTTTTTCTTTGACTTCAGTTCGCTTAACTCTACGCGTCTCGGCCAGAGGTCCAAAGATGTCCCTGGACCCAGAGGTACTCATGGCCCAGTGCAGGGAGGTCAGTAATACGCGGTGACCAAGAGTGTTTCATCGAGTGTTTCATCGAGACAGTAAAACGTCTGAGTAGCCAGATTTATTGCCCCCCCCAATTTGATCATGAAGCTGTAAGAACAAATCAGTAGTTTATGCTCGTCTGTCGGTTATGTTTTTCTCTGAACAGTCAGTGTTATAAATCTCAGCCGAAACACCTAGCTCTGGCATTCCAAAAACCACCTTGTCTAAAGGTCAGGCGTGGTGATTTTTTTTTTCCTTATTAGTATAGGTTAACCTCTCTGGTTTATCATTCATTCATCTGTAAACAATGAAGTCGCCCCAGTCGATGACATGGGAAGCGAGTGGGGCTTTTGCTTGGCTAAAGCTACTCTACTTTAATTTAATCAAGCTGGTTGGAATGTGAAAGTGACAGCACCTTGAAATGAAGAATAGACCGAGGAGGATTAAAGGATTATAGCAGCTGGTAGGAGAGGTAGTTGAGTTGACTGCCCTGTGGGGGCAAAAAAACAACCTGTTGATCTCGAAACGTGTGTAATTAATTCAACATACTAAACATTATACTATATCAAATAAGGATGTTCATTTATATTGTGTGTGTGTGTGTGTGTGTGTGTGTGTTTTCCCTTTCTTTTTCCTGTGACCAGCCAGGACTCTACAACCTAGGTGGGGAGAAAGGACTATTTTCAATGCAAATATTAGGAATAAAGCCAGTGGACTCTGCACCTTAAAATTTCATCATCGATTGCCTGCCCGAGGATCGCTTCAATTATTTACAAAACGATGAAAACAATGAAAAAAGAACTGTACCATATTCGTAAATGTATATTTGCATGCATTGTCTATTGTCTATGTCATTGTCTTGAGTGAAGTTATCATGTTGTTGTTGTTGTTGTTGTTGTTGTTTTTACCAAACTTGAAAATGTTGTTGTGTGGATATGCGTTTAATTAAAGATTAACCCATAATTATGATATGTATACGTTGCACTTTCAGATAACCCCGCCTATCAAACGTAGTATGCCAGTAACCAATGGCTGAGTGAGTACTATCTCGCTGCCCCGCCCACTCCTCTGTCATTTCCTTTTCCCAAGCGTGGAAGAGTTCTCCTGCACTTCTACTGGCTGTGTGAGGATGGGGCTGTTATCTTTGAACGACCTCTGCGTGTAAACTTATTCACGAAGACTCGTCAAGCTGGTCGTTTTGGGTGTATTTGTGTTCGAAAACGGGCATCATGGCATGCCCGACCTTCCTAGATGACACCGTTCCTACCAAGGAAAGGGAATTTCAAAGGGTTATATCTCAGATTGGCGGAAAACACAAGCTCTATTTGGTCAGCGAGACGCGCAAAAAGGACGAAGTGGGTGACACTGGAATCATGCAGGAGTTCATCCAAGAAATGTTTCGCGACGCGGACACCGACTCGACCATAGATGACAACCCCGGCGTGCACGACAGCATAAGCGGACAGAAGAGCCCGTCCTCTCCGCCGGAGCGCCACGGTGACACCCTCTATGAAAACGGAATTGCCCGTGAGGCTGAAACGGTCGATAAAACTGAACCCGAAGTAACGCCTCTCTCCGAGTCGTCTGTGGATTTAGGAATCGGGGTCAAGCCGACGGGGGACGATGTTCGGCTGCCGCCCAACGGAGACCTTCAAAGAACGGCAACCAGAAGCATAAACATGAGTGGCCTGCACAGAACAATAGCCTCGCCTGTCATAATATTTCTTTTCAGTCAAGAGTTTCTGAAGGGATTGTCCAGCAAAGCGTGCGTGAAGGAGATCTTGAAAGACGTGCGTGCTCGAACGAAACGTGCGTGCCGGCCGCCCGCCCTGATGGGGCTGTTGCGCACCACGGCGGACAGCGGCGAGACGCGACACTGCGTTGAACTCCTCGAACAATTACTACGATCGGTCTTTCGGAAGCACCCGCAAGAGGCGATCTGGGTTGGCACTTTTATACCAAACACGAAAAGCAAGACCCTTGCCATCATGGAGAACACCTGCAGAGTTTGGTATTCTTCTCAAGCGGCAGGTAACTGGTTGTGTAGAGCGTGTTCTTCCACGTTTTAAAGTGTGTTATTTGATTGGTCAACGTTTGTTTGATCACAAATGTTCTACTTGTGTGGTCTGGTCTCCCTACCGAAATATTCACGTTATGTAGGTCAGGCCATGACCCTCACAAGACCAGTCATCAATGCGCACACGTTTATTTTTCACAGGCTTGGCTACAATGTACCCCCGGAACAAAAGGGCTATTCATGAAACAGAAATGAGCTTCTCAAGAGAGCCGCCGAGCAGTCAAACACTTGTTGTTCTGCTGTTTTTCAGATCATACGAGGGACGGGGTGCACTCCTCCAACTGGCCGTTTCAGTGTTTACCCTGGCCTGCCAGGAGAGAACCACGGGGCCAGGCCTGCGGCTCTTCAACCAGTAAGCAAAGAGGTAGAGCCGCAACTCCAGTTCAGTATGTCTGGGCTAGCCGTTGGGTGTATGTATTTCCTCTCTTCCTCATACAGATACACATGCTATCCTTTTTGGCTTATTAAAAGTTGGCAACAATCGTGTTATCAGATGATTCTAATGATTCTGTCATGTCTAATTCCTCATGCTTTTGATCTCCACGTTGACCACTGGCTCCCACCTTGTGGAGAAGCATTCATTCTTTCCTAATTGGAACAGAGGGGGGTGGCTTCGCTGCAGCTTATGCCAGGCTACAATATTATTCAAGTACCATCTCAAGGCCGATTGTAAGCACATTGTTGTTTGATTGTTTGATTGTTCTTACAGGTGATACTGGAAGTCCGGAAGAAGGAATTCCACTGAAAACAAGTTCTGTATCATCCACTGAATTGCACACACCGCGCGGAACTACCGCTGGGGATAATTAACATGGTGACACGCGACTGAAGGGAATGCGACGCGCCTCAATGACGGGATATGATTTTCACTGTCTGTTGAGCGACATCCGAAAGATAAACAATTCACCCATCCCATTTTGCATAACATTGACACTGTTAAAACATCACCTCTGTCGTCTTGTGACAATGTAGTCTGCAAACCGGTGCTGAAAGATTTCACTGTCGTTACACTTATGTTCATGGAAAAGTCTACATAAATTTGCCAGCCGAAGGCCACTGACAATATTTATTTTAGTCATAGTTCATCAAAAGGTTTTAACTACTGTCCAACAATGGAAAGCATGAAACACATATTTGTAGTCTAATTATGTTTTTCATCTTGTCCATGAGCTCAATTATGATACAACTGTGATGATATATTGGGGACATAAACTGTAAAGAAAGAATAGAAAGGAAGTTCTTCATGTTCCTTCATGTTAAAAAAAAAAGATGTGCCTTTGATGACCAGTATTAACTATTGCACTAATATGACTAAACTGTAATGAAAATGTGATACATTTTGTTTTTACAATTGTAACAACAATTGTTTTTAACCTTTTATTTATGATCATGTATGCTGCCATAGTATGCATATGTATATAAATAAAAACTAGTGAACAATGTAATTTCTTCAAGGGTTATTAGAGAAAAACTGTAATGTTGTTAAATGTAACAGTGGCAGAAATGTGTTTTTTTTTAAATAAAGGAACAACACTGTAATGTATGTGTTAGAGCATACTGCTTTGTGTTCTGGGCTTTCAACATCAAACACAGCATTATACAGTAACATATATTTTTTGACTGCTGTATGTGCATGCAGACTACCCAAAGAACATGTCACAAGTATGTAGTATGAAGATGTGTGTAATATTGATGATATTGCAAGACTTTGAAATAGCAGCCATGTTTTCTGGTAACTGATGTTGTCACTCACAATTAAAGTAAAGCAATCTAGGCCTTGTTCAATAGCAGTACATGTACACACACACACACACATATATATATATATATATATATATATAATTCGATACAATTTTTGTATGAGGCAAGGCACGTTTAATTAGCACCCTTCAAACACAAGACCATTGATATTGCTTAAATCTGACTTTAAAAAAACATTGATAGGACAATCTTTAAAAGACATATTGTAGGTTAGCTTACACATAATGTGCGATTCATTTCTATCAAGGATGATATTCATAGCTACAGAGCCAATTCACGAGGAGCATGCCGTGAGGAAGCCTGATTGCAGCACACAATTGTATTTATTATTTCATACGTGGTTTATTTTTTTATGAATACAATTATATATATTTTCACTATTATCAGTATTTAAAGAAGTAGTAGAAAGTGTTTGGTTTTATATTGTTGGAAATTGGTTTTCTTTTTAGTCAGGCACAAACCAGCATTCACATTACAGGTCCTTTGAAAGGGGACTTGTCCTGTTAAACAAAAAGAACTTAGCAGCGGGTGTGTATGTTGTACTTCAGATATCACATCCCTCTCCGTTCTCAAAAGCATATGATTAAAGCATTATAGTGGGATTGAGGAGGAAGCAAATTTACAAACATGATTACATCTGCCGGTAAGTTGTTGCACTTGTATTTTTTCTAACCAGACACGGCGGTGTTACTAACTGTAGCCATTGATTTAGCTGAGTCACACAGTTAGCGAGTGTCAGTTAGCCGGCTAAAGCAATTATGATGTTGTATTAAAATAGTAATAATAGCCACTGTTGAACTAACATGGTATTTTAACACGTGTGTGGTATATTATCATTCAAATGTAACATTGTGGTACTGCGCTGTCATCGAAGATGGTTGATCACTGATCAGTTATGCTATTAGTGCCTGTGTGTGTACGCGTGTGTGTTGATTTTGATCCCTGGAATACAAACCAACAGCGGCACATTGATTTGATTCGTTTTATTTCAGCTGGAATAATTTCCCTCCTGGATGAGGAGGAGCCCCAACTCAAGGTACGAGCTGGTTGTTGTGCTAGCGTGACAGGCTACAATGACATGCTAGACGGTTTCATCTGCGCGCATCTCTCTGGCCTGCTTCTCAACATTCAGTCAACAACCCCCCACTTCCACACGATGTAAACTGTAGTAACATCCCCTCAGAAACCTCGTGTTCAAACTAGCACTATTATTAAAACCATATTGGTGCTGTATTCATCAAAAGTAACCCCTTTTGCAATTGTTTACATTGTCATTTTGAAGTTGAATTCTAATGGATCAAATAGTTGTATTGCGTATGGTGGCATCTGCCGTACAAATGGTTTCTTGCTTAACAGCGTTTCCCTTTGACATGGCTCATGTTTATGTGTACATTGCAGGAGTTTGCGCTGCACAAGCTGAACTCCATCGTTAATGACTTCTGGGCTGAGATTTCAGGATCCGTAGACAAGATGTAAGTGACTTTACTCCCCTTGTTGTTGTACTTTCAATCCCCACATTATTGTGATGAATACATTTGCTTACTAATACTTTAGTTTTCATCTATCCAACACTTTCCTACCATGCCTCCAAATCCCAAACTTCCCATTTTTGGAAAACTTTAAATGCCACCATTTTATTGAAATTGTTTGTTTCTGATTGCTAAGTTTTTGGCATCAGAAATGTAGCTTGACCAGATATGGTACTGTCCTATTTGTTTAAGCTTTAACAAATATTTTTTTTTTATGGTATTCCTTTGCAATGCGCCATGTAA
This sequence comes from Urophycis floridana, assembly GCA_027123135.1. NCBI lineage: Eukaryota > Metazoa > Chordata > Actinopteri > Gadiformes > Phycidae > Urophycis > Urophycis floridana. Next base: position 5,229,903 of record JAOPUI010000016.1, on the reverse strand, counting down.
CTGATAAATCTGCATTGCAGTGAAGTCTTGTACGAGGATGAGACGTTTAGGAGCAGGGAGTTTGCTGCTCTGGTGGCCTCCAAGGTGTTCTATCACCTGGGAGCGTTCGAGGAATCCCTCAACTACGCTTTGGGAGCCGGTGACCTCTTCAACGTCACAGATGACTCAGAGTATGTGGAGACCATTATTGGTGAGTGAAGACAAAGGGATATTCTGCGTTACCATACGTGCGACATCCAGTGTTGCAGTGGAGTAGGAAGTGCACGTTTTGATTGAGTTTGGCTGTTACCCTTGGGTACCAGCCAAGCACTCTCACTTGTTCAGAGTTCCCCTGAACCCTGCGTAAACCTACCCTCGTGTTCTTATTTGTTGTAGGTCTTGGCACTTTAATCACTCTTTGTAACTTGGCACTTTAATTGCTCTTTGTAACTTGGCACTTTAATCAGAGATGTTGTAAACTAGCAATGGTTAACCTAGCAATTGGAATGCTTGAAACTTGGTCTGGTGACTTTCTTACTGTATTAGCAGTATATTTGTCACCTTATGACAAATGTACTCTTTGTAAGTCGTTTTGGATAAAAGCGTCTGCTAAATGTGAATATAAAAGGACCTAGGTAACAAGGATAACAAGGACTCCCAATTGAGTCTCCATTGAGTTGTAGTAATGGTACATTTGAGTGTTGTATTTTGCTATTATTATGACCTGTATTACTTGTAAAATCTAAAAGGCTTGCTGGCATAAGAGGACAATGAGACAAAAGGTTGTTTTGTTTGCACTGCACAGCATCGAACATCAAATTCTTAAGTTTAACTGGGGTTGGATCTGCGTGTGTCGGTGTATGGTAGGATCCATTGACTGCATGGATTGAAACTTGTTCTGGTGACCTTCTTACTGTATTAGCAGCAATGAAATGTTTCACCTTCTTCTGACAAACGTAGTCTTTGTAAGTCACTTTGGATAAAAGTGTCTGCTAAATGGAAATGGAAATGGGTTCTGTGGCTTGTCTGGTGTGGATGTGTGTGATGCGCTTGGCACATTCTTATAACTCTGCATGAATTGCGTTTGATGTGGATGTGGTGAACTCCAGTGTTTTAAATGAAATGAGTGTCGTGTTGCCTTCCAGCCAAATGCATCGACCACTACACCAAACTGCGGGTGGAGAATGCCGAGCTGCCGGAGGAAGAGGAGAAGAAGAGCATCGACCCGCGCCTCGAGGGCATCGTCAACAAGATGTTCCTGCGTTGCCTTGGCGACCACAAGTACAAGCAGGCCATTGGCATCGCCCTGGAGACCAGGCGACTGGACGTCTTTGAAAAGACGATCTTGGAATCGGTGAGTGGTTTGAATTGCGTGCCTCCATTTGGAACCGGGCTGGGGATTAGTCTTCTGTGACCTTTTTTGAGGATAGACCTTTTTTGTCTTCAGTCGGTAAATGTGCCGATTTCCCTTTCTCTTTGAATTGCAGATTTGTAAAGCAGAGCTGAGAATACTGATTGATTTTGCAAACTATGATTACCAGGATAGAAAGTACAGCAGTAAAATGAATGTGTAAATGTTTTCATGGTATTGTATGACTATATGTGTATACCTTCAGGATGCAGAGTCTAGGTCCACTTAGGGTAGCGATTGAGCCCCTATAATCATCATCATTGTCTCCTCTGTGTCTCTTTGTGTCCAACAGAATGACGTGAGCGGTCTGCTGGCCTACAGCCTGAAGGTCTGCATGTCCCTGATGCAGAACAAGAGCTTCCGTAACGAGGTGCTCCGTGTGCTGGTCAAGCTCTACATGAACCTGGAGAAGCCAGACTTCATTAATGTTTGTCAGGTGAGACTCAAACTTGACCAGACCCTTCTCCCTGGAATTTCTCAGCAGCCACTTTCACGCTTGCAGCCTGTGGCCTGTAATTTAACAGCACAGGGGTAATCTGAGTAAGGGCCAGTATCGAAATACCAGCAAATCCATTCCTCTAATTTCCGTGCAGGAGGGAATTATAAACCACTATACAACGTAAAGCTTTACCTACGGTGGATTGGGCCGCTTGGTGTATCGGGTAGTGACACTGCTTGTTTAATGGAAGGATTGGTGAAAATTAGTGAATTGGACCAACTGTTTCCAAACTGCACAAAGGTAACGTGTAATTTCTGGGAGATCACCACCGAGGACCTAAACGGCTTTGCCAGCGCTGTGTGAATGGTGGCATTCCACTAAAAAGACAGAAAGGCGTGTCTTCTTTGAACAAACCAACCTTTACCGGAAAATGTAATCCAGTAACTCTACCGCATGTGTGGAAAGAGGTTGTACTAATAAACTCTCAATAGAAATGTGGAAAGTCCAGTACCACTGGTTTGTGCTGGTGGTTTTCCAACATGGTGCCATGAAGTTGCTTTTTAATTTGTGGAAATGCAGCATTTAGTTGTGGCAGCAGTAGCTCATTGGGTGGAACGGGTGGACAGAGCGGGTCGTCTACTAACCTTGGGGTTCGATCCTCTTGATTCCCCACCTCCAACTGTCCACATGTCGAATCCCACAAATGTGCTGATTGTAAGTCGCTTTGGACAAAAACGTCTGCTAAATGCCCCCTTTAGTTGAGTTGACGCATACATCGGCCGAGTTCCCCACATTAAAGTACTTCCTCTCCTCCATGGTGAATCGTGAATGTAGGCTGACCCTCTACTGTAGAAGAGCATGAAGGACCTCGATCGATGCTGGAAGGTTCCACTGATCAACCTTGTCTCTCTCCCCGTGCAGTGCTTGATCTTCCTGGACGACCCCCAGGCGGTCAGTGACATCCTGGAGAAGCTAGTGAAGGAGGACAACCTGCTGATGGCCTACCAGATCTGCTTCGACCTGTATGAGAGCGCCAGCCAGCAGTTCCTCTCCTCCGTCATCCAGAACCTGCGCACCGTGGGCACGCCCATCCCCTCGGTGCCCGGCTCCACCAACACAGGCACCGTGCCCACCCCTGACAAAGACAGGTGGGCCGCGGATTTCAAAATAAGAGTTTGTTATGGAAAAGCATTGAATGGGAACAGGTTTATTACTTTGTATCACAGTGCCAAAAATGCCCTCAAAATTGTATGTTCAGAGTTTTGAAATTGATCATTTCTTTAATTCAAGGTCTTTTATATCCCTTTTGGATGTTTTTGAAAACTTTTAATTTGCAGTGCAAAACAAATGGTAAACATTCTGTGGGTGTGTTTTCTAGTGAGTCAATGGAGACAGAAGAGAAGGCCGGCAGCTCTCCTGCTGGGAAACCGGCAGAAGTGGTGAGCGTTTATCATGTAATATGTACCAGAGACCCGACTATCTCTCTGCCCTGTGGATCACCCCCATCTAAACTCTCCTGTGACCTCTGGCCACATTCGCTATAAAGGAGGAGCCCAAAGACCAGAACGCCAAGATGATCAAGATCCTGAGTGGGGAGATGGCCATCGAGCTTCACCTGCAGTTCCTCATTCGAAACAACAACACAGACCTGATGATCCTCAAAAACACAAAGGTAAAGGCAGGTGCTTTAAGAAAACCAGAAAACTCAAAATATTAATTCACGCCGTATCGTGTATTTCAAACATTGTGCAGCATGTCAGTGACATGCGTATTGCTGGGCTTGCGTAATAATTGGTGCTGTGCTATGTGTACTGTTTGATTGCATTTTGTTTATTTTGATATTCAATTAGGATGCAGTTCGAAATTCGGTGTGCCACACGGCTACGGTCATCGCCAACTCCTTCATGCACACGGGAACCACAAGTGACCAGTTTCTCCGGTATGGTGCTTTACTCTGCATGCAACATTGGGTTCATTTCATATGGGGATACCTTCAGTTTGTTATCCATTCATTGATGTTTCTGGTTATTTGTTGCCCATTTCCAGAGAGAACTTGGAGTGGCTAGCGAGAGCCACCAACTGGGCCAAGTTCACAGCCACCGCCAGTCTGGGGGTCATCCACAAGGTATGCTGCTCTCCACATCTCCTGAGGATGTGTTAGAGTTGTAGTACTCTAGACCGGTCTCGGATTCAACTGTATGTGGTCTCGGTCTTGTCTTGGTCTCGGACGTGGACGTCTCGAGGGGGTTTGTGCATAAACCAAGCAGCGAGCTCACGCTCATCACAAAACCTTACATATGACGCTGCATTCGTACACTACGCGGCAAATATGTTACGTGGATGTGTCGTTGAAGGCATTTCATGTTATTAGTATCGAACCGGTTACATGTTTTGAAGAGAGCGCAAACCTCCACGAGAACAATTCTGTTGTCCCTTTTGAGGTCACGCAGAATCGCCCGGTTTTGCTCTTTTTTTTTTTTTTTTTGCTCGTGTTGGTCAGCGTGTAGACTCTGGCTCCACAAACCGTGCCGCGTTGCTTTGTTGACCTTGGGACTGTACCACACAGGGACACGAGAAGGAGGCCCTCCAGCTGATGGCAACCTACCTGCCCAAGGACACCTCCCCGGGCTCGGCATACCAGGAGGGCGGCGGCCTGTACGCCCTGGGCCTGATCCACGCCAACCACGGCGGTGACATCATCGACTACCTGCTCAGCCAGCTGAAGAACGCCAGCAACGACGTAAGATGGCGCGTTTTGGCTTTGTGATGTTTTTAAGGACATTCAGTGGGTAATCAACAGCCCTAATTAAGACAATGTTTAATTTTTAGAATGGCTGAATAAATGATTTTGTGTCCTTTATAAAATAATGTTTGAATTCTTTCTATCTTAATTAGCGTAGAGCAGTAGACAGACAGACAGACAGACAGACAGACATACTTTATTGATCCCTGAGGGGAAATTGCATAAATGCCATTTTTTTGCAGTAGCATAAATGAATAAATGAATCCTGTTGTTTCATCTTTGTAGTTTCCTTCACTCGCTACTTATTCATACTTGATTCGTACGTTCACTGTGGTGCTTGTTTGTGATTGGCAGATTGTGCGTCACGGTGGGGCTCTTGGCCTGGGCCTGGCCGCCCTCGGCACTGCCAGGCAGGATGTTTATGATCTGCTCAAGTCCAACTTGTACCAGGACGATGCCGTCACCGGTATGTACACGAGGTTGAATGAACTGCGGTGCCTTTTACTACTGAACTCATTGTCTTGAAGCCCATCCCACTCAATTTACATTGGGTTAAAGAGGGTGTTCACAATAAACCCCAGTTTATAAAAAAATATCTACAATTCATTTGATCTAACATTGAGTAACATTTACTGTCCCTTGATTTGGTTCACACGGTAAGGGCTGCAAGTGGGTTTTAACACGAAAGGGAAAGCATCTGCACGGTTTGCCCCCCTCCAGCCTCTGAGCTCCATGCAATCCCCGATTCCTCCTGTAGGTGAGGCTGCAGGCCTGGCTCTGGGCCTGGTCATGCTGGGCTCCAAGTCTGCGCAGGCCATCGAGGACATGGTGGGCTACGCCCAGGAGACGCAGCACGAGAAGATCCTGCGCGGCCTGGCCGTCGGCATCGCCATGGTGATGTACGGGCGCATGGAGGAGGCCGACGCCCTCATCGAGAGCCTCTGCAGAGACAAGGTGGGTCGCGCGGGAGAAGAGCTCCACGTTTGTGTGGGCCGCGTGAGCAACAGGAAGCCGCCGTCACTAGCCGCTGCATTGAAGCACCTGGCAACGGTTTATATTGCAACACGCAATATGTATGGCCATATGCGTGGTTTGGCACGCAAACAGTTTCATACAGCCGACGAAAGACTTGGCTATCTACACTAGGGATGGACCGTACGACTTATTTCTCAAACGGTTCCCCTGAGTTTTGTGAGGAACTAGTTAGTCTTAAAGGAAAATGCCTCGAAATCTGCCGAAATGTAGCCCATCACAATAAAAGAAGTGAGATGCGGTGAAACCTTTACTGTGAAATTGACTATTAATTGACATTTCAACTGCGCCATCACTCTGGGTCCTCCCAGCTCCTTCGTACATCAATTGTCATTCTAGATAAAAGTTTAAAAGAAATGGGTATTTAAATTAAGTCATGAAATTACCAGCTGATTGCAAACAGCAGCGCACTGAAATGACTGCAGGTACTGGTGGGGTGAAGATCAATGTCATGTACCATTTAATTTAGGATTCAAGGTTTTAGGAAACTACAAGTTGGTTAATCAGGCCTATGAAAGGCAAGGTCTAATTCTGATAAGCACAGTTCTGTCATTGGAGCATGCCAAGATTTTAACGTTTAATTTTTTGTTGTAAATGCCTCTACCAAGTGTAGCAGTCGACAGATTGTGGTATACTGATACCAGGATATGATTCTGTTTACTAGAACCCTATGTGTCAGCTCTAAAAGAATCGGATGAAGTGGAGTCGCGTGTTTTTACATTCTCGTCTTATCAAACCTTTGAATCTCTGCGTTGGTATGTGGCTTCCCAGAGGTTGATGGCTAACAGTTTCCCCCGCGCGCAGTCATGCATTTCCCCCCGCGCGCAGTCATGCATTTCCCCCCGCATGCAGTCATACATTTCCCCCGCGGTGTATGTGTTCAAAGTGTGTTGTCGGCGAGCCTCTCCCTTTGTTCAATGCGCCAAGAGGACTTCCACAAGACATGGATGTGGGGGAAATGTGTCTTGAGTGTCTGTGTGTGTGGTTGTGTGCACTTCGTGTGTGTGTGTGTGTGTGTGTGTGTGCCCGCGGAGACCCAGGTCCTCAAGTCTCTGCTTTGTCTCACTCGTCTCCCCCTAGGACCCCATCCTGCGGCGCTCTGGTATGTACACAGTGGGCATGGCGTACTGCGGCTCTGGAAACAACAAGGCCATCAGACGCCTGCTCCATGTCGCCGTGAGTACTTCCCGCTTGGCCCCCGCCCGTTTGTGACCGGCTGGTTTAAGCCGATGATGACTGTGATGATGACGGTTGGACCGTAACGGTGACAAAATCCCGGCAACCTGATTTATCCCCAATGGTGACCGCGAGTCTGTCTGTAAATATAGTGGCAACAATTACTGGCACTTATGTGCTGCTTATTTCGGCAATGGTTAATCAATTCAGACATGAAAGGCCCAAGTGTTCTTCTTTTTTTTTATGTCCTGGATATGTGTGTTCTGGCCAACTCGCACTGAAACCTATTGTATAAATATGGTGTAACAGTACCCCCCCCAAAACATGCGTATCATTTGGTATTAAGTCATTCGGAGACTTACTGCAAGAAACTCTTAAAGAATTCACCGAGTTGCATGTTATTACCCATGCTGAAGTTTAGAGAGCCCTCCTTGTTATAAAGAATGTGGTGAGACTTGTATCCTGCAGGTGGCAGCCTGTAGTAGTCAATGTATAGTATGGAGCAGCTGGCTAATTTTCCCTCGAGGACCACTTGCACTGCTTTGAAACGGACTCAAGTGTCATCCTTCCTAAGTTGTTTCTCTGTGTTTGTTGCAAAAGGTGAGTGACGTAAACGACGACGTGAGGAGGGCAGCCGTCGAGTCCATTGGTTTCATCATGTTCAGGTAAGATCCGGGCTTGACTACTTCAGCCTGCTGTCATGACTCATGGTCCACGAAAAAGGCTGGGCTAACCTGTGGTAGTTGCTTTGCCCTTGAACGTGAATGCACAGAGACTGCATTCCACCCATAGCACACAATTGACTTACTTCCCCCTTCCAAATGCATTTGGAGAAAGGTCTTAAGTGGGTATCAGTGGAGGCCAATGCAGGTTCTTGTGAAGGCCCTCTCTGGCTTTGACTTTGCGTTTTAAACAAACTACGTGATTGATTTCATTTCTCTTGAAGTACTTCTTGCTTGGTCAGGCTTGTTAGCGGCAGCCTGATGATGTCCACACAAAAGCATTCACTTTCATATCTCGTCATTTAATTCTTCGCTACAGTATAGTTTATGCTCTTAAAGAGTCAAAGTACAGGCCTACACCATACATCATCAGAAGCTTGGCCTATAGTTGTTGTTTTTTTTTCATTGCAGTGGGTGTTTAGGCTGAATCTGCGGTGTATCAGGCCCTTGAGGAAATCATTTAGAGCTGTCTGCCACCTCGTACAATGCCAAATACACATCTTTTGGGAAATATTTGTTGAAATGACAAGTTCACTTACTCTCAGTATGTTTTAGCCTTTTACCTTCAAAAGAGAAGATCTGGTTGTTGTTTTTTTGGCACAAATTGTGTTTTTGTTTAGGTGAAGCAAAAACTGCATTTTTGGGTCATGTTTGCTTTGTAGTTATTTGCTTTGTAGTTATGCTGGCATATTTGACTATGGAGACTAGACACCCACTTCAAGCAATTTCCTCTTGGTATCTGCAGGAGTCTGAAAGGAATCCTGCTTCTCTCACATTCCCACTTTCCTGGTGGTGGTCTCCACATTGTCTTATTTTCTTCTTCACTAATGCTCAAATGTACAGTAAACTGTGGCTTTATGCTTAAAAAAATTTCACTGAGCACAATAATGGAGAAAAAATGGACCTATAAATGTATGGGTTTTTCAGTTTTTTTTTTTTTTATAAAATGAAGAAATAAGAGAAGATTGAATCACCCCCTGTCACTGATAGGGTGTTGTTGGAGGTCATGAACGGTTTCTATTCCCCGTTTTTATCGGCGCTCATCACTCAGACTGTGACATAAATTTCCCCATCAGGCAGCAGAACGGCGTTAAACAGAGTGCCTGGCCAAGTTGAAGCACATCAGAGCTGTCCATGTTAAGCCCAAAAAAGGCCATGTGATATTCCCTATGATCGATTGGCCTCAAGATAAACTTAGTGTAAATCCTTCCTGTGTTTAGAAATGTCCCACAACCGCTACAATTCAGATGAGCTCAGTTCCTCCCCAGTGATCCAGTCCCATACGCGTACCCCTCCAGCCACCCTGAGAGACGGCTGTCTTGCTGCTCAACGTCCAATGTCCCAGCGCTTTGTTATTGGCTTTGGACGATAATGGCAGTGGGATCTCTTGAAGACTTCCAAAAGTGTTGCATATACTTTGCTCTTAAATGGTATATGGCATTTGATCTGATTTTTAGATTGAAGGCAAAAGCAGCTTTTTGTGTTAGAATGTCTTTGCTAATGCAGCTTTGGCACTTCTCGCCATTACTCGTTTATCCTCGGTGTCAGTACCTTGTAAATATGAAATTGCATAACAGTGCAGACTGGAATGTTAGCATGGCTGCATTGTGTTATGTACTCGTTAGTCTACGCTCTGAGAGGAACACAGATTGCATTTTAGTTCAGCTACAAGTGTCATGGAAAATTTCACATTTCCAATTTATTGAACATTGATACTTTCCCAGTTACCTTGCTTGCATTATTTGGCTTCAACACTGACATCATTGAACCTTGCTTGCATTATTTGGCTTCAACACTGAAAACATTGAACATTTTGAAGTATTTTAATGCAAAAATGTTGGCGTTAGTAGTGCAATGCATTTATGCAACCTCATTACTTTTGTAAGCAAGTGGTCACAAACTGCAAAGATGTTTGGCCAGGAATAGTAAAGATGATTTGGATTAGCAGAGGACAGTGCATTAAGCTCTGTGTTTAGCGCTTATTCACAGCGTTCATGAGGACAATGCACGGATGAAGTTGTATTGTTCAGATGTTTTATCTTTTTCTTTCTCTTGGGCAAATAATTGATATCCTTACACTCAAATGGATTCTCAGTCTACACGGCTAGCACTCTCCAGAGTTCCACAACAATGGAATTGGCGCGGCAGCTTGATGAGTAGCTGGCTGCACAGCCTGTCGTCGCCTCTTGCCAAGCGCCGTTTAAAACATTTAAACTTGTCCGAAAACACTTGGTCTTGAACAGGAAGTTAATTTATAGACGCACGACAAGTTTCAACAACTCAAGAGTACTGGAGGTGTCCCGAACCGAAGTGAACCACCGCTACACGTAGCTGACGTGCTCGCCGTGCTTCAAGTCCTCGTTTTCCGTGAGGAACAGTGTATCCAACACAACGCTGCTGGGCGACTGTACCGGCGGTTGCCGGCACCTCATCGGGCTCTGGTAGCTCACTCCGATGCCGTTCTTCATGCCGCGCTTCACAAACAGCTTGGAGTTCTCCGCCACGGACGACCGGAAGGAGATCTTTGTCAGGCCCCGTCCTCTGTGCTGCGGCCTCGGGTGCCTCCCGGGCCCGTTGCCCGGCCAGACGCTGTAGTTGCAGGTTATGTAGCGCGTGAACGCCTGCCTGAAGGTCTTGTTGAACAGGGTGTAGACCAGGGGGTTGATGCCCGAGGACACGTAGCCCACCCACACGAAGATCTCCATCAGTCGGGCGATCACGTTGACGTCACAGTCGGAGCAGAGCACGGAGGTGATGTTGGTGATGAAGAAAGGGCACCACATGACCACAAACAGCAGGAACACGATGCCCAGCACCTTGGAGGCGCGCTGCTCGTTGCTCAAGTTCTGCATGGATTTCTTCCCTATGGTGGACATCCTGCGGAACGGGACGTCGTCCCCCGACAGGCGGTTTGTCTGTTTGTTTGGGATTGAAATGGGGTTTCCAGATGCCCGCAGCAGTACGCCGCCCGCCGTAGACTGTGTCTCGGCGGGGGATGTGCCTCCGGGCGGTTCCCTTTGGAAGACCGTGGAGACGGTTTGGCGGGTCAGGCGTTGGGTGACCCGCGACCTCAGCAAGTAAACCTTTTTGCGCAGCGCTTGGATGGTGAGCAGGTAGATCACCATCATGATCATCAGGGGGATGAAGAAGGCCACCAGGGAGCCAAACATGATGAACTCCCGGAAGCTGTCGGTCTTCAGCAGACAGGTGTGGTTGCTGTTGAAGGTGATGTTGTTGGGAAGATTCTGCAGGCCCATGATGGGAATCGGAATGGCTAACCCTGGAATTGGGGAGGGGGAAAAGATGCACGTTAACTTCTTGGAGTTGAAAATCGTGGTGCATTTTTTTGTCGTCTACAATATGTGGGTTATGACGTTTCAAATTCAACTCTTATTTATGACGAGCTTTGATCTTGCTAGCAGATAACAAGATTGTATAATCTGGTCAAGGACTTTACTGTAATGTTTAAGCTTTGGTATTTCTCCCACTTGTCTGGCTTTGCTCAAACTGTGCAATTTAAACCAAAACCAGACCAGATGGGGCCCCAAGATTTTGCTTTTCTGAAAGGTCTTGCATTGTGCCAAGATTTAACACCACAGTCTCAAAATGATGACCAAGCCTGTTGAGGCCAGGCAAGGGATTATTAGCCTGCCATTTGCTATATTATTTGAAAGTTGGCATTAAGATCAGCTACAATTTACACATATCAAACCAATGCCATCTGGAAAACACTGGCACATCCTGTCACCAATAACCTTTTTTTTATTTTTATTTTTTTTAATCTGTGCAAGCTCTTGGCTTCTCAGTCTTGGCACATTGGATAAACGGTTGTAAAATTGCAAGACAACCTTTTTGTTTATTTAAACAATCGCTGATTATTGTGTTTATAATGTATGTGACGTCGGTCTATTTCAGACTGTTCTTGACGATCAACTTTCAAATGGTGGCCAATTCAGATATTAAAGTTGCGTTCAGGGCGCACTCATTTGCTGCTACTTCCCCGTGTGTGTGTGTGTGTGTGTGTGTGTGTGTGTGTGTGTGTGTGTGTGTGTGTGTGTGTGTGTGTGTGTGTGTG
>JAOPUI010000016.1:5122092-5134024 GCA_027123135.1 Urophycis floridana | reverse complement strand
AGAGAGAGAGAGAGAGAGAGAGAGAGAGAGAGAGAGAGAGAGAGAGAGAGAGGTGTTGATATATAGAACGGCGGGGGGAGGGGGGGTGAGATGATGGGTGAGACAGGGGGAACGAGGGGGAGTGAGACACTACCAGGGAATAGTTACAACAAGATGAGGTCATGATCTCAAAAGGCAGGATTGCACACACGAGTACGACGGATCGGGGGGGGAAAATTCGGCCTCGTCCCATTCTGAGTTGTGGCCGTGTGGACATATATGGTATGAACACACGGAACAGAGTCTATGGGTTCCTGCACAGATGCACACAGATGTTCACCCACTTGGCATGAATGGACAGCAATCCATTTTACAATCATTTCTGAGATCCCATGACTAAAAAGGAGACCTTAATGGAAAGCAGGATCAGGGGGTTTAAATAAATAGAGATGGCGCGCGTGTGTGTGTGTGCGTGTTTGTGCGCATGTGCGTGCGTGCCGTGCCGTGCGTGCGAATCGGTAAGACGCGTTCGCTACGTCCAAGGACACGCACGGAGGAGAGCCTACAGTGGCGGTCAGTGAGTCAGCTACAGTTACTGGGCAGTCAATCCTGCAGGAAAAGGAATGACATTAGCCGGCGGACACAATGGACTATGTCCTCTCTCCAGTACACACCCAAACCACTCTGCAGCAGGCTCCACAACACTGCGTTAGCGTTACAGTGCAAAGAAAGACACACCCCCGCTCCAGGCAGGAAACCAGCCACCCACTCACCCCACCGGCCACCCCACCAGCCACTCCACCCACACCACCGACCGCAGTGGCCACACCGAGCGTGTCACTTCGATGTATATTTCATATTATACGATCACATGCTCGCTGATTGCCACCGCAGCAGTGAGACGCACACGCTTGCCAGCAACAGAAATAACTGGCGGTGTTTAGTATTGACTGGAAAACATTTTTTTGGTATGACTGTGCAGTCTGCCGTCGCCTTAATAGCGGTTGCCACTCATGTGCTTAGTGGTTAACTGCCTTGATGAATGGCCATTACAAAGGGAATGGACTGCAGCTTCATTAGCCTTAATGAGGCCCCGGGCTAGCAGAGCACACCAAATACTAACAACTGGTCTCTACGGGGGGGGGGGGGGCGCGCGTATGCCAGTCTAATTATAAGCACTGCTGGGTCAGGCCTGGCACTCCTGCAGCACTGTGATCAAGACGTATCCCTGGTCCTAAGACACCCATGACGAAGCCAGTGGCCCTGCTCACCCCTATGACTTCATGTCGTGTGACTCATGTGACCAAGCATATTGGACAAAATGTAATTAGGGTCCCGTAAAATGATCAACCTGATAGTGAGGACCATGTGGAAGGGGTAATTGCATGAAAGTGCTTAATGAATGACAGAAGAGATACAACCGAACAACCATATAATAATAATGTAATATGTAATAATGTAATAATAATGTATTATTATTGTGACATTATGGTTCAGTGCCTACTGCTGGATACTACCATTGGACTTGGTTTTTTTTCTGGATCAAAGAAGGTGATCAGAGGAATTATAGGAATTATGAAAGGAAAATAGAACAGTTAGACATTACTGACCAACATGTGTAAACGGGTCTTTACAAGATCCGAAACAGCAGAAAGAGAAATCTTAATACAAGATGGGTCAGCACTGGATAGGAAGATGAAGCTAAGCTTTATCTGCTTAACCACTCCATGAATGAGCTAGTATTAAAGAGAAGTTGGAGTGAAGTGGACTACACTGGAGACCAGAGGTCCTTGTTGTGGATGAATGCAGTAATGCAAGCTCTCCATTAGTCATTGTCAATTATCAGCATGAATGTGGTTGGATGATTTTTGATCACCAGGTCATCAACGAGAATGACATTGGTTTTCTATCACTTAACCAAAGACGGTTGTGTTGAGCAGGGCGCTTTGAGCAGGTCTTTAAGAATGAGGTTGAGTTCCGATTGCAAAGTTCCCTACACTCTTATGTCCTCCTCCCTAGTTACTGTGCAGAGTACAGAGGTCAAGGGGTTCTGTACAAAGGGTACTCATTCTTAACAGTTTGGAACACCCTGCATACGTTATCAACAGCAGGAATCTCACTTAACATAGCGAAACACTCTGCACAGTCCACTTCGCAGTCCACTATGACGCGATCGGAACTCACCCTCAGAGTGATACAAAGTGAACATCAATCACACAGACGGCTTGGTTAAGGACCATGCCATTTCCTGAATCAGTCGACATCTCTTTTTAGGATTTATATTTAAAGGTTATTCTGTCTCACTCCTCCTACTACTGTTTCATATATAATCAACAACAACAACACTAGCAAGAATAGTAATCAGGGCAGCAGTTTTTTTAGGCTACTCCTCTCCTTGACAGTGCAGTGTAGCCTAAATAGACAGCTTCCAACCCAAAATGGGGGATGAGAAGAGAGAAAAGTGGGTGTGCCATTACAGCACCACTTAAAAACAACCCTCTCCACACGATGGGCCCCCATATTCTCTGGCACACATCTAAAAGCAAACACCAAAATGGAAACAGATGTTGAGCAGCAGCTACAGTTCCTCCACTCTGGTGTGCGTTTGATGATCTTTGTTTTTTTTTTGTTGCCATTGCGCTCTGCGTCTCACTAGATCCTCGTCTCTGCCAAAGATAACTTAAAGAGTTTGGGAAAATAGAGAGGTCAGTGATGGTGGTGGTGGTGGTGGAAGATGTGGAGAACTTGTGTTGTTCCATGAGACGTTGGTCCGTCCTCTTGACCCACAGGGCACCTGATGGACTTTGTAGGCCAATGACTGCCTCCATGACCCCCTTCAGAAATGCAACAGTCTTGTATGCGTTGGCATGCGAGCTGAATGCCAAAGGGGAACCTGGACTGCATACAATTCTCTGGACGTCCCGAGCGACCAATACAAAAGTAAACGTTTCCAAAACCGTTCCGAAAACGTTCCTCAAAAACCAAAATCAGTTCCTCAATTTGGTTGTGCGAGGTAATTAGTGGAAACCCCTTCGCTTGACAAACCAAGTATGAACAATGCAGACATATTAATGAAAAGGAGGAAGCTGTACCCTTGGCTTCCAGGTCAATGATATGCTATGCTTACAGTAACCTACACCTTCAGAAAAATAATGTATTAGGCCAATGTAGATGTAGACCAGTGCACAACTGCACTCCCTGTATAAGGTGAGGTTGTACATTACAGCAAAGTAAGGGTAAGGAGACAACATGAGACAACATCTCCTTGGTTACCACACGGGTAGGCAAAGCAAATCACAAACAGCAGTTAGCTTTTCACGGGGCGTTACCTGGGCGTTACACACCGGTAACCTCCACAACTACTCAAACACGACTGGGCGGTATTGTTTACAGCCCAAATATGACTTTCAATGAAATGGAAATTCGATTCAACTTTTGTGAAATCCGCCCATCGTTTGAAGGGAATGATGCAGTGGAAGACCGGACAGTGAGGGGAGGGGCACCTCCTGGATTGTTTTGGTGTACCTGCACTATGCGTAATGTCAAAGTTTGGTATGCCTACACTATCACTAAGCGTAGGACTCGTTTACCTCTTAAGGGCTTATGTCTATGGACATAGCAAAATCGTCCATGAGCAATGAGATGTAGATGAAGGCAAATATTAAAAGTCACACGTCACTATTGCACGTACGTACGTACGTGTAGCACTGTATGGTAAATAGGAAACGACCGTCCAAAGTGTACCACCAATAATTAGGGAGTGACACAAAAATGAGGGCAAAGCACTTCATTCATATTTAATATACGTTTTCAGGAGTCATTTGGCACCAGGTCTGATCCCAACTGCGCAAATCCACGATACTCGTGTGGAGTAACCCACTAGAAGACTTTTCCCTGATGGTCTCTGCCCTGGCCCCAGCTTTCTTCGAGATAAAAATAGAAAACTGACAGACCTCAGGCAGCTAACGTTATAGCAGATTAGATTTGCAAGACACAAGCGGGTTACTTTTTTGGAAACGAAATCCAATGCACAAAAAAGCTCCATTGACTAAATGTACCTGAATCGCGGGGAGTCCTTCAAACACTCCTCAAAATCCACAGTGATCTTCATGTTGGAGGTTGGGGAAGAGTTCGGTGAAGCCAGCAGTAATCCAGGCAGGACGGTTACCTTTACTGTGGAGCTATTCCCTGCGAGACGGCAACTGTGTCACGCTGCTGCGAGCTAGCCAGCGCGGCTAGCTTGCTACAAATACAAATACCCAAACAACTCAACCATAGACGTGTCGATTTGTGAACGTCCGTCTCTGTCGACTCTGCGAAAGTCAGTGGAAGTGGCCAGAAAAACAAGCTGAGTGCATGTAGTCGCTAGGTCATAGCCGCCAGTGGAGTGGAAGCAAGCGTCTCGTCCCCCGTTCAGTCACCAAGAGCGGCGCTTCCTGAATGCTCGGCGGAACAGCCAATCAGAGCGCTCCCCGCTTGAGCGCGAGTGGACGCACCGCACGGTTAATATGCCGTTTGAAGTTTCGTTCAGAACTTTAGTTAAGCATCTGATTCCGTATTCAACGTGCAAATTGTATATTTTTGCATTGCAATGAACCAAGTCGAACTATCCGAAACGGGAAAAAACGGTTGAGATTTAGCCAACGTTGTTGGGTAATCCAAGGTCACACGTTAAAAAAAATACCAGTTGACCACATTGAGTAATTAGTTGCTTTATCCGCTTATAAATGTTGTAAATCCATGGATAACTTATTACGTGTGTCCAACTGCCACCTTGTGGCCATAGGTTGGCATAACACATTGACCTGAGGGAAACTTTCCAGAAGGACAGGTGCAAACAACACATTTTCATCGTGATCCTGCATAAATAGAGCTATGGGCGTAGTCAAAATCCAAAGCCTTTCGAATTATGAAACGTAAATGGTGGAACTTAATGCAATTTTAACATTATGTAGCCCAATACAACTAATGACAAACGTCCAAGCTACATCGATTTTTGATAACATTGTTTAATGAAGAAATAAAAGTGCACATCTTTCTGACCAAGTACATGCAAATTGAAAATACAAAAACACATGAATCAGACAATCTTGAGACGGACACTAAAGAAGACAACAATGTTATCCTGCATTTGTTTGAAAACATGGTCGATATTTAGCTGTTGAAAAGCAATGAGAGGGCGATGAGAACGAGGGCTATTCATAGCATCCATACACACATATATGAATACAGTAAAGTATTGCAATCTCCATCTTGAGGTTAAAGTCAACTTGTAAATAAATGTGTGCGCAGTCGTCCATTTTATCTGAAGTTAAAAAAAGCAAACAAAACTATTTAAAGCATCCTTTTTTGCAACAAGTCACACTTAGAATACAAGGTTTGTGAGATTTAAGCCACATCAAGTATGAGCTGTAGGAAATTGAGAATCCGTGGAAAGGCAGTGGAAAAGATACCCCTGTGACCACACATCATCCACCCTTAAATCATAAAGAAACAAAAGCATGCCACACACAAATAAATTAAATCAATGTTAAAATGTGAGCAGTTCAGCAATTGTACACAAGTCTAATTCCTAGCCAGGGAGACTGACCCACTTGTATAACAGTTCAGGTTTGAAATCCAGATAATTGTGTTAATAATGCTCTCAAACCACGTATGCATGTTTAAGAGGTTAGACGTTTTCAGAACAAATGTGAGTGAAGTGTTGTACTCCCTCAGCTCAGAGGGGTCAGTGTTTTGCTCTTGGGTCTCCACTAATTCTCCTTAGCATGGCGGCCCAATCTATGGAATAACCTGGAGCCAGTCTTCTGACGGGTGCAGCGAGAAGCTTTTAAAATATGACGACACATGCTTAGGGGTTAGAATAAATTAAACACAGTAACGGGCAGTCACACATTTAAGGGCAATGTGTAATATCCAGGTATGACAGTGCATGTACAACTACATATGATATAGCATTATATGAAAACCCCTTTTCACATCTTTACAAGATATTCGTATTACATAAAATGTGCTTTCCATACTCTCTCGGACCGTCCTCCACATAGAAACGTTTGAACATAAGTTAAATCACAAGACCAAGTGGTTTGTTTCGCTTGTCAAAAATCTAATATAAAGGAAGGGGGAAATAGCACTTTAAGACAGTCTCTCTCTCGCTCTTCCTCCCAGAGCCTTCCTAAGCACTCTCTTTATCAGAGCCAGCAGAAACACTTGTGCTGGGAGTTTAAGACAAGGCAAATGCAAGAACCTGCTGCTTAATATTACAAAAAATTGAATTCATCCAATATTTAAAAAAAAAATCTCCTCTAAATGTCCAAAAAAGATGCACCATCAGGATCAACAGCACCCCGCTGGTTTTGAAAGAGAACACTTGTGTCATTTAACTGTAACTTTGTATTGTTTATGATTAATTTACAGACAGAGCTTTGCATTTGAGCACAGAATATTGGGGAGCATCACTGCAACGGTAAGGAAAGTGATCATCTGTATGGCAGGTGCAGATTTGAACCGGGTATCCATGCAATGAATCGTTAGAATGAGACTGGGTCACTATATTGTAATATATATATATATATAATTTACCATTAATATTCTGCTGGTTATCAAGTAAAGGTGAAATTAATTTCAGTCAGTTCATTTCAGTCATATGACACAAAGGGTACAGCAGCCCCTATCATGGGTTGTGAATAATACACTGCTATGCAGATAGGAAGATATTGTCAATGCTTACACTGAAAAAAAAAAATCCTAATCTGATGGAATTATGTTTCATAACCATAGAGGGCTAATTGGCATTATCAATGTTATTATTATTATTATGATTATTAGTCAAATTGGAGGGGGAGAGAAAAACCACCAAGTTGAATAAAGTAAAACGTGAGGGGAATGGGTAAAACTAAGGAGAGCCAGTTCATGGGTGAGAAATAAACAGAAGTCTTACCCACGACAAGCATTGAGATGGGTACTGCAGAGGGCCGGGGGGCTGTCAGGGCTGCTGTGGAGACAGAAGAGGATCTGGGCAGCAGGCACACTGCGTCGTGTTGGAAGAGAGAGGGGGCTGCCTGCTTCATAACAACAAGTGGCCCCCCCGCAGTCTTTTAAAAAAGGGCTCCGGGACACTGCCCAGGTCATTATCCTTGGCGCGAAACCAGTGTGAGAGACGTCAGGAAGGGAGACGAATAGGCTTCTTGGCAACAGAGGAAGTCAGTCGTTTGCATTTGTTTGCATTTTCTTCCAGAATTTTAAAAGGTCAAAAACACGTGTTTTTAAGGGGTGTATTGCACTGCGTTTGTCGAGTTGTTTTTCCAGGAGTTGTAGATGAAGACGACAGGCTGGCGATGTTGTTGGCTGTTGGAAGGTGTTCAGATATAGTTGGTGCACGGAGGGGAGGGGGGGGCGGGGGGGGCTGTAGGCTGACTGGTGCAACACTGGGACAGCGAGCGCGGTAGCGGAGTAGTCTGTCTGGATCACTAACGAGCGGAGAGACGAGCAGGACAACACGGGGACAAGACGGAAGGACCGCCTCCTCTAGGAGTCCAGAGATTCAGCTAGGAGCCAAGGGAGAAGGAGAGTGAGACCGACATGGCAGACAAGGAAACCAAGGCATTCATCATTGTCATTTTTGTTCATGTATTCGTTATTCGAATTAAGAGTGTTTCAAAACGGTGTCCACTTTGCAGTGATCTACAAGAGTTACAGGAGCTAGCGTTTAAACACCTGCAATCCAATGGTTTCGCAATGTTTGTGTCGACTCATGCAAGACCACCATTTTAACTCATTTTGATGCAGTGACTGCAGTACCCTCTGGGGCCAGCCTGTCCACATGGAAAGTCAAGGATACAGCGCAGATTAACTGTGTCAACAACCACCTACTTATCAGGAAGAGGTCTTGACTGACGGCAAAGTGGCCAACCACTGACCCTTGGTGAAACAAACGTGGATTTCAAACGTGAGTTCCAACAAACACGCGGTCTGCCAAAAACTATAAAGATATACTGCCGGACCGAATAAACCCAGGGATTCAATTTAATCAAAAAATGAATATAGCGCCAATTCATAACAGAAGTTATCTCGAGAGACACTTTACATATAGAGCAGGTCTAGACCAAAAAACTCTTCAACAATAGAGCCGATTCACCCATGTCATTCCGGAGCCAAGTATACACTCCTGTGAGGGACAATGCTGACAGCCAATGAGAATCTCGTCCTGGGTTTCCTCAAGACGCTGGCTGGCTGGCCGGCCGGTCCCGCCCCCGGCCCTGTCCGTCAGACGCTCGGGTGGAGTCACAAAGTGACGGGGCGCAAATGAGTGGGAGAGGCCCCTGAGGACCCTGACTGAGTCGCTGCTGGGGGCCAGGACTCTTCCTCACCTTCCTGCGGAGGGTCGACATGGATATCCTCCGTCTCCTCCGCGCCCTCCTCTTCCTCTGCAGCAGCCGACGCCGCCTTGGCCACCTCCGCCCTGGGCTCCTCCGTCATCTCCTCGTCCTCGTCCTCATCCTCCTCGTCTTCGTCGTCCTCGTTGGCGATGAGCTGGCGGGCCAGCTTGATGTTCATGCCCTCGTTGTAGTGCATCTTCCTCATCATCTGAAACTGTGACCGCTTGGCTGTGAGAGAGGGTGAGACGTTGGGAAGGGGGCGCAGAGCGTTACGATCGGGTCCGGCCCAATGGGTGCTCACAGGAATACCGAGGGGTTCAATAATGATGCACCTACACTTACACAATTACTAACCACTACACTACTGGCTAAACAGAAAGTAACTGTACGTCAGATTTAAAATTAGAACGGAGGGGATACGAGAGAGAATGCAAACATAGATGAGGGGGAGGAAAGCTGTGAGACTCCATGTGTTTTCCCCACGCAGACATAGAACTTGAAGCACTGAAGGCTCAACTCTGGCCGCCCTTTCACCACCAAGTCCTGCCGCTGTGCAGACTAATCTCAATCTAATCGCAGACGTTTACGAGTCCCATGTGATATCACACACACCGGTCCCTGATACCAGTGACCCTGGTACCCCCCTGCTCCACCGTTACAGTTTTACTGTTGTGGTCACGCAACATACACAAATATTTTCCCTTCCCCACAGGACGCCACCGTGTCGAGGGCGTGTCGAACAACTTGATAAGTGATGTCGACATCAACACTACAAGGTGAAGTTACATATCCCCCCCACGTCTCGTGTGAAGCCAGATCCCTTTTCCTGCTGATTTGCTGATTTGCAGTGTCCAGGAACGATCCACCCCGTGGATTCAATAACAGAGTGCTCTAATCTATTCTCTAATTTACCCCTACCTTAGTACAAAGCCACGGTGGTGAAGAGGTGGTTAGAGGCTCTATAATTAAACATTACACAATAAAAGAGAGAAACACGGTTATATAACAAACATAAAAAAGACTCTCAGGACAGAGAAGGGACTTCAGAAGCACTCTGACTACAGACGACACCAGGCGTCTATGGGGGGCCTATTTTAGTAAACAATAACTTGAGCGAGAGTATCACTGACACCTTGAGGGCAGGCGGGGGGGGGGGGGAGGAGTCATCCAGCCTTAACGAGGAGGACGGAGGACGTGACCCAGTTGCCATATATGGAAACCAGCGTCTGGGACATTTTGGCTGGGAGACCGCTAAGGACGTACTCAGAGTGAGAGACTGTGTGTGTGTTGGGTGCGAGTCAGCATTGTGTACAAAACACAACATAATCACTGCAGATGTTAGATAGTTATCTTACGGACCTGCGTGTGTGTGTGTGTGTGTGTGTGTGTGTGTGTGTAAATGTAATTAGAAGGTGTACGCCAAATCAAACGTCAAAGAGCAGTCTAATTGCCACGCCAGATGGGCGTGCGCGAAGGAACCCTTTTGCCTCATCTGCCAATCACGTTCAGGCACGAGTGCAAGTTCGCATTCTAATCCAGTTCAAGTGGACATCTGTCCATAGCTCATCACCCAGCCTGGAAGTGTGGAGACACCACCAGGCAGGCTCAACTGAACACAGTTCACACTGCCAGGCTATAAAGTGATCCAGTGACTCGGCTCTTAGATCACGGCCGATACACCGACAAGGATAAGGTTTGAGGGCTGCGCTGATCAGTTGGACCAGCCCCAGAGCGTTGGCAGCTCTTATGGGGAGAATTAAAGACAAGACGTTGGGTTAAAGGTGAAAGTTCAACAGTTTACGTAGAGTCTACTGCACACACATTGTGTGTGTGTGTGTGTGTGTGTGTGTGTGTGTGTGTGTGTGCGTGCGCACCTTGTTCTTCAGCACTAAGCTCCTCCTCCTCTTCCTCGCTGCTCGCCTCTTCATCCCTCATGAATCGAGGATCTACGTTCTCCGCTGCCGCCAGCCTGGAAGAGACAGATGGGGGGGGGGGGGGGAACAGAGAGAAGATTCATCAAACAGGGGGGAGAATGGAGGGTGAGCAGGCCCAGAGTGGGCGGCTCTACTGTCGTGGTCTGCGTCTTCACTCTGAGACGCCATCTCTCTACGCTCAACAGAACACGCCGGCCGCCACAGACGAGTACACGCGAATAAAGGGAAGAAAGGGGGGACGCGTCACAGAGCCATTTTGTGTGCCCGTCGCCAGAAAAGGAAAGAAAGAAAGATGGCCGCCTGCAGAAATGGGCTGTTAAAGTAAAAGCTACGACGGCCCCGGGGGGAGGGGATGGCACTCTGGGGAGGGGGACAGAGATGGCGAGAATCCTGCAGAAAAACAAAACAAAAAAAACAAAAAAACCCATCCAGCCTTGTAGGCAAAAGAAGGCGGCAGAAGGGGTGACATAACGCGACCAGAGCAGCGCGCGAGAACCCGAGAGGGGGGAGGAGAGCAGTGTTCCAGTGGGATGAGCTGCGAGCAGCTATTGGCATAGCAGCACAAGTCGCTAATTGACTCAGGAGCCTGGAGATCGCTTCCTCCTTCGAGCACTGAGCTCCAGGCACACGCACCCTTCCTGGGTAATGCACTACATTACGCGAGCGCCGTAGCCAGGAGCGAGTCTCCGTCCCACTATTGGAATCCAGCACAGCTCCCATTCGGGCGCGCATGAGTCTGACACACAAAACTTCCTCAAAAAATTGATTGCTAGACTATTTTTGCGACATCAGCGTGTTTCAAAACCTTTCAAACGATTGGCTTTCTGAGCGCACCCAGGCACGCACGCACGCACGCACGCACGCACGCAGGCATGCACACGCACACACCTGGAGCAGTAGTGCAGTCCAGCCGAGGGCAGGCCCATCAGAGACAGCAGCAGAGGCAGAGTACAGTAGACTGTGCCTCCCTCTCAGCAGCAGATTGCTGAGAGAGAGGCAGAGTACAGTAGACTCCGCCTCTCTCAAGAGTACAGTAGACTCTGCGACAGCGTTCTGCCCGGGCAGCTCCTGTCCGCAGGCTACGACAGAGCAGCTGCTCCACGCTGCAGCTCAGCCCTGAGTTACTGCCGGGTCAGGCCTCCACACTGGCCTAGCTGCACAGAGACCGCTAGCGCCACTGCTTACCGTGACAGCTAGCGATGCTACGCACTCTCCTTACCACAGCACCGCTCGCACTCTGACAATAGACGAGCAGATGACGGAACAGGGAGGAATAAACAGTCAGCGCAAATATGTGTACACACATAAAAATGTGTTGAAGCAGCACTTAGAAAAGGCACTGTGACTAGAGTCCATGTGCGTCATTACAGAGCAGACAGGGCGGCAGCCGATGAGGTAATAACTTTCAAAGTGCTTCCATCAGAGGGACCGCTGCGCACACATACAGGTCAAACGGGCACAGGGGGGGTGGTTTGGTTTTGTGTCGGCTGTGGCAATCAACTGCTAGAGCAGGTATTAAACTCTGAAACTGAAACCAATATACACTGGAGCTCAATCTTCCTTGGTTCCTTCGTTGGCGGGGGGGGCGGGGGGGGGGGGGGGGGGCGGCGGCGGCGGGGGCGGGCGGGCGGGGGGGGGGGA
>JAOPUI010000016.1:5102412-5120494 GCA_027123135.1 Urophycis floridana | reverse complement strand
CCGCCCCCCCCCCCCCCCGCCCCCCCCCCCCCCCCCCCCCCCCCCCCCCCCCCCCCCCGTCAATCAACCCGGTAGAGATAAGAGGAGGACACACACAAACATGCTGGATCTTGTTTGCTAGTGAGATTTAGCAGATCCAGCTTGGTTCTTAATCATGGAGTGTAGATCCTTCGGTGATCACGAATTCCCAGTGAATTTTTATGTTGTTTTTTTTTTTTTTACACATTTCACAGGGAAAGGACATTGCTGGGGTGAATTAGTTTGCACTGGAAGCATGTGGAGAGGAGGTAAACATCATTCCTTCAGGATCAATTTGTGAGTCAGAGCTTGAGGTAAACATCCCCAGGCTTCTTCCCAGGGGGTCTCTGATGATAGCCTTCAATTATTAATATTTTTTTCTCTCTAACCAATCTCAACAATAACATAATCATAACACAATGGAGATACACACACACAATCATAACACAAAATCAAATATAATTTCCTTTCTGGAAATCGCGAACAAAAACGTACATCAATAGGCCCATACTGCTATCCTTTGTGATTGCAAGTGTTCTCCCAGCGATTGTCAGGCGGAATTGGTTTTCAAAGTAAAGTTCCCTCAGTTGACCGGCATCAATGACCAGGATAACGTGTCCTGGTAGGGGGCTGGTCTACCACAATGCAGCCGAGCTCCACTGCCTGCCAAGTCAACCCGTCAACATATGAAGCCCGAAAGATAGCGAAGGAAAGATACGGTTTCACCGCGGCGTAGTCCGTCTCCAAACACACCAGGCCATTGTTTGTTTGGAATTAAATATGTATGACGAGGCACAACAATAACGGTTGGCTGATTGAAGGCCAGACAGGTATCCAATAGGGAAAAAAAGGTACGTGGTCAAACAATGGAGGATTAGCGTAATGGGTTTAGTGAAATGTTAATGCGAAGTCTCCCTTCTCCAGCAGGTACCTCAAACCCAGCATTTTAAATCATTCTCCTGAAAGTGGCTGTATTTCCCCAACTGGTGGAGCTCAGTTTGATTAGCAATGACAACCTTGTTTGATATGCCAGTGCCCGTCTTTCGGTATCAAATTAATAATGCATTCCAAATTAACTTTGGCTTTTGTTGAGAATACTTTATCAACCAATGAATCAACAATGAAGAGGTAGTATGGGATTTTATGAGTAGGTTGTGGACAATCAACTCATTAGGTCAGGGATGAGGATAGGATATGATAGGATAGGATAAAACTTTATAAATCCGGGAAATTGGGTAGTCATGGATGACATGTGTTGGAGAAAAAAAGGTATTCTTGAACAATTATAAGCAAAAAAATAAACAAGTTTATTGAACCCATTAAAGCCCTCTGACATTATGGTTAAGGTCAAAAAGCAGACTGAAGGAAATTGTCTGTTGACAGTTGGATCATGGTAAATTAAATTATGTTGAAGCTGTATTGGCAAAAAGTCAGTGTCCTACAATAGAGCACATTGTTTTAGGTTTGTTGGCACAACACTGCATCGTGGTCAATACCTTTCGTTAGTTAGTCAATGTCTTTCCAAGGTCAAACATGTTTCTCAAGAAACAGAGGGTCTTTATCAACTATCTGAAAACCACAAAGCTTCACAAAATGCGTTGAGACGTCACCAGAATACCAAGGAAACACACTGCTGTATCAACGGAAAACTGGTCAATAGTATTCTAGAATATAGTCTACACTTTTAGGATAAGTGCTCTTGGTCCCCAGGAATCACAATCGCCACTGGAACGCTACCTCCATATCAAGTGTGACCATCACAAAACCATCAGAAAGTCAACAAAAGGTTGGCAGCATCAGATGCAAAGTATGTTCATGTGTGTTTGTGCATGTGAATCAAGTTGTGAAGGCATTCAGACTGGAAACCTAACACCAGTAGCAGAGATGAGAATAACAACTGACAACTGTAGCACTTAAAGTAAATTACATTTATTTACCAGATGCTTTTATCCAGAGCGCGCATAAGTGCGTTACCATGAGGATAAGCCCCACAAAGTACAGAATAATGTGAGTACATAAGATTCTTCCAATAAGCAAACTTGATATGAGCTACATTTTAGAAAAGAAAAAAAAGCCAATGGCCAAGATGCATCCATAACAGATGAGCTTTCTGTCCGCGACAGAAGATGCGTAGGGTTTCTGCTGTTCTGGAGTCAGTGTGGGGTTCATTGCACCATGCTGGTTCTAGTATGCTAAAGTGCAGCTACTGTGGAGTTATGCTCATCGTATTTACTGCCTGGTTGAACACATCATGCTTGTTCTGTTCTCCCTATCCTACTTTTTTTCGGTAACTATTTTCGTATCAACACAGAAAAAAACGGAGTCACTATTGGGAATGGAATTAATTAATAACTGCCATCTTGCCTGACCCATTTTCTCTTCGGGCAGTTCAGCCAACGTCTGTCCTACAACATCTAGGGAGGGCAGAAATGGAAACAACGCTAAAAACAACACAATATACACTTCGCCCTACAAGGGCTGCTGCTCTAGATCAAATGCTTTTCGGGGTTTGCTTTTAGTTATTTTTAAACACAAGTACTTGCTTGATTATCCAATGGCTTAGAGCAGCAGACTGATGTATAACACGAGGTCAAAGTCTAAGCATTGCAGTTTCCGTGACTGAATTTGCTTTTGTCCTATAACATTCGTTCTGAAATGTTAATATCTAACAGTTAATACTTTCAATCTATTTTTAAAAAAATTGAATTAGCAGTAAATTAGTGGTGAAAGATAGGTTAACCTCCATGAACCTGGTGTATGTAAGGAGTAAACGCAGGTCACAGACCGGGGTAACCTAGTCAGGCACTGGACTGCTGGAGCTGCGCATCGTTAGTTGGGTACCACCAGAACCACACGCTGTCACGACGAGCCTGAAAGGGCACCGATCTCTGGGCAAAACAAGAGATTCGCGAGTTGTTTGCTGAAAACGATTGGCCGATAACCAAATGGTAAATCAGGAACAACCAGTTTGTTTTTTCTTTTGGTAACAGCGGGCCACAGTGCCGCACTGCCAGAGCACAGTGACCAGATATGGACCGGGACCGCGCCGCCCCTAGACCAACGCGGACGTTAGCTCCTGCCGGGGGCTACTCTGCAAACCTAGCTAACTCGTTAGCTTCACGTGTTCAGTAGAGCGGAGATGTGAACAGTGAAACACACACACAGGCGTGGCAGTACCGACGCACCGTGGACCCTCCACACACTGAGCAGGGTCGGGCCGACACGAACCGCATGTCTGCGGTTCGCTGGACCGCCCGGCGGCGGCTAACAAGTGTTTAGCTAGCAGCCTGGAAGTTAGTTGGCTTGTGACTTACTGCTGGTCATCCTCCGAAAGTCCAGGCGCTTCTTCGGGGTTCTCCGCTGGCACGTCTTCGGGCAGTGGCTTGGTGTTGGTCTCGTTGTTCTTGTTTTTCAGAATACCTTTAATCGGTCGTGTCGCTGCCATTCCACACGTTGTGTGACCGCCGCCGGTTTCTCAAAGTGGGCAAATGTCTCGTAGCGATTTCTGAGAAGACCGCAGGTCCTTAAGGCTTATTCTGTTTTTACTGTCTTCAACGGAGGGCCAGTTACGTTTTATATGCAGCCATCCTCATAACTCTACGCTCGTGTACAAAGTTGAGAGTAATCTATCATTCTCTTCTACACACATTGACAGTCTGCACATCATACGCATACAACTGCCAAGCAGGGCACTACCTTCGTGCGGCGGTCTTCTTGCACCCACACTCTCGCGAGATGTCACTGAGTTTACATATTGGCCCATAAAAGACGCCATTTTTGACGGGTCAAAATATTCAAAAAATCCTGGTACTGGTAACATAATACATATGCTTGTGCGCAGTACAGAATGATAGATTACTCTTACTCCCAAAATAAATAACATTTTATTTACAATTTCACAAGTTATATCACATATGGCAGGTTCATGTAGACCTTTGTCAAAGAAAGTTTTAGCCTACAATTTCATACAGTCTATGGCTTTACCAAAATGAAATAGGAACATGCTTCGAATATGAAATACATTTAATATGGATGGGAAAATTCTACAGCACAATAGAAAAAAAGATGAACAAACAGAAACCTTAATCTTGTTTCCGAAACCCAGGGTTTTAAATCTGTGAATAAATGGTCTATTTACGAGGCCACATATTGAAGTGCCACTTTAGTCTGACGTCACATGATAAATAAAGTTACAGAACAATGCGTCCTCCTGGGAATGTCTCTAGTCCATTCTCTGGACACACCTGCGGGCCAGGGAGCGAGCCACGCCCAACTGCTGCAGCCAGGATTTATCTGTGAATGTACTTTAACACAAAGAAAAATGCACGTTACATGGAAATAATAAATCTGTCGCGATATACACAATTGTACACAAAATAATAACAGAAAACAACTAATGTTTTTATAATGTATTCATAATACACAGACCTGGCGATGGCCAGCCAGTAAATGGCATTTTCCTTTGGGGTGCGGTCGCCACTTGCAGGAGAGGTGTTAGGCATGAGGGCGTTTTCCTGCGCAGAGAGATTACGCCGCCTTTGATTGCTGCCACATGTGATCGGTGGCAGCAATGCTCTGCCTCCCCGCGGATCTCTTTCTCCATCATCCCTGTTGTCATCTGTAAAGACACCAACACCTCTCTTTCTGCAATTTTGTCGTTCTTTCTGTATTTTTGTGCACACAGCATCGTTGGCAGGACTCTGCAGTCTCGGCAGCGGCGCGTTGTCTCCCCCTAGTGGCCGTCCGGAGGGTCGACGTGATCCCGTGAGAGGTCTCAAAACTTTGGCTCCAATCTTTCTGGGTACTTTGGTCTCATCTGTGACAGTTTTGGAGGACATTTTCGACTCTGTGAATCCATCCACCAGCACCGTGTCTCCGACCCTGGATTTAATGGAAGCCTTTGTGTCATGCGCTCTTTTGGACGCTGCTCTTGTTTGTCCTACCTTCACCCAGGCTTTGATCCGGAGGTAGACGCGCATGGGCACACATATTTTTGGCAGGGACATCACTGAGTAAAGCTTGCTGACTAAGTAACGCACACACTTTTTGTGGCGGTGCTGGATGGCGATCTGCAAGGGGCAGCGGCCGCCACGGTCTCTACAGGCCAAGGTGACCGGGTTGTTGCTGACGAAGAGTTTGAGGATGAGGAGCTGACCGCGCTCCGAGGCTATGTGTATGGGGCACTTGCTGCTGTCTGGGTGGGAAGCTTGGTGGCACCACACACGATACGGATGGACCCCCACCGGCCGCTCGGGGCGCGCCTTCCTCTGCAGAAGCCAGTCTGCGAGCTCCAGGTGGCCCAGGAAGGCAGCGATGTAGAGCGCCACCCGCAGTTGAAACCTAGAATTGCAGCAAAAAAATATTGTTCTCACTTGACTCAGTGATAGAAACCAATTCCACAGCTCTTTAAATATATTTACCATTAGAGTACACTGGAGTATACTGTTATTGATAGAAACCATGGATTAGCATTGCTTTCAGGTTCGTTTATATTATATGACCACATACACTATACAGTAGGCTATAAAGAACATTCTATGCAATAACACATTTCTGACCTCATCACAGCTTTCTCTTTTGACAGGTGGCATTGGATGGCTAGTGTGTGACCTCGCACACAGCCCTGAAGAAACTCCACCCACCCATCCCAAGTGTCCAATCGTAGAGTACTGCCTAGCATTAGAAACAAAAACAGAACAGGTTGCCGTTAATATGAACAGACACTTGAAGTCTGCAACGTGCATCATTTAACAACTCCGCAAATCACAAGGCGAAAGACATTAGGCGGTGACAGGTCGGCTTACCCAATTCTATGCCATAGTCGCTCAGCAGGTTGCAGTCATAGAGGTGAACTCCGAGCGCTGTGCTCAGCCTGAAGGTGCTGACGGGAAGGCCTACGTGCAGGGAGATGATCGTTTTGAGCCTGGCGACAGACGTACTCAAGAGGAGCGAAGGTTCTATCACGGGGAACGTGTCTTGCGTCACTACATTGAACACCTGTATCACAGGTGTGGGTTTATTCTGGAAATAAAAAAGATAGACGTACAGCTCAAGAATTGGTTTAGCCATTAGGCAGGTTGCATTGTAATGTAAAAAGCCTAGACGAATGAATCTTCATGCTCCCCCCAAAGTGATTAAACAATATATTGAAAGCACTTTAAACAGACACATTTTATACACATATATTATTATGCAGCTTTTTCATAATAACATTAGTTATTATGAAGATTAGAATTAATTAATTCATTAAAATATTAATATCAAATATTCTGTTTCAATGGTTGGGTATGCTATGTGCTGTTTAGCGGTCGTTTTGTTGTCCCTATGGTAATATTGGTCAGGGTACATTGTTGCTAGAATTGCTCTCTGCCCCTCCTCCCCATAGGCAGGTGCTGCTGTTGACGTACAACGGCAGTGGCTATGTGTTAGCTTTGCATTTTTTGTGGCACTCCTATTGTTACTCTGTAGTAAAGTCTGGAGGACAATCAATATCCACACACACACACACACACACACACTCAGACACACACACACACACACACACACTCACACAGACACACACGCACGCACGCACACACACACACACACACACATTTCTCATGCAAAGTTGCCTAGTGACAGTCTTGGCATCTGTCGGCTAGTTTAAACCAGGGCCTTTTTGTCTTTGAATGACTGTTACAACACAAGGCGTCAACAGGATAAACTAAAGACTAACACTCATAAACCCATTCCTTGTAAGCCATTTCTCTCATGGGAACATTGTGTTCACATCAGAAAACAGCTTACATCAGTAAACCAACAACATGAAGGTTGCCTACAATTATTGTATTTATCGTTAATTCATTCTATTGTTTACCCCAAAAATGTTTGTGAGATTGCCTTCGGGATGTGTGGGATTGACAAACATTAAAGGTTCTTGAGCTCTTGATGTGATATGATTTTTTTTGTGGGCTAGAGTACCCATGATTAAATTCCTGTGTGTGCTTTGCTCTTGTGCTAACTGTGGCTTAACCTTGCAGTGTGTGGGTGAGAGACCAGAGTTTTCCACACATTAATGTTACCGCTATTGCCAAAGGATTAGCGTTGTACAACATGTATAATAAGACCTGTATTAAAACACCAGATGTTTCTTGAACACCAAGTATGCATAAACAACAATACAATAATGAGCATATACTGTTAAAAATCTCATCATTAAGTGCAAGTATTATTCTTAAATATATGTTTACAATTCATTCAAAACTAACATAAATGAACTGTGATTGTTGAAATAAATTTGTAGAAAATGTAGAAAATTACATTATTATAACTCTGCGTTGTTATTATGTTGAATACCTTCATCAGGCATCCAACAACAGCCCCAGGTCTGATTCCCATGTCGCTCAGAGTCCAACTATCCTGCAGAGCTGCACCAGCGTAGTTTAACTCCAGCACCTGCTGGACCTCCTTGTCATTGGCTCGTTGCAAAAGAAAATATTCCTAGAAATAAAGGAACATAAAATTACAAACAATGGCATTTTCAAATATGTGTTGAATGAATTGCTTCCTAGTCTACTACTTTCCAAGTCTCCTTCTCTATAGTGCTCGCCAAAGATCAGACCAGTAAAGCGAACGGTACATCGGAGACCCCAGAAGAGACCCCCAGAAAGTTTACTACCGTCACCATCTGCTTCACGGCCCCCACGGTCTGATCTGGAGAGACGTGGAAGGGCTCCCTGAAGTCTTCAAAAGAGATGAAGATCTTCATGGTGTCTGAACGCCATGGATCGGTGCAGCCCCTCTGCCTCCTTCCCCTCCCTTGGTGTTCTGGTCAGACAGGGCAGTGTGTGTGTGTGTGAGGTATATGAAGTTGGGGGCTGGGGCGTTGCAGGCAGGGGTGACCAGCATCAGACCCTCTGGTCAGGGACTCAGTCTTGGGAGGGTCACTGGGAGGAAGACCATACATAATAAATGCAACAACAAGTTTGATTGTTTTTCTATTTTTGTAACTTCCGCTGTCTGGTTCACAATGTTTTATGAACTTTTCTTACACAGCAGTGAAGATGATTTAATTGAAAGAATTGTATATATAATTTAAATTTCTATATTTTCTAAGGCTTCCTTTTATATTTCTATACCCTTATATTTCTATACCCTTATTTCCATACCATATGAACTGTAGACTGGGCTGTTTGGTAGACCTACACAGTTCTGTCATAAAGTTTTACAGTCAAGTATTAGTTAACCTATGACCTCTTCAAGTTGTAAACTGTCACAGGGGTGGGTATCACATTATGATCGAGTCCTGGCATCAAAGGTTGCAATGTTTTTCGTGGATTTGTATTTATTTATCAGATTATTATTGATTTTATAATGTTATTAATAATTATTACAATGCATACATTGTAACAAAATGTGCTGAATAAAACAACTAAATGGCATTTGATGTAATTGAAATCTAATCTTGTGTAGCTTGTACATCAGCACAATACATATGAATACAACAAGATGTACTGCTAAAAATGCAATGTCCCTCTAGAGGGCGCTAGAGAATAGCCCACATTTATGTCTGCTGATATGGGGTATGGGCTTTTCTGTGAAAAAAACATCTTAATTTTGTTCTCGTTAGGTGGGGGTTTCAAGAATATAGATGCTCCCGTTTAATATAAATGAACAAAAGAAGAAATATTGGTCCTTTGCGGAAATAGCTTTATTGGTTTGTACAGGGAATTGTTGACTGGAAATAGCAGTAGAGTAGCTGGTTGTTGAGGGTGTCATCACGTGGATATGTTTACGTCCGGGATTGTCCGTTCTGGAAATGATTGACAGGCAAACCATCCAATGGAACATAAGTATTTGACCCGAGGCGTGTGTGATGGCGGAAGTTCGCACCCCTACACGAAAAACCGAGCGAGCGGATTATTGTTGACATTCTCTGGCGTATGGGCCTGCCTCGTAAACGGAATGAAGTTATTCCATATCATCGTAATTGTGCACTGTATTTTACACACATAGTTAAAACCTGTTATGTCCACACTCGTCTTCTATTCTATAGAAAAGACACCTCCCGAAACACTGTAAGGTAAGGATCTACGACGAGCCAGCTACTCGGTAGCAACATGCTAACGCTACAGTTGAACGGTGATCGTCAGGCTCGCTGCCACGGTCCGCCGAGACACGGAGGGTTTCGACCAAAGGCCCCGGGATGCTGCCCGCATAAGCCCTGTCATACGAATCATCGTTACATGATGGTTTCCCATATCTTAAACCCTTAAGTCCTGGTATTTATGTCATAGTGAGATTCACTAAACTGCATTTCACACAGGATGACCACTTCTTTTGGTCATTTGATTCATGATGGCGTGTCGGCACTGTACAGAATAAAAGGTGGTGTATTCAACAATCAAAGGAGACGGTTTAACGCATTTGTAACATTGTGCCTCATGCCATTAGCTGGTTGTTGGATAGGATGGGTTATTCAGCATCTCTCTGCAGCTGCTGTCAGTAATACCGCGTTAACGTCCTCTTAGTGCGTTCTCACACGAAGACATCACTGCTTTCACATTGTGGACACAGTGACCCATCTTATCTTTATTATTTTTACACTGTCATTCTGATATGGTCACTGCCTTGGGAACAAAATAAGATTTGCCTCAAAAAAGATATCGTTCTGTAATTACATTGAATATGGTTGTGTGTTATTATCATTATACTTTGAGATGTAGTTTATGATTATCAACCTTTTAATAATTTTGACCTGTTTGATTGTATGTGAAGCTGCTACCCATATTAATTGTGGGCCTATTGCCAATTAGGCCCAACCCAAACCTCTGTTCAAGGTATACTGTAGTGAAGATATATTTATGATCTGACCCAGAAATGAATCCATATCTTTTAAATACACATCCACGTCATTGAGTGATTAATTGTTGCTGCTGTAGCATTCTAACAATGTTCTGACATCATTATTGCGGTTTCAGAGGGAGTTATTGCTCTTTGGTATTATTTGGAAGTGAAGTAAGCAGATCGGAATTTACAAAAGTCATGGATTTAAAGGACCATATTATGGATGTTTTCCAATATACAGCTGCTTTGTCTCGCCCTACAAACAGACTTTTAATGTTTACTATGTTGCTAATTGGCCAACAGACTGAATAACATCATTTTCATCTGTTTCTGCTCAATAGTGAAGCAAACAGCTGTGGACAAGAGTGATACTAAACCCATAGTTTATAATGGCAGAGACTACTTGTCTTTATTCGCAGGCAACATTGTTTATACATGTCTACAATGCTTAAGTGCGCTAGCCTGCAAACTTTGGCCTATGTACTTTTTGAGTGAATGTAGGGGAATGTACCACTTCTCCTATTCCCAACACGAAGACCATATGACCATATGACCATGACCACATCAAATCTGTCCTCCAAACGCTACCATATATTTTTGCTAATACCCACGTAACAATCATCGTGATGATCCTCATGGAATTCAATTCCACGCTCTTGCGTCCCTGTTTCCAGTGCCGATATGAACCAAGGTGCCACACCTGCTCCTCTCTCACAGGTGTGGCCCCAGGCACTCTCTGCGGACCTGTGTGACTGAGTGAGTGCGTGTCGGGGAGGAGAAGCGGCTGTGTTCCACAGAGGGATGCCAAGATGTTGCTGTCCCTTGGCATGCTGATGCTGTCCGCCACACAGATCTACACCATCTTCACCGTCCAGCTCTTCGCCTTCCTCAACCTTCTGCCCGTGGAGGCCGACATCGTTGCCGTGAGTTTGGACGTCCACGTGTCTGTCTCGTCGGTCTGTCTGTGTGTCATTCTGTTTCTGTTTCTGGTTTTCTTTTGAGTCATTCAGCCTTTCAACCGAGTGTAGTTGTACATTCTGATTGTGAGACAATCTACTTGTTGTCAGTTGTTTTACTTCCATCTCCTGTGACCATTTGTAAGACCGTTTTAGCTTTCCTGTCGGTACACACCCACACGACATGTCCCAAGTTGTTGCAATGCTACATCGCGCTACATTCAAAGCACTGCAGGAAGTCATATCTGCTCACTGTAGGCAAAAACGTGCTGACTCCAGAAGTTTGACAAATGGTACAAACACTGCTGTGACAGATACTTTCTTTAATGATATGCCATTTCAAACATCTGTAATAACTTGTGGTCTCAATATAATTGCTGTTCATTCCTTATGTACACACATTGCTGAATCGACAATTGGGGCTGCGTGCATAACCATCTTTACAGCTAACATATCCTTGAGTCTAATACATTTAGACTCCAGCTTTTATTAGACTCAACTAAGATATTTTAGGGAGCCAGCCCCTGTTGTGGTACCAAAAGGAGTTGTCTTCACTAGGTATTGTTTGAAAAAAGGTTTTTTTTGTGTGTGATCTATTATCCATAAAATGAGCCCAGTGCTTTTAAACATCTAATCATTTATGTTAAATGTTTGAAAATATTATTCACCTTCATGCATTTTTGCGCTCATGTAAATGAGAAAGTATCAGTAAACCAGTTATGCAAAGTGTAGGAACTGCCTGAGTACTCTTTTACACAACATTGCAAAACAAAAGATACAAGTGCAGTGGCAGTCCAATATCTTACCCAATGTTACCATGGATCCAGTCAGTCCTTCTTTCATCCAAGAAAATAACAGCAGGAATAATTTCAGATGTACTTTTATTGCAGTACTCATTCGACAACAAGACCGGGAACTTTGATGACCTGCCGGCACGGTTTGGTTATCGGCTTCCCAGCGATGGACTGAAGGTGAGCAAAGACGAGGGTCAAAGGTCACACAATTCCATATGTCGTCAACTGTAGCCTTTATGAATGAATGCATGCATGCCAGCATATGGCACTGTACATTTCTTTCCTCCAAATTGATGTTTGATTTGTATCTACTTCTCAAGATTCTGTAAGGGTATCTCAGGTTGTTAAGGGTTGATTGATGTCTATGTCTGTAATGAATGAGTAAAGAGACAATGAAGTGGTGAATCAATGTTTTTATTTCCTGGGCAAATGTCATGGAATTCAGTTTGAACTCAGCCAGAGCATTAGCCTCGCCGAGTGTTAGCATCCGCCCAGCGTGGATTAAACTCTTCAGCGCACGGCGCTATCAACATTAAAGGCTTTGTGATGAAGCCCGCGGCGCACGCCGAGGTCCGCGCTGAACCACACAGCCGATAAACAGCGGCGCGGTGATTCACGTCTGCTCGTCTAAGCTAGCCATTGTGGCCCTCTGTCCTGTTGGGAACCTGATGTTGTTCTGTCAGGGCTTCTGGCACATGGGCGCTTGCCATAGGCAAAAGCCCCGATGACTGCACGTGTGTGTGCGTGTGTGTGTGTGCGTGTGTGTGTGTGCGTGTGTGTGTGTGTGTGCGCGTGCGTGCGTGTGTGTGTGTGTGTGAGCGTGTTTCTGCATGTGGGTTTGATGTGTCGCGGTCGGTGACTTCAAACAATGCTTTGTTTGAAGGGCTTTGATTGTTAGACGGCGACAAGTCTGTAGGAGTCTGTAAGTATGCACACAATTATATTGTTGTAATGTTTTTTGGGGGGTTTTGGTTTGATACATTCCATGTTTCTTACAGGAGGTTATTGTCATCACATGCAGTTAGTAAATTGCAATGTAAAGTGCAAAGGCCTGGAAGTAAAAAAGTGATGACATTATTGGTTGTTTTACAAAATCCTGGCCTCTACTGTGGAGATTGTTCGCCTTTTAACCGCCAGCACCACTCTGATCCTATGGACACATGTGGTTATGTGGGCGGTGATAGTTTAGAACACTGTGATGACACATTGTATGTTACGTGACCCATTACATGTGTCACCACACATACAATGTGACACAGGCCACACCACCAAAACCTCAGTCAAAGCAGCATACAATACGTATGTTGCTTTTAGAGATTAGAGATTAGACATCAAGGGATTTACTGAGTGTACGTAACATTTTGCCAGTAGACAAAGAATTTTCATGGTCATTGTCAAGAAGGCCGATTGCAATAAAGGTCTGGAACTCACGTTTGTGTGGAATTGTACATGCAAATAATCAAAGGTAAAAACAGGGTTCAAGAGTTATGTTTTATCTTTTAAAGCACTCTCGTTTGATTCATTCAGAGGGCACTGAAGTACTCGCTGTGCTTCAAGAGTACAAAATAATTCCAATGTACATGACAGCATTTATCTATTTGATTGTGTTTCCCATATCATGTTACTGGGGGTCCTTGCCCAGCTTTCCACTTCTTCTCCTCTGTGGCTGTGTGTCATCGTCTCTGAAAGCAACTGTAGCAAACCGGCCTTTGTAATTTTAGAGCGGCCCTACTTCTCTAAACTACAAACCTAATAATCAATCGAAACCACACTTTTGAATCTTTTCTGCGTGATTCACTGATGCATTTGATTTTGGATGCGGTGTGTGCATGGCCCCGACAAGCCTCTTACACACAGGGGACAGATAAGATGTATGACGATGCATCTTGAAGGCGTTTGTTTGCTGTTTCTGGGTGTTGTTCTGCTTTATGTGACCTCCTGCAGCCTCCATCATGTCTGGCCCGACAGCAGTTCTTTAGAGCCATTAATAGCTGCCACTATTTAAAGCTGGAAGTTGTGGTCAGATCTGAAGCCAGGGGTTTTCCTACAGTGAATTATCTTGTCCTGGGTTGCAGTTTTCTCTACTAGAGGGCCTAGTCTGTTATTGGGCAGACTTTTAGACTGCAGACGTGGGTATCAAAATCGCATATATACCTAAAAAACACTGTGGGGGCAAACATGGGCAGAACATAATCTGGATGAGGTTTTGATTTTCCTGCGCAGCTGGTGTAAACTTCAGAACTATTTGCTTGTCCAAGGTCATTCTTATTACCGTTCAAGTTAGGAATAAGTCTGCCAGAGTCTTTCCCAGATGAGATAATATGTTAGTGTTGGAGCCAAATTATAACATTTTTTTTAACATTTCTATAGAATTACATTACACAGAGCAGTTTAAATTGAAAGGGTATTGTGCTCTCAAGGTCCGGTCGACAGCGGGAGAGTCCTTGGTTCGATGCTGGACTCAGACCAAACCCGGTGTGGGCGGCGATGTGGGGGCGTGTCCCTTGGCGGGCCGTCCGTGTGACATCACGTCGCCCCGACGATTCATGTGAACCCACCACGCCCGTCCGGATGAACGGCTGAATTGGGGTTTTCGCCACAGCGTGCTTTGGTCTGAACCAGCCCACTGACGTGGCAGTGGTGTTCTGGACTGCAGCTCTTCCTCTCTTAAGGCACTGATAGATTCATTGAAAGAGGAAGAATTTAAAGGAGAGACTTGTGTTTTAGCTGATGCCGGGAAAACATGAAGTGTTCCTTTGTTTGTTGACATGAGCCCCAAGGCTGTCAGATCTCTTCAGGTGAATTCTGGGTAGCAGTGCATATCCGAAAGAACCCTCTCTCTGTCTAGGATTGTGGTCATATTTATAGCCTGATATAAAATATGCCGTCACAGTTGAATTTCAGATGAGATAAACAAAAATAACTCTTGGGGCTCATTCAGACCACAATCAGGCGTTGTGGATGGCGTGTTTAAGACGCTGGTGGGGGGAACATGGGGTTTGAAAAAAACAGCCTGCGACGAAGTGTTTAACAGAATCAACTTTTGCAGAAAGGCACCCTGACATCGTCCTGCGCTGGCCAATCACGTAAGCCGGTCTGGTGTGAGGTGGGCCGATTGGTCTGAACAAGCCCTTAATCTCAGTTGATTGACATTAATGTAGCACTCTGTTGTGATATGGGTTACTCACATTGTGTTAGCACATGTGTAATAGATTATTTAAGAACAAGATGCTGTGATTAAACGGTTGTAAACCCCTGATATTATTAAATGAATCACTTTGGTTGAAGTGATCCTCACAATGACAACAACAAAGTAACAACCTCACAATCTTTATGTAAAATAGCTTTCTCAAACGAGAGTATTCTCATGGACATCGGCAGAAAGAACTCTCCAGGACATCTTAAATACTGAAACACAATGAGGGGTAGATGCAGTAACTTACAGGTACAAAACAACAGGTTGTTATGAGTCCTCTGGGCCGATGCCACGTCACCTGGAAGTATTGGCTGTTTATCTTTTGTTGCTGCGTTCCTCCCAGGGGCTCCATGGCAGTAAACAGACTCTTTCCAATGCTCTCTGACGTGGTTTGGCGCTTTTTTGCAGGCGCCACAAATTCCCTGGCCTCGTTAGACCCCCCCCCTGATGTCGCACGGTCCCATTCTGTGTCTTTCTGCAGATCACTGTCTCCTGTCGCCCCTTCCCCAAATTGTTAAAAATGATGGGAGCAATCTACTCAGGGGGAGGGAGTTTCAGTTCAAGACCAACAAGGACATGTGCCTTGACTGACTCGTCGAGAGCATGAGAGAGCATGAGTGCCTCTTAGTTATTTCACCTGATTGGCCGGAGCTTTTGGAAATATGTAATACATTTGGAAATTGCCCATATTTGGAAATCAATTGCTGCCCAGCCAAGGCCAGACTGATATTACTTGCGGAATGCTAACTTGAAGACTCAAGATTTCTGCTGAGTTCTTCTCTGGTTCTTGCTCCAAGGTTGTAGTCAAAATGAGATTTTTTTTTTAATGACTGTAGCCCTGATCTTAATAGTTTCAGAGATTTGTAGATGGTGTGGTTTGTAGAGGTTGATGGTGGAGCACAGGTGGTAGTAAAACTCTCTCTTTCTCACTCTCGTTCTCGTTCTCTCTCTCTCTCTCTCTGTCTCTTTCTCACTCTTGTTCTCGTTCTCTCCCTCTCCCTCTCCCACACACACACACACACACTCACACAAAGGGTAAATTGTAGAGCACGGTGGAACAAACGGATTGTAATGGAGAGGA
Organism: Urophycis floridana; assembly: GCA_027123135.1. NCBI lineage: Eukaryota > Metazoa > Chordata > Actinopteri > Gadiformes > Phycidae > Urophycis > Urophycis floridana. Next base: position 5,104,624 of record JAOPUI010000016.1, on the reverse strand, counting down.
CCCTTTGTTTGAGGGGGTGCCGTGGCGTCACTGAGAACCCAGTTAAACTGGCACCCAGGTTTCATGAGCCCGCTGCCCTTTACCTTGCAGGGTTTCACTTCTGTTCCACTGGGTAGCCGGCCGCCTCTCAACCGCACACACCATGTTGGACGGCTTGTGTTGCACTTCCTGTGGAAAGATTTTTCAGTGAATCTGTCGCGGTGCGGAATGTCCTGGGCTGTGATGAACCCAGTGCTTTTTAAGAGCACGGGGTGTTTTTTTTTGTTTTTTTTTTACACTGTACGCCTGTAAACCTCACTGCTGCTCATGTGACTACTCATGTGACTACTCATGTTGCACTATGTAAATGAGTAGTGAGTAGTAGTAGTGAGTAGTGAGTAATGAGTAGTCATGTACAGAACTGCCCCTTAATCGCCCCTTCGCACTTCTGGTTAGAACGCCAACAACATTTTGTTGCCTCTGCACTCGTACTCTGCACAAGGACAAGAAAGTCTAATCTAATCTCATCTCATCGAATCTCGAGAGGCACCTGAAGCTTGACTCAACTCTGTGCGTGTGTGTGCGCACACGTTGTGTGTGTGTGTTTTTTTTTGTTTTTGTTTTTTTTTGCGAAATCCCAACCAGTGTCCGGAGTCATTGCTTCTCCCGAGTCACATCCTGTCACATGATGTGCAGCAGCGCACGTCGCAGCCCTCGGGGCAGTGAGGACAGTGCTGAGGACAGAGTGCCGAGGGGGGGGGGGGGGGGAATAAGCCTGGGACCAGTGCCATCACCGGTTGAGGGGCGGGGGCGGCCGCCCCCGGGGGGGGCGCGGGGGGGGGGGGCCGCGGCGCCCCCCCCCGCGGGGGGGGGGGGGGTTACAGAAAAGAGAGGTGCACGGGGGGTCAGCACAACACTTTTGCGAGAGGGAAGTGGAGGAAGTCAGACAGGAAGTTGGAAGGAGGTGAAGGGAGGCGGGATGCTAATGTGAGGAGACAGGGCCAGCCATGGGAGCATCTGTTTGTAGGCTTCCTCCTCCTGCCATCTCCTCCTCCTCCTTCTGCTCCTGCTCCTCCATCTGACCCTGCTCACTGCAAACTATTGCGACCCGACTCTCTGTCTCTCTCTCTCTCTCTCTCTCTCTCTCTCTCTCTCTCTCCTCCCTCCCTCCCTCCCCTCTCTCCCCATCCTGTTCTCCATCTTTTCTCAAATATTTAATGACACAATCTTCACAAATAGAAATAATTGAATGATCCCATATCTCCCAATTTGTCTGTTTTCTAACACTTTTCAGCTCTATTGTTTTGCTCTAATCCAATGATTCATTACATTTTGCAAGATGTGCCGACAGCTCTGCAGATCTGTGAATGACGTCTTTGTTTATCTGTCTATGTGCGTGTGGGTGTGCATGTGCGTGTGTGTGCGTGTGTGTGCGCGTGTGTGCGCGTGTGTTTGTGTGTGTGTGTGTGTGTGTGTGTGTGTGTGTGTGTGTGTGTGTGTAGACTACTTTGCCAAGCACATGGGGGACTACGAGGGGGTTCTGGCCTCCTTGGAGACCCTGAACCTCTCCATCCTCAAAGCCATGGACTTCACTAAGAAGGTACGTGTGTGTGTGTGTGTGTGTGTGTGTGGGTGTGTGTGTGCGCGCGCGTGAGTGTGAGAGTCACACATTCAAGTTTTGTTGTCTTCAACAGTCGGTAGCCTCCGAAGACACCGATGTCGGTTCTCACGACCGTTCAGTACATGCAGTACATGGCATGCATCGTGCATCCATACAGTGACACACACACACACACACACACATTGGTCTCAAGGTGTGTACTGTTATTAAAAAGCCTTTTTCATGTGGGTTGGTGTTTTATGATGTATGATCTATGAAAAAGCTCTAGGCAAAATGCAGTGGGTCAAGACAACGGCTTTGTGTGTTACTGCAACCAGGGATACCAGAGGCTTGCATTTGGTGAGAAAGAGAGAGAGGAAGAGAGCGATGTGTGTTTGTGTGGGGGGCATGTATACGTTTGTGGGAAATATTTCAAAAATTGACATTCTGCCATTTTCCTTTCCTTTGTGCTATAAATAGAAGTTCATTTCACAGCCGCACAGCCGTTCAGCCATATTCTGTTTGAGTTCTCTCCCTCTCTCGCTCTCTCGCTCTTTCTACCTCTCTCTCTCTCTCTCTCTCTCTCTCTCTCTCTCTCTCTCTCTCTCTCTCTCTCTCTCTCTCTCTCTCTCT
>JAOPUI010000016.1:4846854-4857771 GCA_027123135.1 Urophycis floridana | reverse complement strand
GTGTGTGTGTGTGTGTGTGTGTGTGTGTGTGTGTGTGCGTGTGTGTGTGTGTGTGTGTGTGTGTGTGTGTGTGTGTACTGAATCCCAAGCCTGAAATGTTATTGACTTGATTTGCTACACCCCCAATAGGCAAGCTGATGCCATGCGGTGTGTGGGTGGTGGTAAGGGAAGTGCTCACATGCAACACTGCTACAACTAATGGATTTGGAAACTGTGAATGGAGCAGGTTTTATAGTCTACAGAAACAAGGGGTGTAGTGAAAGCGCCATTACATTCAAGGTGTGTGTGCGTGTGTGTGTGTGTGTGTGTGTGTGTAATAGGGGAGCAGAGGATCACTCTGGAGGAATGGTAAATCCCCACCCCAAGTCCCTACAGCCTCAAGTACGCTGCAGAACATACCCAGTGGCTGAGAAGGAGCTAGGATCAGAAGAACTAGGATGCTTTCCCTCTGTGGGTTGTGACCCCTTCAAAACAAGGGGATCATCCACATCTGCCAGCCAGCCTCTGTCTGTCTCGCTGCTAACTGCGCATTACAGGCATTGGCCATAAAACGGACCCTTTGGGTCAGAGAGCGCAAGGCGTATGTTGGTGCTGAACCATGACAACATATTCACACCGCTGTGTAATTATTAGGTTACTACGGTGTGTCTGTCAGGGGAAGCGAAACACCAAACTGCTATTGGATGGCCGGGCTATGTATTGCCCGGCAATTCAAGAGCATTAATTAAAAGTGCCTCGACACATGTAAAACAGAATATACACCTGAACTTCAGGTGCAGCGTGGTGGTCTTGATCGTTTTACCCAAGTCCTTGGTAATACGCGAGATCCGTTAACTCTAGGTCACTAGGCCTACACGGTGGCTTTGGTTTACGTAGCCTAAATCAACTTCACAGCACCAGCAAGATAGAGAGAGGTTGGCGGTTTGAAAGTGTTGACAATGACCAGGGGGCATGTACAGTAAGTACACTTTAGAGCTGGGAATGCGTTGCAAGGTGTTGTTGGCCTCGGCAGGGAGTTGCCTCGCCTCCCTCCATCCATCTGCTGAGCGTTGGCCTCCGGTGCGTGTGATCGTCTCTTTTAAGTAGATTTATTCAATGTATACGTTAATATATATCATGAGCATTTGGGGAGCGACAGTTCTCAACTCACCGTGGACATCTTTCTGTGCTATATTTTGCGTGCGAATCAGGGAGGACAGGCGTCGGACGTCTCCCTTGAAAACACATTCGTGCACTGGAAAGTCCTCCCCGCCGGCGGCTCGTACGACGGGGTTCTTGTTGTCGTCGTCGACGACGACATCATCCCCGGTGGTCGGCAGTGTGTTGGCATTTATCTGGGATTGCTGATTCTGGTGCTGCTGCTGGGCGGACGCCGGCGATTTGACCAACTTGTGGTTGCTGAAGATTTTACTTGCTCTGCTTTTGCTGCTCGTTTTGGTGGAGGTGAACGTCCCGGTGGCCGCCTCCTCGTCGGGTTCGAGTAGGTCCCCCTCCTTGCTGGGCTTGCGGTCCTTGCGAAGGGAGCGGATCTTCTCTCCGGTCATTTTCTGATCGACTGACCGCCGAGCGGAGAGGGTGTCGCGGTCGGCGGTGACCCCTCCGGACGACGAAACAGACGCGATTCGCTGGCAAGAACGCCAGTGGTACTTCTTCCAGCAAAGCACTCTAAATCGCGCCACATGAAAACAACGAGTCTTCACCAAAAAAAAAAGAACAAAAAAACAACAATGAAGACGAACAAGTTAACGAGGCGGTTCTCCTGGATACAAACACGCCCGCTTGTTCTCCAAACTGTCGCTGGCTGAACAACACATAAGCGGCTCGCGCGTCATTTGACTCGTGCGGAAGAGCGAAACCACGGGGCCATCCGCGGGAAGCATCGCGAGAGCTCAAGAAATCCTAACGCTCGATGCTCATTGCTCACTAATGAGCGTGTTCTCGCCTTTGTATAAACATTTATTAAACATGTATTTGTTATTATCTGTTTTTGGTGGATAAATTATCATTTGGTCATAAAATATGACTCCAAGCTCATCATTGTCTTAAGGTGTGTAAGAAGTACAGCTGAGACCTGGCTTGTAGTTAAGGCCAGCAGGAAGAAGACGCTCAACAGTAGTACATTGGGAGATCAATAGCTGAGACAGTAGAAATTATTGGCAGACAACACTAACAACTCAATTTAAAGTCAAAGCCAAAGGATACCATTCAGTACAGCGAGTACAGAATTGCTGCAGGAAATACCTGGAAATAGTATGGCATGAAAGACAATAGAGTTAGAGTTATAGAGATAGAGTTGTGGGTTATAACCACTCCATTAATGGAATAGTGTGTATATGACACCAAGAAGGCTTATAGTTGACTAAATATTGCATCAGTCTCGCGCCCTTATTATATTACTAATCTTATTTCGCCGTTGGTGAACAAAGCTGATAGTGCCCATTATCTATTACAACCCACAGATCAAATGACCGATCAAAAGACATGATTGCATCCCCCTATAAGAGAAAACCCAAGATAAAATAGTACCGCAGTAACGTTTCTCATATGTAACGTTAGGCTTGGGTGATTTATGACTCGATGCAATTAACACAATTAATTAATCTCATCTGGCACAACATCTTAGACATTTCTAACTTTCACATATGGCTGAAATTACAGAAGACGTTGCATCAGAGGACATAGACAAACATGCGTGGAAGTTTAACCAGCCATCGGGTCGCTTGAGGAAATAGGGGTGACGTATGCTAGACGCCCCTATTTAATCACCAATCGGCGGCGTCACATCTGCGTTAAGATGCGCTGGTTGGACTAAAGGTGTGAGGTTATGGCTCGTCTTCATTTCCTGTTACACGAGCCTAGAGTCCGAACGTACAGTTGGGCGGTACCCCTCGCCGCTACGAACCAATTCGTGATTATTTGGTAAAGGAGACAGGCCCCGCCCACTGAACGTCGGGAGCAGTTATTGGTGGATCACGGAGAGGGGGTACCGCCCATTCAATATCTGGATCAGTGATTGGTTCTTCACGGAGAGAGGTTCAGTCCCACATTGTACGCTTGGACGCTTGGCATTTATAACTGCCGCTCGTACCCAAACGGACCGGTTGTACGTTGCAGCAATCCGTTAGGTTAATTACACGGCGAGGTGTATCTGCTCCGGCGTTGCTGCTGTTCACCATCAACATGGCTTCCGCAAAGAAAGAAAGCGAACAGAATAATGATCTCCACGCCGGCTTCCGAACAGCGTTCAAGTCATTCGCCACAGAGGCGATACACGTCGGACAGGAGCCAGAGCAGTGGAAATCAATGGCAGTGGTGCCCCCCATTTCTCTCTCCACCACGTTCAAGCAGTACGGACCCGGGAATCACGCTGTGAGTGTCGTGGTGTTGGTGTCGCCCCATATGTAAGGCATCTCTGTAGCGGCACGGAGTGACGCCACACATGCTGTGACTCGATCTCCGTGTGAGCGCCTGCCCGTTCAGTCCGTTTAGACCGTTAGTATAAACTCAGATAGATATATGTTAGTATTAACCCAAATAGATATAGGTTGGTATTAGCCCAGGTACATATATGCTCGTATTTAACCAAGCTAGATGTGTGTTGGTAGTAACCATAGACTGTATATAAGGTAGTAACCCACCACAAAGACACCTGTGCTCTAATCTGTCCCAGTAAACAGAACAGTCTGCCACTATTTCTGTTGTATTATACCAATCGAAGCAGATGAATAGACTATTTTATTTAAAGAGTTAGGAAACAACAAAACAAATGTTATAAATAACATTAACCATGATTTAATTTACTCCCAAGGGGTTTGAATACAGCCGGAGCGGAAACCCCACGAGAAACTGTCTTGAGAAGGCGGTGGCAGCACTGGATGGAGCGAAATACTGTACGTTTGTAACTAACGTGACTCAAAACTCACTTTCGATGACACGTCCGAGAGTAATGGTGATACCGTAACCAATACGTAATACCACAGGTCTTGCTCTCGCCTCTGGACTGGCCGCAACCATGACCATCACTCACATGTTGAAGTCTGGGGATGGTATCGTCTGCATGGACGACGTGTATGGAGGTAAGATGGAGCACATCTCCTCATGTCGTGCCGTCAACACAACATGCCTGCAAATATTACTAGGCAAGAGGAAAGGCAGTCCCAGTGGAAGATTGTGCTTTTCTCGGATAAAGTGAACTACACGGCATCATATCATAGCATGTGTTCCTTTGTCAAAGTAAACCCATGCTTTAATGACAACAATGAATCTAATTGATCGATGTTTCAGGTACCAACCGCTACTTCCAGAGGATAGCTACCACGCTGGGTTTGGAAGTGGGCTTTGTTGATTGTACACAACCTGAGAAGCTGAAGGCAGCTCTCAAGGAAAATACTAAGGTTGGTGGGGGGGGAAACAAAAATGTCAACATTATTTCGATTAGGCTAATCTTGAGGATTGTAGGAAGGATCAACGATTTGCCACCATTTGCGTTAGTTTCTGATCCTTGTGGCATCGCATATAAACTTGGCAGTTGTAGAATTCTAGTCGCTTTGGATAAAAGTGTCTGCTAAATGTGAATGTGACACGTGTCAGAACATGTGTCATCCTGAGTCAACACTGCACCATTGAAGGACAACGCCCAAATAATGTCACCATTTAATTTGCTTACATTGTTTGGGCTTGATTGGCGTGTCACCTGCAACATTTTATATGGGAGATGTACTCATAGAAACATGACCAATGTGTCTGATCAGAGGTTGAAGCCCCATAAGTACAGGATTTGTGCAGAGCATGCTCGATGAAAAAGACATCCCAGGTAATCCCTCCCTGCCAATGTCAGGACTGCAGAGTCACTCCCCATCTTCCGGAAGAGACTCAAGACCCACTTGTTCAGAGTTCATCCGAACGCTGCATAAGCCTACCCTCATGCTCTTACTTGTTGTACGTCTTGGCACTTTAATTGCTCTTTGTTATTTGGCACTTTGATCGCTCTTTGTAACTTGGCACCTAGTCAGAGATGTTGTATACTAGCAATGGTTAACCTAGCAAGGGAAATGCTTGAACCTTGTTCTGGTGACTTTCTTCCTGTGTTAGAAGCAATGAAATGTTTCACCTTCTGACACATGTACTCTTTGTGAGTCGCTTTGGATAAAAGTGTCTGCTAAATGCCCCTAAATGTAATCCTTTCACTGTGTCCTTTGTTGCAGCTCGTGTGGATCGAAACTCCCACCAACCCCACCATGAAGGTAGTGGACATCAGGGCCTGCAGTGACGTAGTCCACAAACACAACAAGGACATCGTGGTGGTAGTGGACAACACCTTCATGTCTGCCTATTTCCAGGTGGGGGGCCAGTGTGTGTGTCTCTGTTTCTCATGTGTTTTTGTGTTCAGAAATGGCTGTCACATGTTTTCTTTAACTCCGCCTCAAGTTTGAAGTAAGTGTCTTGTAAAAGTAGTTTTTCTTTTTTTAACCGTGCACAACCCACACTTGCGAAACAACCATTTTTCTGTGCTCCGACAGCGCCCCCTGGCTTTGGGAGCGGACATTTGCATGTACTCGGCCACAAAGTACATGAATGGTAATGTCGAGCTCCTCTGCATTCAGACAGATCGCTTTGACTTGCAAATGCCATTGTGATGGCGTGGGTGCCAATGCTGTCCTTTTTGATTGGCTCACAGGCCACAGCGACGTCGTCATGGGCCTGGTGTCTGTGATCAGGGAGGACCTGTATGAGAAGCTTAAATTCCTCCAGAATGGTCAGTGTGTGTTTTTCTCCTCGACCGTCATACAATGAGGACTCTGAGACTCGTGTCAAGGGTTGCGTGGCAGCCAGGCGGCTTCCTGTCTGGGCTGTGAGGCATTGTCCCACGTGTGTCAAAAGGTTTGTAGTCAAACTCGACAGAGCAGCGCTCCTCAACGACGGTCCAGAATTATGGAGAGAGTGTTTTAATTCATATTCTATGACATATTTTGTGATATTTCATGTTTAGGCAGGGCCATTCACATGGCTCTTTTGGTTTTTACTAAATGTAAACAGAATTGGCGCATGCAATACTTACTGAGGGGTAAGAGAGGGAAAACTTCAAAATCAAGGATGCACACCGCCGTGCCATGCTCAACCCATATCCAACATCTTAGGTCGATCTGACAAACAGTCAGATCACAGACACCGTGACAGATGTTTCGTACTAATTAGATTATAGATGGATGGTGGGTAAGCCTGCTTATTGGTGATGAGACAGTCGTCCGTCTCTAAACCCTCCCCTTCCTGTGCAGCCCTGGGAGCAGTGCCCTCCCCCTTCGACTGCTACCTGTGCAACCGCGGCCTGAAAACCCTGCACCTGCGCATGGAGCAGCACTTCAAAGGGGCCATGGCTGCGGCTAAGTTCCTGGAGGATGACCCCAGGGTGGAGCGTGTCATCTTCCCAGGTGGGTGACCGATGGAGACACACACACACACACACACACAGACACACACACGCGCAGACAGACACACACATACGCGCAGACAGACACACACACATACGCGCAGACAGACACACACACGCGCAGACAGACACACACACACACATGCAGACACACACGCACGCACGCACGCACACGCACGCAGACAGACAGACAGACAGACAGACAGACACACATACGCATGCACACACACACGCACACACACAGAGTACTTTCACACGAAACTTGAGAAGCCAATGGAGATGGACAGCATGCGGTCAGGGAGTTGTTTGAGGAAAAGCGTCTCAGTTTCCATTTGAAGGGCGCGTCTTGTTCTTACAACGTCAGCTCACCTCGGATTTCACTCCACTCTGTCCGTTGGAGGGGTACCATATGGGATAGTTGTATCATGCTCTTCATAGTATTTGCTTTCCTGGTGTTCTTTTTAGGCCTGCCCTCCCATCCACACTATGAGGTGATGAAGAAACAGTGCACGGGCTGCCCTGGGATGATCACCTTCTACATCAAGGGCAAGCTGGAGCACGCCAGCACCTTCCTCAGCCACCTCAAGGTTGCCTTAGCCATTGGTTGATTATTTATACATGGTGTCTGTACAGGCTGCCCGAAACAGGTTAATGTAGAAGGTAGAAGGGAATGGGGTTTTGCGTTCAGTCTTCAGAAACACAAAGTGAGAAAGTTCCTACACCGGTTCAGATTTATCATTTGATATTTCATAACTGGATTTTATTTGCCGGTGCATTCCTTGTTTACATTAAGGGTTGACACACACACACACACACACAGTATTCTTTGTTGGGACAAGCCTTTATATTACTGCCACAAATGTTGCAAAACTTAATTCTGAAACTTAAAAACAAAAAACACAACAAAATATACATAGTATTTTATAACATTTGTTTTCTTTTGATTTCAGTTGTTTTCCATCGCCGAGAGCCTGGGAGGCTATGAAAGTCTAGCAGAACACCCGTAAGTCGCCGTCAACATGCCTCAATAATACAATCTTAACTGTTATGGTAGCCCCGTGTTCCCTCCAAGGTTGTGGGTTTACAGCAAGACCCTGGCAAGAGTCTCGCATGCTGAAATAATTCACCAAAGTTGAAGAAAGTTGCGATATTCAAGGTTGAACATCGCGTCGAATGAAGTTCTCCTTAGTTAGTTCTCTTGAGTTTTGCTCCACCGCTGTAATGACACACTGCGCCAGTAGAGGGCAGCAGTGTTCAAGAGACAATCTTTCTTTTTTTTTAACGGATTCATTTGTTCATTCATGTGTATTCAGTACTTCATGTTTAACGCTGTATTTGTGCGTCAGGGCGATAATGACCCACGCGTCGGTACCCGAGGCGGAGCGCGTGGTGCTGGGGATCAGCGACACCCTGATCCGTCTGTCTGTGGGCCTGGAGGACGAGGCGGACATCATCCAGGACCTGGACCAGGCCCTCGAGGCTGCTGTGAGTACCGGCCCACCTGCCCTCCCCTCCTCAGTGCCTCCAGAGCAGTGGTTCTCAGAGGTGTTTCTGACCAGTGTGGCCTCCGTCTTGTTTTTACCAGGCCAGCACCCTATACATAATATATATGTGGTCTTCAGTTGTCATTCCCATGTTTTTTAGACATGGGAACGAAATTCTTTCTCCGCATTTGACCCATCCTATTGTACATAGGCGCAGTGGGCTGCTATGATCAGCGCCCGGGGAGCAAGTTTGGGGTTCAGGGTTCAGTGTCTTGCTCGAGGACACTTCGACATGCAGACAGTTTTGGATGTGGGGATCAAGGGGATCGAACTGCCGACCCTACGGTTAATGTAAAGGGGTATTTTTCGCTTTTGTCCAAAACGACTTACAATCAGCACATTTGTGGGGTTCACCATATGGGAGATCAAGGGGATCGAACCGCCGACCCCACGGTTAGTGCTCGACCCGCTCTGTCCACCCGCTCTACCCACTGAGCTACTGCCGCGTTTGCGTGCAATATTAACATTATTATTGGGGGGTGCAAATGCTTAGTTTTTATGAAAAACATGGGCTTATGATCTTTGTCATTCGTTAGATAGAACAATTGAACCCGTATGTTGGTATTCAGATTTAATTGGTGGAAGTATTCTCCAATTGTTCAAAACCAATATGAAAATGTAAAAAAAGATGTATTTTTTTTAATACACCCAAAGTAATGCTGCAATACTTCCAAGTGCGCCATGGGGTTAGTTTACCCCTGGGGGGGGTGGGGGCTGTTTCTTTTGGCTAATGTTTGTCTCTGAATGTCTGTTTACTTGCTATCATTGTGGGATACGTTTCAGTATCAGATGGATGGTTGGGGATTTTAGTCCTCCCAGAGGCAAATTTATTGCAACGGCAGCAGACGGTAAATCTAGATATCCATATTAAAAAAAAAACCAAAACCAAAAAACGCGATATGAAAGTCTGACAATTCAGGTGAAGGAAAGCTGAGTCCGAGGCAACGTTGGCCAGCGAAAAACTCTCAACCCAAGATACCGAACATCTGGAGCAGCCGTGGAGCAGAGAAGAGCAGAGCCTTGTCACTGAGGCCCGTCTCCCAACTCAGACTCCAACACGGCCTGGGCCCAAAGTGGGCGCTCATACAGTTGGACTCGGCGCCGGAGTACTGCTCACTGGACCGGCTCAGGCAGGCAGCATGTCTCGCATCCTCGACTCCCAGGAATAATGTGTGATTGTAGCACCAGCATCGGTGTCCCACCATCCCCAGCTTTTGACATTCAGCCCGTTTTGGCCGGTCTCGGCTGGAACCGAACCGACCAAGCCCTCAGCCTCCCTGTCGCCATTTCACCAGTGAAAGACTAGTTAGAATTCCATCCCATAATGTGAGTGAATTGAACAGCCTCTCATTTGGGTGTGCTTGTCGTGCCGGGGCCCCCGTCCAGGTAGTCTTGCGATGGCCACGCCGCCACTGATGGCATGGACAGCGATAAAACGGCCCCCGCCTGAAATGTAATTGTATACCCAGCGTCTAATCCACAATAACTCACTGCTACTTGTTTGTCCCCCCACTTCCTGTAAGGCGGAGTGGTCCCAGCTAAGACACCCCCCCCCCCCCCACCTTCCTACCATTTAGGATGCACAGAGCCCTCCGAAGGGCTCTGCCGCTCCCCGCAGCAAATGGAGAGGAAATGGAGACGAATGCGTGCAATAAAGGCGGTGTGGTCCCAGGGCGGGGCCTCTTAACGGGTGGAGCTTTTAATTGGCCGGGACAGCAGGTTCAGGACGGGGGCATTACATTAGAGCGTCGAGGAAGCATCCTCTCTTTTCTCTCTCTCTCTCTGTCTCTCTCTCTCTCTCTCTCTCTCTCCCCCCTCTCTCTTTCTCCCCCCTCTCTCTCTCTCCCCCCTCTCTCTCCCTCTTCCCGCTGACATTGAAACCCAGCAACGGAGGAGCAGCTGCAAGAGGAGGTGGAGGAGGAGGTGGAGGGGAAGCAGGGTCATTTCTGGAAAGCCCCACACACACGGGCCAGGAGCATGTTGCCTCTGCCTGCTGGTGCTGTTTTTTTACCATGTAGTCATTCCGTACACCCCCTTTAAAGCACGAGCACCGGGTTGGATTTCTTTGTGGTGGCTGTAGGTAATGAGCAGTAGTAATCCCGCTTTCTCTTCATACTGTATTTGCCTGGTGACAGCGGCCTGGCCTCCCTGCTCCCCAGCTCAGTTTCGGCCTCGTTGCGGCGTGTTGGGGGGGCCGGCAGCCTCAGCTCACAGTCACCACGGCAGCCGAAACACGAGAAGGGGCCGTTTCCATGCAGACGATAATGTCCTGATCCCCGGCTCCGGCTCAACACGGGCACTCGTCTATCCAATTTACCAGAATGGGATTTTGATGGCCTATTTCAGATTTGTGCATTCGTGATTTAGTGGCCGCGCAGTTAGAATGGGATGTTGATAACTTAATCAGCGTGTTCATACGTAAATTGTTGTCAGAAAAGGGACGAGAGCAGCAGAGGGTTAAATTGATTGAGGGCTCAAACGGGCTCGGCCTGGTGCATGCGCCCGCCTCCGAGACTCCCGTGCCGGCGAACCCGCTCCGCTGTCTGTACGTGACCGGCCCTGACTTTGTGGCACGCCATGGCCACCGTTTTGTTGACCGTATAATCATCATGACCTTGACTCCTGCCAAATCGGAGACTCTATTTGCGTTGCAGCACGGCAACAACACGCCAGCATCCGGTCCAGCGCCATGGCTACGGTCCAGGCCTCCGTCGCCGTCTCCATGTAGCGGCGGTGTGTGTTGTGGCGTCTTTTGGGGGGTTGCTATGTTTTAGTCTGCTGCAGCCATGTTGACATATAGACGGGCTGTTTTTCTGATGCTGTTTGGAGCAAGATGGGTTCTCCTGCCAACTTCTCTTCTCCTCTGGGGGGGGGGGGGGGGGGGGGGGGGGGGGGGGGGGGGGCGGGGGGGGGGGGGGGGGGCGGCCCCGCGCGGGCGCCAACCCA
>JAOPUI010000016.1:4116160-4128796 GCA_027123135.1 Urophycis floridana | reverse complement strand
GGCCGGTCGCCGGTCATGGCCGATCACGTGAAAATCGGCCGATTCCGGTCACCGGCCAATCTATCGGTGCATCTCTAAAATTAAGATTTCCTTGGGTTACATTTATATGGTTAATTATGGTTATATGGTTATGGTTAATTCGCCAGACAAAATAGATCCTATTCAAACTAATTGGCTCATTCAAAGCTTCTTAGAATCTTCTTTGGGGCGTCTCAATACTCGTTTGGAGTCACCCCATGTGCCTTTGTTGGTCTTTCTTTCAGAGGACGGTCAGGTTCTGCGAGCAGCTGGCCACAGTGATCCCGGACGCCCATGTGTACTACAGGAGAGGATTGGCCCTGAAGAGGGTCATCCCCCAGTGTGTCTCCAGGGGTTTCACATACCTCATGGTCATCAATGAGGACCGCAAAGTGCCCAGTATCCTCTGACTGTTCCATCCACTGAGTGACGCTGGTCGTTCATTGGGGGTAAGGGAGGGATGGGTGACTTGGTTATGGATGCTTACAGATTAGGCTGTGGACATTGGGGCTCCAACTCTGTACCATTTGACTCGGAGGTGAACCCCCTAGCCACTATCTGTATTGTAACTCGCAAACAGAAACTTCAGTGTCTGAATGTTGAATGTTTGAATGTTGAGTGAATAACGGAACAAGCAAATCAGCAATTCAGATTCGAGTGCACTTCTGGCTCTCTGAATGATATTGTGGCTTCATTAAGTGTGTCTTCCTTCACTGCAATACCAAGATGGCATGGTTCTCTGTCACCTCCCCGATGGACCCACTGCTCACTTCAAAGTTAGCAGCGTCCGACTACGCAAGGAGATGAAGGCAAGTAATGTTTACGCATTAATCCCAATGTCTTCCTCCCAGAAAATGTGTTACACTTTTACTATTGTATTTGTATGTATTATTTGTATTAGTATATACTTTTTGCATTTGCATTGCATTTGTCGAATGTCTAAATTACATTGCATGTCCTTTAGAAACAGGGTAGGGTTGGACCATCTCGCTGGCTATGAGTACTGTGCAGACATTGGGGGTCGGACTGGTAGCCTCTTGAGGGGCCTTTAGGGCCTACTGGTTAGGGCTTTGGACTTGTAACCGGAGGGATGCCGGTTCGAACCCCGACCAGTACGAACGGCTGAAGCGCCCTTGAGCAAGGCACCTAACCCCTCACTGCTCCCCGAGCGCTGCTCTTGCAGGCAGCTCACTGCATCGGGTTTAAGTGTGTGCTTCACCTCACTGTGTGCCTCACCATCACTGTGTGCTGAGTGTATTTCCACTAATTCACGATTGGGTTAAATGCAGAAGACCAAATTTCCCTCTCGGGTTCAAAAGAGTAATTCTTCTTCTTCTTGAATGGGGTAGAGTCGACGTCAGTGATGCTACATATTATCGCGTGTGTAAAGTGCCATCAACATGTCTGTCTGCGGTCCTCAGCGACGAGGCAAGGACCCGACGGAACACACGCCGGAGGTGATCCTGAACAACTTTAGCACACGCCTGGGCCACAGCCTGGGCCGCATGTTCGCCGCCCTCTTCCCACACGACCCCCAGTTTGTGGGTCGGCAGGTCGCGACCTTCCACAACCAGAGAGACTTTGTGTTCTTCCGGTTTCACAGGCAGGTGTTTTTCCTCCGGTCTGTACTTGTGTCGCTGGATGTATCTGAAACACCATTTCGGTATCGGTTTGTTTTTACTGCATTAAGTTGGGCGTGTTTCCACGGTGCTTTGCCCTTGAACCAATCACTGAACTGCGACGGACTCCCTGCTTCTTAGGTACATTTTCAAGAATGAGAAGAGAGTTGGCATCCAGGAACTGGGACCTCGCTTCACCCTCAAACTGCGCTCGCTACAGAAGGGCACCTTTGACTCCAAGTTTGGGGAGTACGAGTGGGTTCTCAAGGTAACTGCTGAAGGTTGCTTCATCGTTTCAGCTCAAACACTGCAAGTCTCTGTTGCACATTTCCTTCTGTGGAGTGCTTTTTATGAGTATTGAAAATGCATTTTGATCAATCGTAAAAAAAAAAAAAAGTCATCACTATTTCCATCAACACATAATTTGTCTGAATGTTGTACATTTGGGCTGCCGACATGGTGACTTTTTAATGGCATGTTATTATGTCAGAAAATACACTAAGTCTTTCATTATCACTTTGCTTTCCAGCGCCACGAGGTGGATGCCTGCAGAAGGAAGTTTGTCCTCTGAATGCAAAGCGACTATCTGCCTCTTGTCACACAGGCAGTATTATATTATTTAACTGCTCCTGCCGGCTTTGCAAGAGTGAACTTTGACCATGTATATCACTACCAGTAGTCGTGTCTCAGTTAACTTGTGTCATCCTGCCCAATCCAAAGGCCTTAGTAGGATGGGGTTCAGGCACTGTATCATTTGAATTGGCATGTTACACCCTGACAGCGAAAGGACAGCAAATCACGTACACCTCTGATACAAATACATGCATCATGTGGATGGCAATTGACACAATATTTTTTTGTGAATCGAAATGGTGAACTGAGAAAAGATGTGGTCTCACACACCTAGCCCATGTGTAGTTCATCTGTCCATGAGTTACTTTTAAAAAAACAAACCTGTTTGTAAATGTTTTTGTACAAAAAAATAAATTCTGCACACGGGACTTGTTGGAATGTTGTATTTTATTCACACATATGGAAAGAAAGCACACTTTAAAACACACTTCATGGTATTAGTTGCTACTAAGTGGGTGAAGACCGTTCTCATAAGCACCTTGAGATATTTAGAAAATACATAAAATATAAAGGTGTTAGTTGGCTGTCCCCAAATTCCCTGGCACTCATAACAATCAAGTCCACAGTGCAGGTTCTGATGAACGTCAAGGCACCCTGGAGTCAAACCTGCAGAGATGGGCGGTGGTTTTGTAAATGGCTAAGAAGTGTATTTTCCTAATCCCGGTGAGAAAGTACTGTCTTAGCCAAACGTAGTAAGAAAAACATAGGCCTATATAAGGAAATTATAGTTTATATATATATATATTACTTGTGGAAACGTAAACAAACAGCCGAGGTACACATGCTATACTGAAATTCAACATACATTGCCTTGCATACATCGACTCGTGTACTTTAACGTTAAATCACACGCTATACGTGGTGTACTGTAACGTCCAAGGAACCGTGAACAGGTACTCACAAAAGGCAATCACGTGGGCTATAAAAAGGAGCAGACTCTCTGCGGTCTGAAGGGGTTGGTGCTGGAGGACATGCCCGTGAGGAGGGGGTCCTGCTGGGCGTTCTGGAGGCAGAACTGCTGCAGGTCGGCTGCGGCCTGAGATACCTGTGGACAAAGAAACCCATCTGTCGGATCTTTCTTCTATTGAATATGTCAAGTCGTTGTGTTGCCCGCAACGTTCGGAATTTACACAGACTGCAACAGTTGGCTGAGGGGTCACAGTGATAATAGTAGTTAGACCCCCCTAGGAAGTAGCCACAGGTCGCCGTCGTCAGACTCTAGGGAAATAAAACACGCCCTTGGTTTACGCGTACCTTTACTCTGTTGATGCTGGCTTCGAAGCGCAACTGTTGGACGACCTTCTTCATCGCCATGGTGTTGGACGATCCCGACATGGTTGGAAACTTAAGAGTGTCCGACAGTCATACGGATCAAACTTTGTTCCTTTCGTTTGTTCTGTGTTTCTTCGCTTCCCTTCCTCAATGTTGCGTTTCCGGTCATTTTTATTTGGGGTGCAGAAAGTCCGTGTGCATATTTCAACTGCGCCCTCTGGTGGAATAAAATTACACCTGCGATAGGAGAATAATGTACAAGCAAACGAGCCATGGTGTTCTTTTTCACGTTGGAGAACTTGAAACTAAAGCGACATTTTGCGTTCGGAAAAAGGCTATTTCGGAAAGGGTTTAAGATTTGACAAATGCATGCAGTCGACTTGTCATGGACACCAAGGCAACAGCAGTCTGAGCTCTCTCTCTCTCATAAAGTGATGTCCTCGGCAGCCTCTGTTTGGTGAAGAGCCGAACGCTGGAGTGGCTCTCCTCGCACTCGACTTCTTCAGCGGACCCTCACGGAAATCAATACTTTCAATTTCGTTCTGTCCAGCACGAAAAAAGTCGCAAAATCGTGCTCCCGGACACGATTCAATAGAAAAAAATTCGTGATGGTGAGCACGAAACAGTGTGATACCGGGTTGAGCGTAGTGTTCATAGAATGGGGTCAATACAATACCTGAAAGGATGAGTGGGCACACATGTGGTCAGAACAATAACTGGACGGTGCACACACTAAACAACACAACATGGCCAACAGTCAGACATATACATAATCAACTAAAGTAACCACACGTATCAACGCTGTACACCAAACATACTCCACACATCAACAACATAACTACGCAACGTCTCTACATCGATGCAAGGCCACCAAAAGATACAAGACATGTGCAATGGAGGCTTGCCCAAACGAACCTACCTGTAGCGCAGTGTTCATAGAATGGGACGATGGCTTCACATGCACCGTCCCAACACGACAAGTACACCACCACCAACCACCAGGTGTCACTGTTTACCCACTTAACTTACCAACAACGATACAAGAACAAAACAACTTAAATTTTCTCCCCAGAGAGGTGAAGGTGTATGGCGATCGTCATCATGCTTTCAAGTTGTAGACTTCTAATAAACTGTTGGAAAAGACCAGTCATAGCCCACCAAATATAAAGATTTAAATGTTCTAAACAAACACACCTACAATGTTGTATAATCTATAATGCTTGCATGACCCTCCACCCAGTTGTTGAATCAGTCTGCCTCAACACCTTAAAATCAGTCTGCCTCAACTACTTAAAAAATGCACTGAATATTTATAGAGCCGACTATGGCCCCCTGCGAGAAAGAGGATATGAAAGGTAAGATAAACCATATTTTGCCTAAAAGGGAGAAAGAAAAACATGATGAAACGTCTTAAGACAATATACAAAACAGGGGTCCATTTTCAACAAATAACTCTTATATTTACATACAGCAATATGGAAGTCTATAAAAAACAATGCAAACACCAAACAAGATAATCAAAATTATGTACAGAATTTAACAATGTCCTCTTTTTGTCAGGCGATGCAGACATCTGGCCTACAGATCCTTTGTAAGCTGGTGCCGGGGTTATTTAGGGAGAAAGGTTTGACTTGTTGTTCCGTCTTGTGTTGTCCTGCGGATCCGAAGGGAGTTCCCAGACACTGAGGGCCAATATGTCGACTTTAGGGCTGCCCTTGCCTAAAGCGAGATGTGTATGCAGCCACAGCTTCAGTCAGTGGAGGACGGTAGAACACTGAGCACAGGTCATCAGGAATAGGGATCTTTTGGAGCTCCTCCAAGTAAGGCTGGGGGTTGGGGACAATCTCTTCAAACACCACAGCAGTCCGGTTGTAGACGTAGCCTTGGTTAGGGCTAGGTAAAGGTGAAAGTGGGGGAGGGGAGAGGTGTCAAGAACCCTACAAGTTGTCGATTGGCATGAGGGCCATTTTGTGGCTAACCAACAGATGCTGCACCAGACCAGGAACTTTAATGTATAAATATGCCAAAAGTTGGAGAAGATAAATACTGTTCAATCTGGTTGGAAAGTAAACATTTGGGGTAAAATGTGGAGTACTTCCTACTTACTCAGGTAGGAAGCTTCTTACTACCTTTTGCACTTTAAAATATGAAGAGCCGGTGAAATATATGGTAGCAGACAGTTGTATGTTACCTACAGGGGAGGCCCCAATCACTGGCTGGCTCTTCCATTGCTTGTAAAACTGGCAGTGATGGCATTTTTGAGGGACAACAATGTTCCTCGTCTGTAGGTCCACACATCCGACACCCGGCTGCAGACTGGACACGTTTCAAAAAGTTCCAGATGATTCTTCTCCAATACTATGTACTTGGAGTCTTTGTATCCAGTTGAAGACGTATCACTGCTTGAGACAAATGGCATTATAGACATCCACAATATTAGTTTTACAAGCAGATATGTCAATATAAACATTGTCATTTAGATGAGATGACACACACGAAAAACACATACGTAGGCTGTGATGATTCTGTTACATTGTTCATTGACTGCGCTGGATGATAGGTGGAGTCATGGGGTTCAGGTGTTCTCGTGAAGATGTCACTTTCATCCTCCTCCTCCTCCTCCTCTTCATCAACCCGAGGTCTTTTAGCTGGCCTTGGATGAACAGGATTGATGGGCGTAGGGGTAGCAGGCCCCCATGGTGCATCCAAAGTACTTGTGGCAACACTTGTAATTTTTAATGAAGGATTCAGTTTGGGCACCTAAATTGAATTATTGTGTATTACTGTCAAGTTACAAGATATTAATACTACACAGGGCATTCGATGTTTCACACAAAACCATAATGGCACAATGAAAACAAAAAGATTTCAGTGACTGTGGTAAGGTGTGTGAAATACCAAGTACAAACCCACAAAAGGAAGACATTCATGAATATCAATTCTGTTCCTAATGTAATTCGACTTTCCCGGACGTTGACAAGCACATAATAACCTGTATTATGAGAAAAAGAGTTCTAGAAAGTAGCACAACATAAATTGAAATTAGAGTTAGATCACAAACCTTTGCTTTTTTGTGATGACCTCATGTACCCATAGACAGCTGTGTAGCCCGACATGAAAGGCTGGGTGGGTCTGTTTGTATGAATGGGGGGTGTCACCAATGTCTGCAATGTGCTCTGGAAGAAAAATACAAAACACAAAGTAAACAGCAAGTAATCAAAAAAAACATTAATGCACAAAGGCAAATGTAACAATGGCAAGGAGCATTCATCAATACACATGATAAGATGTCACAATCCCTTGTGCCATAGTCATAAGGTAAAAACAAATGACAGAGACTGAAATGTAAATACTTGAGCTCTAGTGATAGCAACTTGATTGTTCTTGATTTTCCTCTTTAGACTAGAACAATGCCTGTGAACTATAAGGCTAAATTGAACATAAGACATTGTTGCTAATATTATAATTTGTGGTTTAACGCTTATCTTAGGTTAGAAGATTATAGTTTCATCATGCTAAATCTCTGGGTATAGCAGCTAGTGTGGTTATATGAGTGAGCCTAACCTGTGCCCAATTCATGCATGCTAATGTGAACAATATAAACATGCTAATTAGTAACATTTGTATCAATACTGTCTTCCTGCAGGCTGGTGAGGCCATGAATATTAATTTCCGAAAGTACGTCTCTTCATAAGGCTTTTCTGACTCGCTCGTTTATCCGTCTATTTTCTTACACTGGCTAATGCATGCAATGGGCTTAGAAGAACATTTTCACATGCAAGCATGCATATGCAACACGGAGTGACCTATTGTATTTCAAAAGGATGAAAGTACTAAACAGGTTTTCGGTGATGCACAAAGAGTCTTGAGTTGCTGTTGTGTTGGATTGCACCATGTTGTGTTAGGTTGTATCCCGCTGTGGCATGTTGCGTTGCGTTGTTGTTGTTTTTCTTGTCGTGTCACATTGCCTTGTGTTACATCGTGTCGTGTCACATTGCATTTTGTTACGTTGTGTCACATTGTGTCACATTGCCGTGTGTTACATTGTGTCGTGTCACATTGCGTTGCATTACATTGCGCTGTGTCACTTTGTGTTACATTGTGTCATGTCACATTGCATTGTGTTACATTGTGTCACATTGCCTTGTGTTACATTGTGTCGTGTCACATTGCCGTGTGTTACATTGCGTCGTGTCACATTGCGCTGTGTCACGTTGTGTTACATTGTGTTGTGTCACATTGTGTTGTGTCACATTGCGTTGTGTCACGTTGTGCTACATTGTGTTGTGTCACATTGCGTTGTGTCAAGTTGTGTCACATTGCCCCCCGATGTCTGCAGGGCAGGGATGACGTCACAGGGGACCCCCTGATCCAGCAGGCTGACGAACGGCCCGAGGCCTTGCTGTCTCACTTCGGGCACTACAAGGATGTGGCCAAGCCTGTCATAGACCTCTACAAATGAGTCAAGGTTGTGACCGCTCAACAGCGGTTACCCAGCGATCCCGGCACTCTTCTGTCAGTCCTCTCGCAGGACTCTGAGTGTAGGAGTGCTGCACGCCTCCTACACCTAACATGAAACTATTTCACCTACTGTATAATGACGTGGGGCGCTATGCCAGAACTGCAGGGCGCTTGTGGCAGCATTGAAAAGCAAGTTGCTCAGTGACGCCAAAGCAGCAAGCAAACCACTCCCATGGAGTTAAATTACCATAAATGGCTGCCAGTGATCTTGGTATTATGAAGTTGGCTAGGTGCAAGAAAACATTCATTGATATAGAATGACTTAATTAATCACAAGCTTCACAAATCTACCTTTGATAAGACACCCCATGTGTAGGTTCTCCGAGGCACAAGAACACCTCTGTGTAGATTTGAACACCGCGAGTACTTTTGAAACCAATCGCTTAAGCGTTAGTTTGTTTTATGTGTTGAACTTTGGCTGTGTCCTCTCCCCAAGGTCCCAGGGCATCTTGCACCAGTTCTCCGGTACAGACACAGAACGTATCTGGCCCTACTTGCCTACTGGCCCGCCTACTTGTCAGTCTTGCCCGTCCAATCAGAGGGCTTTCCTTTGTTTACATTTACCAAATGTATGTTCGATCAAATTGGCTTTGCCCACCCGTTTTTTTTTCTGTACCCACCCATTTGAACATGTCTGGCTACGCCCCTGCTGCCAGACCTAACGATGGAGGACGGACAGGTGGCAGAGAAGGGCAGGGCTTAGTTATGCTTTATCTTTTTACTATTGTTATCAAATATGTGATGTCACAAATTCTGTACAATCCAGTTCTTCCTCCAGGGCGAGGCCCCTGTGTGAAGTACGTACTGCGTTTTAGGTCACAACTTTTTCAATTGTTCTTTTTCTTTTGGTAAAGGGAAGACTTGCTAATCCACAGACCTCTTTAGGCCATCTGAAGCTCAAGGTAAGGTCTTAAAAGAACAGATTACACAGAGACTACACCTGTTTTACACGAGAATGGAAATGCGCGTGGGTTCAAATCCTGATTAAACAGATTTAGATTTGTTCATATTTTTACATAAACTTAATGCTCCTGGTTCACAAATATTGATTTATTCTGTTTTCTTTTGTTGAATCTAATCAAAAAATATATTTGTGCTATATTTGATCATGACCAAAGAGAATGGAATTACTCAAGCTATGATTTATATTTCCATATGAGTATTATTATTACTATATTATTATAATTACATAGATATATTAATTAAGTATAATACTAAATACAAACTGAATGGTAACATTCTGAATATCGGAAGTTGAACACATCATAGAGACCATATTACAATATTAACCAATATTACCAATATTACAATATATAATAATGCAATCGCTCATTTGTTTTACCTAGCTTCAATAATGCTGAGAATAACAACTAATTATGGTGTAATAGAAGTGTTGATCTTCATTGATTTTCCATAAGGTAACCTAAACCGAGTATGTTTTACAAGGGCTTTCAGTCTTTAAGTAAATGGTGGTTCTTGGATTGGCCGTATGTGTGGAGCCCATGTAAGTGATGGAGCATTTGAAAATCCTCTGCGTTAGTCAATGCAGATGTGCTACAGCAGTTTCTAAACACGTTATTGCTGTTTCGTGAGTTTGGTTATTGTGTTTTTCTTTTGAAAGGCTGCAATATGGGATTATAGTTGCTAGTTTTTTTTTTTGAGGTTCGGAAACCTTTGGATCACAGCTGTCTACAAAAGTCTCCCTTGTGGGCTGTTGAAAAATGAACGCCTTTTATTGTAGTCCATTTGTCAATCAATACTATGATTGGTCAATATTAGAGAGGAGAAATTATTCCATAATATTTTGGACACTGTGGTACATCGACCATTTATACATCATAGTTACAATTATATGTTTGCAGTTATCCAAACAAACTATGTTAGTGAACTCCAGGCTTCACTGCCTGGAGTCAAATCTGCTCGAAAACAAGAGTGTTCCTGAGACTGATGCAGTAGTTCTAGATGGTTTGGCTGTGGTTCAAATGCTGAATCTAAAGACATCAAGAACATTTCAAGAGTATGGAGAAACAGTGTTTGTACCATACATCTCTGCTCAACTAGAGGTAGGCGCCCATGTTGACCTTGTCTGGGATGTATACCTATCTACCAGCCTGAAAACCTCAACAAGACAAAAGAGGGGAAACGGCATGAGGAAAAGGGTGGCTCCCCTTACTGTGATGCCCAAGAACTGGAAAGACTTCCTTCGGTGTGATGAAAACAAAAGAGTTGTTTTCCTTCCTGGCCCGAGAAGCTGTGAATCTGCCTGTAGCACAGGGCAAGGAACTGTATGCAACAGATGGAACTGGAGTCCTCTGCTCTCCTGCTGACTTATGTGTGGCCCGCCTTGCCCCATGTTCGCAAGAAGAGGCTGACACTCGGCTACTTCTGCATGTGGCAGATGCTGTGCAGAAAGGCTGTAAGAAGGTGACCATACGTACCGTTGATACGGATGTGGTGGTGTTGGCAGTGGCTTCTTTTAGCAAAATAGCTCCTGATGAACTGTGGGTTTCCTTTGGTGTTGGGTCAAGTTTCCGGTTCATCGCTATTCATGAAATGGTTGCCACGATGACTCCTATCAAGTGCCTGACTCTCCCTGTCTTTCATGCTTTCACTGGATGTGACACTGTGTCTGCATTTGCTGGCCGTGGAAAGAAGACTGCCTGGGAGACATGGAAGTCTTTCCCAGAGGTCAGTGATGCTTTCCAGGAACTCCTATGCATGCCAAGTGAGGTCAGTGTAGATTCCATGTTACTGCTGGAACGATTTGTGGTGCTAATGTATGACCGAACCAGTGAGAGCATGGAAGTGAATGATGCCAGGAAACAGCTTTTCTCCCAGAAGTCCAGGAGTTTAGAAAACATCACTGCTCCTGGATCCAGAGATGCCAGAGCCATCTGACTGGGGCTGGACAAAGGAAACCACTGGGTGGCAGCCACTCTGGACCACTCTCCCTGAAGCAGCAAAGTCTTGCCATGAGCTGATCCACTGTAACTGCCAGAAAGGGTGCACTGGACGGTGTTCGTGTGTCAAAGCTGCACTTAAAAGTACAGATCTGTTTTTGTTCTGGGGACTGTTAAGTTTTTTGATCATTGCATCATGTGATCCTGACATGAAAGGACCGCGGTGTTGTCTGTTAGCCACTTATCCGTCCCTTGATGATTTTTTGTTTTGTTGATTTGCCTTTACTCATCTTGATACTTGTGGCTCTAGGAAGAAAACACAGAAACGCATGAAATAACCTACAAATACATACACATGGCATTTAAAACCGATCATAAACACAGCGGTAGAAGGGGCTCTCCCAATCCCACTCGCGTTGACTTCATTTGCATGATTGTCACACGGACAGTTAATTTATTAGTGGACCACAAAGTGAGTTTCGTCTTTAGATCATCTGACAGCATTATCCATCTACAAAGTAGAGTTTGGCTCACCTGGTAGACTTGTGGTACAGCGATTCGTTAGGACGACCAAGTCGCGGACAGAACGTCACAATGAATCGGTGAACGTGAAATAAGAGAATTTATTGAGTTGGTACAACAGAGTGACTGAGAAATCTTGAATGAAAATCCACGTCACAGATTGAAGCGCTGCTGCAGCCGACGGATAAGAAGAAGAACCTCACGGACGAGAAGGACCACAGCGCCGCCTACAGCCTGGAGAAGGAAACACCTCTTCGGTGACCACAGCGCCGCCTATAGCCTGGAGGAGGACACACCTCGGCCTTCCCCAGCAGGGCCACTTTGGAGGTGATTAGGTCTTCATCGACTAATACTTGACAACATGGAATGATTTTGATGCATAATACCCTCTTGCTACTTATGAGTGTATGCTTATTTACTTTATTTGCTTAATGTGACTTGTTACTTACTGTGCTTGATGTTATGAGATAATATTATGTTTTTTTAAGGAGTATGTTGTATTATTATATTTATTTCAGTACATATGCTTCGTTTATAGAATGTGGGAAGAGCTATAGTTTGTTCCGGCCTTTAACAAATGCGGATATGAGAGAGAATATATACCAGCAACATGCAATCACAAAAAACTGTTCCAATCCACAATTCCAAAGACTTGCAAGTCATTCTAAAATGCGGCTAGCAATCTAAAATGTGCGAGGTGTCATTGTGTATGACATTGTACCACATCGTAGACATATAGCACACAAACAAAATGATTGAGAATAAATACAGAGAGATGAAAATGCGGTGGATTGTTTTGGCTAAGCGGGTCCAGTAACCGGGCGCCCGGTGTCCGTGAGTTTCCAAAGCCTTCCTCATGTCCCTCAGCAGCCTCATGACCGCCACGTGGTCCGCTGGCCTCCTGGGCTCGTCCTGTGGGAGAGAAGAGAACAATGAGGAGATGACTCCCTCCAGGCCCCACACGTTTGGACATTTGCTGTCGTTAGATATCTTTGGTGCGTGTCGTCCACCTCTTCGACAGACAGATGCCCCAGGGCCGTGGGGCTAACAGTGCCGTCACAGACGTGCAGACGGGGTTGCCAGTCCTTATCTGGAATGAAGACGTTTCGAGGAAGAAGATGAATAGGGCAGCCCTAAAATGCTCAACTTCA
>JAOPUI010000016.1:4019746-4030115 GCA_027123135.1 Urophycis floridana | reverse complement strand
CATGTCAAAGACATGTCTTTAACACACCTGGGAACTATTTTAATTTGTGGAAAAGGGGCATAATATGGGACCTTTAAGTCTGAGATTATTTCGATGAAGAAAAATGGCTTAAAATCTTTATTTTTCTTTATCATTTATATATAATAAAGAAAAGCATTTCTCTACACCTTAGGTGACCTTTTGGCGTTAAAGGCGATGCAATGAAAAATGTGGGTGCACCTAAATTGCAAAAATGCAAAAAGTTAGTCTGGAGCCCCGCTACATATTTCATTAACTATACTAAATCCCTCCCTTTGTAGCCTTTCAGTCCATCAACTGCATTACAAATTTAACCTTGTTAAACTGTGATAAACATGTGGTCTTAAACTCTTAAACAATGCGACATTTTAAGTTTCAGTATTTCAAGTCAAGACTTTACATTTCATTTACTTTAAAATAAAACACTTTTACCTTAAGTATGCCTAAACACAAATCATTTCAGTGATCCAAAAAGTTACAACTGTTCACATTATCTGTAACAGGCTGGTTTCTTGATGACCCTTCCTGATCTGGTGGTTCCTTCAGGTGCTTTAGGTTCAGGTAACATGACAGCCTCTTGAGGAGTCTCTACAGCAGGTAGGTGCTGTGGAAGTGGTGCATCCTCAGGTGCTCTCATGTCCATGTCCATGTTTAAGTCCAGATTCGGTGTTACTGGTTCGAGGATGTCAAAGTCCACTGGTAAAGGCACATGTCGAAGGTGTTTAACATTCCTGATTACCAATGTCCCATTTTCAGTGTTCACCAGTTCAAAAGATTTGTCAGAAGTGTTTCTCAATATGACATATCGAGTGTCCTTGTACTTTGAGTCAAATTTGTTGTTTTCTAACTTTGCGATGTACGGTATGTATGTTCTATGTATGTAGGATACAATGTATCCTATTTTGAAATTGTGTTCCTTTGCTCCATGTTTCTTGTCCGCATATTCTTTCATCTTGTTTTTGTATTCATCATGGTGCTTTCTGATACACAATTCCTCATTTCTTTCCTTCTCCAAGTTTGTTAACTTTGTATGGATGTCTCTTCCAAACATAAGGTAGGCTGGCGTTTCACCTGATGCTCTGTGAGGAGTTGTTCTATATGCCATGATAATCTTTGGCAATCATTCATTTGGTTACACGGAAATGGAAAGCCTTCTTCAGGTATCTGTGGAAACGCTCAATCTTCCCATTACTTTTCGGGCAATAAGGTGATGCTCTGATATCAGAATCAGTATCAGAATCAAGTTTATTGCCAAGTAGGTTTGCACCTACAAGGAATTTGACTTGGTGCAATTGGTGCAAAAGAAAAAGTATTGAAATATGAGTGATATAACTATAAATATATATACAATGAACACGGAGCAGTAGTGCAAGCAGAGAAAAATGGTGGTCAGGAATAAGTAAACACTGTGCTTTAATGTAACGCAGACGGTCTGATGATGCCACGTTAATGTAGTACGTAGGTCTGTATGGGGGAAGGGAGAGAGTCAGTGTCAGGGGGGGTTCCGGGCCTTGTTGATAAGGCTAGTGGCAGACGGGCACTGCTTTGCTTTATGGAATGGAGACAAAGATTCTAAGCAGGTGCAAGGCTAGCAGTAACGTTAGCTTTGGTTAAATGGCAAAATAAGAACATGCTAGTTCATGCTTAACTGCGACAGAAACACGAAACTCAATTTTTTTAAAGTACTTACATCTCCATCTGCTGAATTGACATGGACAGTAGGTACAGAGACAACCGTCAGACGAAGTGTACTGGCGAATCTATCTGTGTACTGTCCAAGGTTTTCAAAGCAGTCTGCTGTAAAGTGGTTTGCACAAACTGCAAGGTTATTGCCTATTGTTGCAGGGACATGGCCATCAAAAATGAACTCAAGCCACGCAGTTCTTGGAAATGGAAGGATTTGTGTGGCTCTATGCAGCCAACAATGCAACACTTCAACCAGCTGATCAAAGATGGCGGATCTTCAACAACTTTAGTGGGTGTGGGAGTGGTTCTATGCAAATTTCCCTATTGTGATGTCAGGATAGGGGACCATACCAAATGGCTCACAGCAGGGTTGTTTTTCTGGACACCAAAGTTTCTCTACTGACTGATAAAACGGATGGATGTTTTTTTTCCGAGCGTTTATACGAACAGTAGAGACCCAAATATGATTACAAAAGCCCGCAAAAAGTGAGTTTTGCATAATATCCCCTTTAAGTGTAACATGCTGGAGTGATGTTAAAGGTTTAATCATCATCCAGAGTGGGGGTAGTGTTACCGGCCAGCCCTCCGCTTTAAGATGGTGGCCGTGAGGGTGTGGCATATAGATGCTGTGGCAGGTGAAGCGGGACTCGGAGTGTGTACGGACGTGAATGCACCGCAAACTCGGAGTGTGACTGTACATGCTATGGGTGACTACAGCCAGTTGATAGTTTTTATACTTTCAGTTGTAGCATAGTTACCGTAAGAAGGTCCTGTTACGTGTTATATTTCCGGCTGTAAAGGAGAAATAAAGGTGCCTCTGCACGAACGCCAGTACCGCATCCTCACTTCTTTAAACAGAGTTGGTCCGGTAGCCGACAGCTAGTCACCAGCAACAAGTCAAGTGACTGGAATATTCAGAAAACCACTCGATTCAAATTTCTTGCTGCATGTAAACGTACTAGTGTCTCCCAACTACGGTTAGGAGCGTCAGACTGGAGAAGGTAACACTATATATAAATAAAAATAGTCGATGATTTTGTTCTTTTTCACTTTTGGAGGCAGAGCGAAACGTGTGCGGTAGCAGATGGTGACAGCTAACTGCCTGCTGTTGCTAATGCTGTTAACAATGGTTTTGTTTGCCAGCCTTTTTCTTTTGCCTCATTTTCAATCTGATGTACATAAAGCTCTTGTTTCACTAGACATAAGTAAGCCTGCTGGCCCAGATGCTTTAGAGCCTTTTTTTAAAATGCTACTTTGCTAAACAACTACAGGCCTATTTCCAACCTGTCTCTGCTGTCTAAGGTTCTAGAATGATTAGTAAGTGAACAACTGCAAACATTTTTGAGTACAAACAATATTCTCTGAGTATCAGTCTGGTTTCCAGCTTCACTGAAGGTTGTAAATGATATCATTGAGGCACAGGACAGCAAAAAGATATGCAGAGCTCTTTTTATCGACCTCTCCAATGCATTTGATACTGTGAACCATTGTATTTTAAAACAGAGACTGCTCAACATTGGTCTCAGACAGGACTCAGTGTGTGACCTTTGATGGTGTCTCTTCTAGTTTACTCCATGTTGTTTCAGGGGTCCCACAAGGTTCTGTGTTGGGCCCACTTTTATTTACCATCTATCTAAATGATCTGGGTTCCAATGTCCCCAATGCACAATTTGACAAAATCATTTTATATTCTTTTTCCTTTTTCTTTAATTTGTGGGCTGTTCCTCTTTTTGTGTCTTTCCTTGTCATTAATAGCCTACATTTTGCAGTGTTTACTTTTTTGGTTCCAATTAGCAGTGCCTTGATTAAAGTAATAGTTTTTTTTTTTAAGAAGAATATTTGCAATAGCATTCATAAGATCAGTAAATATGTAGTCAATGCTAAATAATAAATTATTCAATGTTAAATGTCAATTAAGTATATGCATTCATATCTCATTTGCATTATAGAGCAAGTTCAAGTTATCCAATAATTGTATTTAATGGCAAAATAGTCTGCACAAAAAGCATATACAGAGAGAGGCATCCCATAATAAGATCCCTGAACGCCGCGGGGCCGTCGCCTCACCAACGTGACGGTCAACAGCTGTTTATGAAGGGCGTCGACTCTTGACGCAGGCCAAAATTCTGACGGCCATCTTGGCTCTGGCCGGTTGCCCTCCACCCCGTGACTCGGGCCCGCTTCAGGAACAAATACAAAAAGAAAGAAAACAAAAACAAAAACAAAACCAAAGTCCACCGGTCACCAGCCAAACGCTCACTTCCCCCTCTGTCCTCTTCCGCCCTTCGTCGGCCTGCCCTTCGTCGGCCTGCCTTTCCCGCCTTGTTTCCCGCCCTTCCCCTTCCCGCCCTTCCCGCCCTTCCCGCCCTTCCCCTTGCCGCGCTGCTCCTTGCGCTGCATGCCCCGCATGTCTTTCTTCATGCGGCTGTCCACCACCTTGAAGTGTCCCTTCACGCCGGCCGGCCGCCGCACCTTCCCCCCCGTGCCCTTCTTGGCCACCACGTACGTCACCTCCCTCTTCTCGTCCTTCCCCACACCCGCCTTCTTGTAGATGCTGTGGGGGGGGGGGGAGCAGAGACTTTAGCAGCGCAGACATTTTACGTTTACATTGAGCAGACGCTTTTGTCCAAAGCGACATACAAACAGTACATTTATCATACATTTGTGGGGCTCAGTGTCTTCCTCAAGGACACGTTGACATGTGGACAGTTGGAGGTGGGGATCGAACCGCCAACCCTCCGGTTAGTGGACGACCCGCTCTGCCCACTGAGCTACTTGCCGTCCCAGCGCCAAATGCATTAAGTAAACCGCGGCTGTGTGGGCCGATTTGGGCCCGGCTGGCCGGCGTGCCGTACCTCTTCAGCTGGGACATTTTCTCCCGTTCAGAGATGTCGACCGTGTCGACCACGGCCTCTGCCTTCTTCTTCGCGGTCTCCATCTTCCTCAGCATCTGGAGACGCACAAGAACAAAAAAACTGAACCACCAATCTCCCTTTTTTTTTTTTACTGCTAAATCATATTGCTCTCGCTTTCCTCCACCATGTCCCAGTGAAACCATTCCCCAAACGAGCCTCCCAGAATGCACTCTGCCCGGCCCCCCCTTCTCTCACCCTCTTCTTCTTCCTGGCCTTGGCCTCAGCCACGCGCTTGATGGGCCGGGCGTTGATCTCCTTCCACTTCTGCTTGTACTCGTCCACCATCTCCTTGGTCACCGGCACCGGCTTCTTCCGGTGCTTGCGCTCGTCGTCGAAGAACCACTCTGGCACCTCCCACTGGCCCTCGTTGTTGGCGAACCTGCGGGACGCGGCGCCATCAGTACTGCCGTGAACTCGTACCAGAAACAGCCCCAGCCAGGAGGGGCTGGCTGGCTGGCTGCCCGCCCCCCCCCTCACCGACCAATCAGAGGGGGCTGCTATGGTAAGTTGACAGAATCACGGTTTGGCAACTGTGGCTTAGACTCAGGACTCAAAATACAAAACTGAACAACAAAGTACATTCGGACGCTTTCAAACAAGGGTGGGAAGAACATCAACTTAACCACAACCACAACCACACACAGACTCCCACACACACACAACACCACAACCACACACACACACCCACAGACACAACCACACCAAAGACTTTTCAGTTTGCTGTGGGAGAGTATAAAGATCCCAGTGTTGCTGTGGTTCTCTGACTAATCTCTGATCCAGAGTTCTACTCTGTTGCAGTTTTGATAGAGACATTCTACCAGAAAAACCTAACTTGCATGAGTGGATGAAGCTTTCAGAAGGGGGTAGAGGTGTATTTCTACTGCTGGACATCGACGGTGTTAGATGATGTTTAAATCAACAACATTGACATGTTAATGATTTTAACCGTTCACGGACACTTCTTTACACTTCACGACCGCTGGCCCAGAGTGTGTTGGCCAATGACGTGCGTGAAGACCCGTCGCTGCCGTCGCTCACCCTGAGAGGTCTGGGAGGTCAAACACACGCACCTGTGGAAGGAGTCGTCAATCAGGTCGCGGCCCCTCTTCTTGGACGAGGCGATCTGACTGCCCAGGGCCAGGCCCTCTGCGTCCAGCACTCTGGACCGCTTGTCTGAGGGACAAAGCGGGACATGAAGAAACCTCAGCGCGTGACACGAGATCCCTCACCGGCTGTCGTTAGGCGGCCGACTGCAAAGCGATCGTCATGCATGAGTGTAGGGACGGGCGATATGGCCTCAGATCCATATTGCGATATACATCGCAGCCTCTTGCGATAACGATATATAACACAATATATAACTGAACAACACGATATATAATAGAGCCCATCCAGAACAGGTTACATCGACCCTAAGCAATATAGTTATATAGTGAATGGTGGATGAGGAGGAAAGGCATGGTACGGCTCGCGATAGAGCGTAGAATTAAAATCTCTATCGTAAGCCATTTTTACCATTTACATCGTTTATATCGTTTATGATCATGCATTACTGCATGGATACACGTGGAGACCATGTCCAGAACACCAGAGGCGTCCTCGGGTTTGACCCCGGCTCCGGTGATCCGGAGCGGACGAGCGACACTGTAGGAGTCGGGACTCACTGCTGCGCTCCACGGGGACCACCTGGAAGTCGTCCTTATCGGCTCGGGCCGCGAGTCCGCCGGCCCCTTTGCCTCGCTTCATTGTGGTGATGTCCCTGGAAAGATGGAACACAATGCGGTTTACCGGGGGAATAAAACTTACTTTGTTTTTTTTTTTCACTTCAGATACGATATGGAAAGACGAAGAAGAACCCTCTAATGTCTTACGGTTCGTCATCGCTGCTGTCCGAGTCTGAGTCCGAGTCGCTTCCTTCCCCGGCCTCTTGGGACGGTCCTGCCTTCGCCTCCGGTCCGGCTGCTGTCTCCTCCTCTTCCTCCTCTACCTCCTCGGCCTCGGCCTTCCTCTTCAGGCCTTGTCCTGAACGCACAAAGGGTTTCATTCTTTAATAAGGATTATCATCACCGGATGAAAGCTCATCCGTGTATGCATGCCTTATCGACCTTTACCAATACCAACGACAGTAATGGAGAACATTAGAACCTGGTGTTTCCTGGCTCTGCAGCTTCTCGGTTTGTTGGAGTTCAGTCTCCGCGTCTCTCTCCAGGTCGATCTCGGAGAAGATGCCCTGCAGGGTAAACGGCATTGTCTGTCAAAATCTACCCCTCCCCAAATCCATTCTTCATGGACAAAATACAGGATTGGCCTCTCGTTTCCCTTCTGGGAGCATCCGAGAGACAGACAGGAGCTGCAGCTCCAGGGGAACGTTCACACAAGACAGACAGACAGACAGACAGACAGACATACTATAATGATCCCTGAGGGGAATTGCATTCAGTTACAATACTCCAGGGAAAAAAAGAATAGACGGACACTCTACGTATAGTAGAGTGTTAGAATATATGAATATATAATATAAACCTATGTAAACAATGTACAAAAAATATATATATAAAGAAATATAAAAATATACATAAATGTACATACATCCAGGCATACACTAAGAGGTAATAGCATACACAAAGATGTAGCATGTCAGAATTTATCGTGGTAAAAAAGACCAGTTATGCATTGAGACGACCAGCTATGTAGTAAAATGACCAGTTATGCAATATGAATAACAAACCTTGCTGAACCACAGGTTGGTCTCACGCTCTCTCTTCACGTCCTTGTCTTCCAGCTCGACCAGCAGACCTCCTTGGCCCTGGTTGTCATCCTCCTCCTCCTCTTCCTCCTCTGCTGCTGCCACTTTGAAGGCCACCCTGGAGCACAGAAAGGACACACACAGCGTTAATGCTAAAGCTAATGACCCTCATCGGTCCCCTTTAACCCACCCGCTTACAAAACGTTTACAATAGGGATGGTTTACGCTTGGTCCGTAGATTTGTATTATTATCACAAAAATACTACCCTTCTAATTTATAACTATTCAAATCTTGATGCTAGAAATGGTCACTTGCCGACCCAGTACTGGAAAATAGATTATGTGTAAGAGAAATAGTTTGACATGAAATTATTTGAAAAGTGATAAGTAAGTAGTAGTAAAATAAGGGATAAGAACATGAATACAATGTAATAATGTAAATAATGGCAAAAAACAACAACAACACAAAACATCTCCAATCAGCCACCACGTTGACCCCGAGGACGTTCCTGTCCTTCGGGCCCACAGCGATGAGACACGCCCTTACTTTTTCTTCTGCTTCTCCAGCTTCTCCAGCACCTTCTCCTTCTCCTCCACCTCGTCCATGGCGTCGTCGTCCAGGTCGGAGGCCAGGGACATCTTGTCCTCCTCTATGTCCATCTCGTCCTCGGAGATGTAGACGTCCTCCTCTCCTTCCACCAGGGCGTCCGCAGACAGCATGTCCCCCTTGGAGATCTCCCCCAGGGCCTGCAAGGCAGGAGGAAGACTGGGGTTAGAAATGCATTCAAATGCAATTAAGACTTTGGACACTTTACTGAATATACGCTAGAGGCTGGATGACGGGACCCGACGGTACCCTAATGGCTGGGTTGGGTCGGGTTCGGACAAATATTTAGAAATTATGCTCGGGTTCGGCCACATCTGCGCGAAATTGAAATTTGTAATTTACCCGCGCGTTAACCCACGAGTTAACCCGCGCATGTTGCGCTAAAAAAAAAAAAGCTTGATGCCTGTCGGGCTCAGGTCAGGTTCGGTTACTGTTCTGTCAAATGCGGGCCGGGCTCAGACAGAAAATTCCGGCCAGATCCGCACTCTAATATATGCTATACGCATGTGCCGTGTGAATAGTAAACACACATGGCTTTAACGAGCAGGTAGAATTTGGCATCTGGCTCAAGGACGCTAGGACACGGTGAAGGTGGGGATTGAACCTAGTACCTTCCGCTGTGTGTGTGTGTGTGTGCGTGCGTGCGTGCGTGCGTGCGTGCGTGCGTGCGTGCGTGCGTGCGTGCGTGTGCGTCACACACCTTGGCTTTGATGCTGCTGAGGCAGAACATGGCCGTGTCGTTGTTGTCGGCGATGGAGACGCCCGGCAGGTCCATCTTGAGCTCCACCCGCTCCCGCTGCTTCCTCCGCTCCTTCAGCAGCCTCTTCTTCTTCCTGGAATAACACACACAGGCCAACAGCTGCATCAGTCAGTGTGTGTGTGTGTGTGTATACACACATTTATTCATTTCTATTGACTTGATGATTTATTCCACAAAGCCCCAATTATTGTAGAAGCATTTCATTGGTTATTATTGATCTTGACATGGAACCATTAAAAACAGCAGGAGACTCGGACCCTTACCGTCTGAGATCAGCGACCTCCTCTGCCTTCAACTCCGCCAGCTGCTTCACCATCGCCTCCTCCTCCTGCTCCTCTTCCTTGCCGGCGTCCTTCTCCTCGTCCTCCTCCTCTGGCTCCACCCCCGCCGCCACCTTTTTAGGCTTGTCCTCCTTCACGTCGGTGTCGCTGTCTTCCTCGCCAGAGCTCAGGCTGAAGGGACGTACACACCAATGAGAGGTCTTGGTGGCTCACCGGGTAGAGCGCGTGCTACCAAGGCTCAGTCCTCGTGCCAGCGACCCGGGTTCAATTCTGGCCCGTGGTCATTTGCTGCAGGTTTTCCCCACCCTCTCTCTCTCTCTCTCTCTACAATACTGTCTAATCTCTGCCTGAAATATGCCTTTCATCATGTCCAATAACTTTTGGACATGACAGCACTACTGTGGACCCCCGCAGGTCTGGTTTACCTGATCTCCTGGTTGCGTTGCTTGGCCTCGTCCTT
The DNA here is from genome assembly GCA_027123135.1 of Urophycis floridana. Taxonomy (NCBI): domain Eukaryota; kingdom Metazoa; phylum Chordata; class Actinopteri; order Gadiformes; family Phycidae; genus Urophycis; species Urophycis floridana. The sequence continues at coordinate 4,020,642 of JAOPUI010000016.1, read as the reverse complement.
GAGCTTCTTGGACAGGTACCTCCTCAGCTTGGTCCGCCAGTTCAGCAGCAGGCTGTGGTCGACCACAGGGGAGCAGGGCGGCCATGTTGAAACCAATGCGGTTTAAAGGATTAGATGGTTCGGTCGCACAAACAGGCCACATAGCATACTGTTTTATACTTGAGATTTTATACTTTTGCAGTGTGAATATGCTATACTACCTAATAACAGAAATGTTCAGCTCAATATGAAAAGCGTGCAGAGCACAACACGTTATCAATATTTGATGTATTTTATTTAGTAGCCAGGATGCTGTGTTTTGAATGATAACAAGATGCTTATTACTATATGGATAATGTTCCTCACCTATCCAAGCTAGATGCGGCTTTACCTCAAAACTGTGCGTGTCGAAGTAAAAGCGCCATTCATGTGTAGCACATTATCATTCATTAATCAATTTTAGCGAATGGCTTGACAACAAACGCTTGTTCCCCAAGACATCCCAGAATAGTCGTACCGGAGATCTTTGCGGCCCAGCACCTTGATGTCACGACAACACTCTTTGATCTCCTCGGTGGTGACCTCCTGAGACTCCAGCTCCAGGCTGTCTAAGGTGATCTAGATGGTACACCAAACAAAAAAACGGAATTACAATTACATTACATATGAGAACCAGAAACACATTTTAAAACATTACACTTGAATTTCCCCACGGGGATCAATAAATTATCTACCTAGTATTAGTATTTGTATCTATCTAGTATTAAAAAAATATTAAACCTGCCAAAGGCAAAAGACCAGCAATATAGGTCACGTGATTTAAACAAAAGTCTAAGGACATGATTTTTAAACCCTGCTGTCGCCCTTCATGCTGCGTAGGTGCGAACGTGAACAGAGCCACGGCCAACAACGACCAC
>JAOPUI010000016.1:3963812-3974630 GCA_027123135.1 Urophycis floridana | reverse complement strand
TCGCCCCAGAGCTGTTGAAGCATGGGACACGGGACGTGTAGGAAAAGCATACATCTTGCACAGATGATTTTCTATCAAATTTTACACATATTACTGGGTACAGTCATATTTCAAACACACAAATATAAAAAATTTGTATAATTTATTATTATTAGTTTTATTTATTTATTTATTTATTGTGGGTCAAGGGGGGGCGTTGCTCTGGCGCCCTCTATGGGCCAGCCCTCACTGGTGTGTGCGTGCACGTGCGTGTGTTAGAGGATGGCTCGGTCATATCTGCGCGATTTGATTTTTTTTTATTTACCCAAGTGTTAACCCGTGCACGTTGCACTGAAAAAAAAGCTTGATGCCTATCGGACTCGGGTCGGGTTCGATACATTTTTGATTACAAAAAAATCCGTCCCGATCCGCACTCTAGTGTGCATGCGTGCGTGTGGTGCACGTAAAAAAATAGCTATGTATAGTAGCTATGAATGCATTTGCTGCATTGTCTTGTGTGTAGCTCTTTGCCTGTGTCTTTGTCTGTGCATGTTATGTACATTTTAGAATCTATAGAAAATGCTATTCGGTGAACACTTTCAGCCAAGCCGTCTCACAGTAGCCCCCATGGGACTGGAACCTCTAACCCTGGCGGTGTTAGTGCCATATGGAGTCAGTGCTGAAGGCATATATATATATACACGTATATGAAGGCAGTGCGTACTGTATAACGTATATATCACCAGGAGCCAACTCCTCTCTCCTGTGTGCTCCAGACTACACAGAGCTGGCCATGGGCACGGTGAAGCAGACCCAGGCCATCCCCTTCACCGGCCCAATCTCTCTGCTGGTCAGCCAGCTCCGCAGCCTGGCCGGTAGGTTCCCTGACACACACACAGGGTCTCTCTCTCTCTCTCTCTCTCTCTCTCTCTCTCTCTCTCTCTCTCTCTCTCTCTCTCCCTCTCTCTCCCTTCTTGCTCACTTGGCTGCCTCTCTTTCTCATCTGGATGGGTGTGTAGTGTACAGTGAGCAGGAAGCGGCTGAGGCGGCCACAGTCACACAGATGAGATGGGTTCAGCTGAGCGTGTCGGACAGGCCTGCCGCGTGCCGCGGCGTGCATGCGTGACAGAGCTGGGGGGGCCCTCACCAGAGAAACCCCTGTTTCACACTGCAAGTCCGCCTCTGTAAAGAGACAGCTTCAGCCGGAGTGTGTGTGCATGTGTGTGTGTGTGTGTGTGTGTGTGTGTGTGTCAGCGTGTGTGCGTGGGCCCATCATTTTGGTATTTGAGAAAGAGGGGAGATACCAGCAAAGTACATACCGCGCTACTCCCACCTACTGTCATTTATTGCTTGTTCCCTCGCTCACTCGCTCGCTCACTCTCTCTCCCTCTCTTGTCTGGACACACACACACACACACACACACACACATACACCTACACACATCACTCACTCACTCATGCTGTGCAGACACACATGCACTTATGCTCCCACGCACCCAATAGCCACACACACACACATGCACACACACACACACACAAACACACACACACACACACACACACACATACACACACACACACACACACACACACACACACATGCAGTTGCGTGCGCACATGTACAAAGACATGAACACACACTGCTGCACACACACATGCTCATGCACACGCCCAGAGACACACACTCACACGCACAACAAAAATAACATTTATTCACACATATAGACGCATTCACACACACCCTCTCCTGCAGACACATGCAGTATAAATACACATACACACACGCGGAGGCTGAGAACAGTCACTGAACACAGGCTGGGTTCTCCAGGCTTGGATGGCGGCAGGGCGTTCTTCAACGCTGTGAAGGAGGGCGACACGGTGATCTTCGCCAGCGATGACGAGCAGGACCGCATCCTGTGGGTGCAGGCCATGTACCGGGCCACCGGCCAGTCCCACAAGCCCGTACCGCCCACTCAGGTCCAGAAACTCAACTCTAAAGGCGGCGCCTCGGCCCAGATGGACGCGCCCATCTCTCAGTTCTGTAAGTAGCCCCCGCTGCAGTGCAGTGCAGTGCAGTGCAGTGTACCGCGACACAACAACATGTTTCCACACATGGGGGGGGTCCGAATCAAAGGAAAGCTCTTAACCTCATGAGTGTGTCACACCATTCCTTCCCCCCACACGTCACTAAACCACGCTCGTGAGAACTAGCACCCAAGAAAGTACACACACACACTCACAGGCCTTGCTGCCTCACTGATGAACTTTGACCTCCACCCATCCACGGGTCCTGTTGTTAACGGGGCACATCCTGTATGCTACACCGTGTTCTCCTCAACACTGACGGGCTGCCAGGGAGGAAGCAGCTAACCGGAGGAGGCAGAGCGAGTCGTATAAATAGGCCCGAGGTAGGCGTCTGTCTGGTGTCTGGCGGTGAGTCTCCCCACCTGGAGGAGACCTGTCTTACATCATAGCCTCTAGATTACAACAGCTGAGGGGGTCGGACAGCACCCTCGGCCCCCCCCCCCCCCCCCCCCCCCCCCCCCCCCCCCCCCCCCCCCCCCCCCCCCCCAACCAAAGATAAGAATTTGAGTAATTTTATTAAAGGGACAGTTAGTGTATGATGCTTTTGATAAGGGTTGTTTATCATCATTACACCTTACCATCTGATTAACTATTATATTTGTAGTTATTGTTGATACAGTGCAAATTACGTTGTTCAGTTGGATTAAAACATTATTCAGCTGCATCCTATTTACACAGCATAAGTGAACACAGCACTTGACAATAATATTTAACATAAATTTTATTAGATATATTAGGCGTGAAATTGAATACACATTATCCGATTGATATAAATAATTCTATATTGCCCGTTTGGGAAGAGACTCTGAGCTGCATATGTACATTCCACCAGTGGCCATGGTGGTACAAGGGAGCAACATGCTGCTTTACTGTACTGTAAATATAACACGCAGGAGGTAGAGGTGGACTGCAGAAGAAACACTGATGAATCAACATGGCACGGACACGAACCACCAACCACTCACCGCAGAGTGGGAGGGACCCAGGAGATCCTCGGTCCAGGGGCTCCCTAGAACGTGGTGCCAGAACCAGGGCCAGTATCCCACACACCACCTCTCACACCTGCCACACACGCACGTGGTTCCCCTACACACACACACACACACCCACTCCCCTACACACCGCAAGCTGTCACTTCTGGAAGGATCTCTCTTTTTCTTCTCCTTCTCCTCTTCTTGTTGTGCTTCTTCTCCCTTTGTGAGTGGGAGTGGCAGAGGAGAGTATGGCTTCACGTGCTGAGCGAAAACAACCCAAAGACAGCAGCATAAGCTGGGTAAGACACCAGACACCTCCTGGAAGGTTGACCGTAAGGCCCCTGATTTGCATGTTTGAGCCTCATTTGTTCTGTGATTTCCTTTTTCTTCACACCATGTCCAAGTGTCTTTAGACAGCCTCTTATCCATTATATGATGTTGTCCTACGAAAGTATATGCCATCAAGTGGTGTGCGTGTGGTTAAGTCAGTAGAGTTAGAGCCCAGTGCACATACTTGTGGGTTATAAACCACTTGTAGTTCATTAGGCCAAAAGTTTTCCATTACCAGGCTTTACCGCAGGCCTACTAAACTCCATTTCACTGTTGACTTATGCCTTTTATTATATATTTACACGTTTAAAGCCTGTACAGAGGTCAACCGTGAGAATCATAAGAGAAGAGTTAGATGCTCCATCTCAATTTATGAATCACGTTGATATTTACTAAAGAATAGCCACGCTTAAAACCTGTTTGTTTTAAGTTCCACTTCACTGTGCACATGCTGCATATACCATTGCCTGTTATTATTCATGTTGTTCCAACTGTCAACGGCGCACAAAAAAACATACAAATCAAATGGAAGATGTAAAGCCCTGAACCAACCACATTCTCTACTGTTATTTTCATGAAACGCTTGACTTTACGTCATGAAAAAAACAAAACGTCAGTAGTGTTGACGTCGACGTTTCTGATTGGACAGCCTGACGCACTGGGGCGCCGGATAGGTCGATCCATGCTAATGAACCTTTTGTTGTGATTAACCGTTTAGCGGTTGTGATTCCACGTTATTATTAACCAAAACGGTGTATATTTTTTGTTGTAAAAAGATAAGAGGATGAGTGGCGGAGTGTATGGAGGCGGTGAGTGATTCCACCCTTGTAAAACTAAAAGGAAACACGGGCCCACGTTGTTCCGTTCTGCAAGATGCTTGCTAGCATGCTATCGTTAGCTAGTAAAACTAGTCGCGTTCACAGTCGAGGCAATGCAATTTGGCCTATTTTCAAGTCATTGTATATATATTCCAAGCGATATCAAATCAGTTGTGATTAATTGTAATATTTGAAAGGCAAAATATGTTGTAATGGTAGTTTAGATCACAATGCAGTCGGCTAGCTGGCACCGCTAGCTAGCAAATGAATGAACGCAGAGATGCGACAATGCTGTAGCGCTAACGTAAAAGAGCATACCTGAGGATTTAACTATTCTGCACGTTTTTACTGCATTTACATATATGCGCATTGCTCAGACAACTGTGCATACATATCCTATACATATTATGTCCTTATTACACTTTGGTCCGGGTTTTTTGCCACTCAAAACAATCTAATCTATCATTCTTTGGTAGATCTCATACACAAAGGCTTGATTCTGTATATCAACCCCACGCCCATGTGAAACTAATGGTAGAAACTCACGATACTTCAGCTAAGTACACGTTGGAGCCACACGTTTCATGAACCGTGACAACTTAGAAACCATTATTCTGATATCGGCGATTACAGTCACAAAACCTTCTTTTTCACCACTGATTGACTTGGTCTTGTTGTAACCAGATTAAACTTCTGTCGGTGTTTGAGTACATTATAGAGTGGTTTGTGATGATGATGTTTTCAACCCTCACATGATTGTGCACATTGTTTATGTTTTGTGTTATTAATAACAATAATCATTGAACATGTAGTATAAATGCAACACGTGATCATTTTATTTAACGTCCGTTGGATGTTGTTTTCTAATATGTTGTTCATTTGTTGGTCACACTTTGTACTGCCGTGTTGATATATTATAATAATATTTCCCGTTTGTCTGCAGATGAGGTGGGAGCGTTGGTGTTCGACATTGGCTCGTATTCGGTGAGAGCTGGCTATGCAGGAGAAGATTGTCCCAAGGTAAGTGGAGCTGACCTGCTTAGCTATACATCCCCTCTTCCACTGTGTCGTTATTTTATTTTCCTTTGGGATGGCCATTAGTGTCAGGAAATGAGGTCTATCACTCTAGAGAAAAGCCAGATAAATCAAGTTCTAATGAATTGAGTTGCATTTGATTTCTTTTTGTGTGGATACGATTTTTCTGGGCTTTACATTTCAATAACATGCCTTCATGTTATTAAAGGCCACCCCACCCCACCTCTGGCTTTTCTCTAAATGTTATACCAGACCATTAAACCTTTAGTAATGTTCCACGGTAGCCGACTAATTTGTGTTTTCTTCAGTTGTATCTTTGTGATACCATCATGTGATACGGAATGTTATGTGGGGTTTACTTTGTATACATTTGTGTCATACACTTGATGAAACCAACATTTTATAGGTCCTCTGACAACAGTTAATCTGCAGCTACAATGTTGGTGGCATTCCAGAAATGTGGTGTGTTGCGTTGATGTGGTGTGTTAGCGAATGCATACTTGAACCGTTCAGCCATGATTTGAGTCAATCCAACTGCATGACCATGTCGCACGTTTGACCCCAAATCTGTTTACAGAGAGAGGGGCGTGGCGCACACCAGGCACACTTTTATTTGTGGGTTACAAGAGATGATAAGCAAAGCAAAGTCAAAAGGCTCAGTAAGCAGATAAGCAGAGTCCGATATTAAGAGAGTTGGCTGGAGCGATTCAGTATTTGCAAGAGTTCTCTGCAGTTAAGACAAGGCAAAATGCTTCTCAACACAACACCAATGTGCCCAAAACACAGGGCTTAGTTGTGAATAAACCTATGTTTTGTCTGAAATATTTTTAGCTGTTTATATTTGCCTCTACCATTGTAAACCTGCCTGCTGCCCACCCACTGGACTTGCATAGGTGCCAAACCCAAACATGTTTCTAAGAATACCCACTGTACATTCATTCATTCATCCATCCATCCATCCATCATGTAATGGGGGCCATGCTGATGTTCTCCCGTGTCCTGGTGGCTGGTTCAGGCGGACTTCCCCACGGTGATCGGGGTGACTCTGGACCGGGAGGATGGCAGCACTCCCATGGAGACGGACGGGGAGAAGACCAAGCAGAGTGGCACCACCTACTACATCGACACCAACCAGCTCCGGGTGCCCAGGGAGAACATGGAGGTCATGTCGCCGCTGAAGAACGGCATGAGTGAGTGTGGTTTTATTTTGTGTGTGTGTGTGTGTGTGTGTGTGTGTGTTGCTTCCGTGCGGTCACAAAAAAAGTAAACAACGGGACAGGAACTCGCTGCTTGGAAACGCAAACCACAAAAACGCCACCAGCTTGGTTTTAAAAGATTTCATTATTGTAAACCTTTTGAGGCTCACGGTCATTCACGGACCACCTTGTCTTTCCAGACCAGGTCATTTGCGGTGGTTATTGAACGACCGCCTCAGCGCCTGCACACCTCAGACCTCAGGTTGTTCTGTGCGATGCTTGACGTGTGCACATCCCCACCTGACGTTCATGCACACTTTGAACATGAGCGCTACAACTGCCCGGCATTTAGCGTGCACTGCCAGGTGGGCGTGTCAAGTCGTATCCTGACGGGAAACCGTAGGCGTCGACAGCAGCAGCAGCAGCAGCAGCGCACAGCGGTACACAACCCGGGGCATTAACGACCATCGAGAAGTTCAATTCACAATTCAAAAGGACTGGTCTGGCGTCTCAACCCGGCGCCCGCCGCCGCCACCGTGGAAGTGGTGGCAGTGGAGCGGCAACGGCCTCTCCCTCCACGCCACCGACCTCGCCAATGCTGCTAATCAGAAAGCGGTCCACAGGAGCCCGGCTGTGGGCTATTTAGAGACGAGTGTGACACCGATCTTAATTGCAATAGAACGCCACCGCGGGACTCTGGGCACCCTTGGAGAACTGACCTGGAAACATAAGCGCCCGCGGCCGTCAAATTATTATGCCGAAAAAAGACCATCGCTGCTCTACTTCCCCCCCCCCCGCACCCACCCCAGCTGGCCCGGGGGGGGGGTTGGGTGACAGTCGGGGGTGTGAGTTCACCGCAGCCCTTGGGTGGGCCGTTAGCTGGGAGCGCCCAGGGAGGGCTGATGACTTGGTGTCACTGGCGGTGCAGTGCTGGCGGTTCACTGAGAATGGAGGCCACGCAGAACCTACGCATCAAGCATGTCGGTGGCCCGCTTGGGCCCGCCCCGTAACGTTTTAACAATGAGGGCTTCAATCAAAGACCGGTGGCTCTATTCTGTCAATGGAGTAGTGTGGGGGAAAATAATACACAAGGCCATCAAGGAGCTATATCGACCTCAGACTGGACTCTGTCTGTCTACCTGATGAGTCAAATGCTCGGCCCGCCTGATAATGCATTGCATTGTTTTAATCCCTCTTTTTTTTACCCTCTCTGCAGTCGAGGACTGGGACAGCTTCCAGGCCATCCTAGATCACACCTACAAGATGCACTTCAAGTCCGAGCCAAGCCTGCACCCCGTGCTCATGTCAGAAGCATCGGTGAGTCTAGACAATGGACTCCGTCATTAAGTTTATTGTAACTATTCTAACTTTGTAACTTTATTCTAACTAATGGTCATCCACAAGCAAAACACTGGTTATCTTCTTAAGGTTTTTGTAGTGTATAGCCAGTAGCCAATCAGGTAGCATTTTGTCGCAGATCTCCTGTCGTCTCTATCCAACATAACCAGTAGCCTTAGGGTTGTCCCTGTGTTGTGCGCGGAGGGCCTCTTCCCCGGGGACTCACGGGGACGTACCGGTTTGTTTGTGTGTGCAGTGGAACACGCGAGCGAAGCGGGAGAAGCTGACGGAGCTGATGTTTGAGCATTACAACATTCCAGCCTTCTTCCTCTGCAAAACGGCAGTGCTGTCCTCGTATCCTTCACCACCACCACCCCCCCCCCCCCCCGTGCTCAGACAGTACGGTTACCTCAAGTAACCTCGACGACTGGATTCACTGTTGACCTTCATCACCATCTCACCATTCTCCCCACATGTACCAATGAGTATCGTTGATGAGGTTGACATGGATATGGTTTTCTTTCGAGTCTCTATGGCTTGGGTTTAGGTGTGCGTGTATCTGCCACTGCTATTCAGTACGGCCTTGACTGTGCGTGTCTCAGCTTTGCCAACGGGCGATCGACAGGTTTGGTCCTGGACAGCGGAGCCACACACACCACAGCTATTCCAGTCCATGACGGTTATGTCCTTCAGCAAGGTGAGCCAGACCCGTCTCTTCCTCCTATGTTGGACTTCTCCGAGCTCGGCTAAATCCACCGGTTCCTGTGCTGCCGGGCACTAAACTCATTCCTCACGAGTTTCTTTGATGATGGAACTTTTTTGTAGTGTTCTCATATTTGTCCTTGGGTTCACAGTGTGTTTGTTACACCCGGTCCGATCAATAGTTTTGAATTAACTCCCGATTAAATGACTTCAGCATTGAGATACTATGCATTAGTAATGGAGCGCGCCACTCAGCACGTCCTCAGTTTTCTGGAGTAGCCCCCGGGAGCAGGAAGAGGTAACGAGAAACCCCGCATAGCTAATCCTCCCCTCCGCGACGTGGAAGTCCTCGGGCACTTCCACCGGGTAGAGAACTTCAGAAGGGAGCCGTCTCAGTCGGCAGCAGCAGCAGCGCAGGCGGCCTGACCTCCAGAGCTGACCTCCGCAGCTAGGCTTTCCACGCCAGCGCCATTCGAGTCGGCACTGCGGCGAAACGCAAGAGCGGAGGAAAGAAGTGGTCCCTTTAAAAGGAAGGATGTGATAACAGGGGGGTGGGGAGGTGGGGGTCATCAGGACAAGAAAGTCAATGAGGTGTATGGAATTTAAAAGAGTTTACAAGAGTAATTTTTAGAATTAATGGCACGCTGGAGAGAATTCCTCTGTGATGCTTGAATTGTGATGCATCAAGTGTTTTGCAAAACACATTGTTTCATGATCGTCTTCGGCAAAAAAATACAATCCATTACTTTTTTTTTTTTCTTTCTCTGCTCTTTTCTTTTTCAGGCATCGTCAAGTCACCCCTGGCCGGGGACTTTATGAGCATGCAATGTAGAGAGCTATTTCAGGAGTTAAATGTTGAAATAGTCCCTCCTTACATGATTGCCTCAAAGGTGAGACCTGCTAAAGTAAGTCAAAACCCACTCATTCCATACATTTCTTTTCCCTCTTGGAGTCTTTCAACACTCGGTGGTGGGGGTGGTATGTATTGAGGACGCCATTTTGATGGTCATTGTGGCTGGTGTTTTCAGTTGAGCGTGTCCGTAAGCCTACACAGTGGTGGTCGTATTTTGCTCCCATTATTGTGTTTCGTGTTTGTGTTTGTGTTATTCCCGTCATGATATGTCACGGTATGTATTCTGTCATTCCAAATTTTTGATCTGTGTTGTGTAACTGCCCAATATTTCTATTGACATCGTCAGTAGAAATATTAATAGGAAGATGGATGATGATCATAAAAGTATGTAGTAGTATTAGTAGTAGTAAGTTTTCTGTGAATGGACATTTTAGCCGAAGGACAAGTATTAGGTTAGTCCTTAGGTTAAACTTCTATGATTCAAAAAATATTTTTTTAATCATAGATTTATACTTGACAGGGACACATATTTCAGGCCTTTCCCTAAATCCCACGTACGTGTTGCTGATAGTTTGCATCACACACAAACGGATCCCAACCCACAACCCTGAGCGTTTGGCACCGCGTCACATCCTCCACCGTCGTGGTCATCGCTCTGCGTTCCGCTGACCCGCGGCTGCTTGTGTTCCCAGGACGCCGTGCGAGAGGGATCCCCCGCCAGCTGGAAGAAGAAGGAGAAGCTACCTCAAGTCACCCGCTCCTGGCACAACTACATGTGTAATGTAAGCAGCAGCAGCGGCGGCGGCGGCGGCCCGCGGCCGCGTTGTGCCTTGTGTGTGTTTTTCCCGCCGGGGAGACGAGAGCGGAGAGGATGGCCTCCGCGTTGAGATCGTGTGTGTGAATAAGAGCACTTTTGCGGTTGGAACTCACTGCTGCATTTCACATCGGCTCGTGTGTATTGTTATGATTACGCTTGAGATGAGGAATGGTAAAGATTGGAATGACATCGTGAAGAACTGCATTTCATGTCATGTAACGCGTATGGTAACACAAAGACGTGGTGGGGGTGAGTAGAACGCTGTAGAACCCTGCCAGTCTTGTGTCATCACGCTGTGACGTGCGTTTGTCTTCCCGTCGGCAGACCGTCATCCAGGACTTCCAGGCCTCCGTGCTGCAGGTGTCGGACTCGCCGTACGACGAACAGTTAAGACAAACCCCGTTTCTTCGAGTCTAGCGCTCTGACGTCCCATTGAACGCAGCAGAACTCCAATCCACCAGCACTGGTTTGTAATGGCAATCCGGTGCCATTTTGTTTTCCCAGGGTCGCCGCCCAGATGCCCACCGTACACTATGAGCTCCCCAACGGGTACAACTGCGACTTTGGAGCTGAGAGGCTAAAGATCCCCGAGGGACTGTTTGACCCCTCCAATGCCAAGGTGTGTGTGTGTGTGTGTGTGTGTGTGTGTGTGTGTGTGTGTGTGTGTGTGTGTGTGTGTGTGTGTGTGTGT
>JAOPUI010000016.1:3953286-3963712 GCA_027123135.1 Urophycis floridana | reverse complement strand
GTGTGTGTGTGTGTGTGTGTGTGTGTGTGTGTGTGTGTGTGTGTGTGTGTGTGTGTGTGTGTGTGTGTGTGTGTAAGTGCGCGTGTGTGTAAGTGCGCGTGTGTGTAAGTGCGCGTGTGTGTGTGTGTGTGCGTGCTATGGTTAAGCATTTAACACGTGCGCAAGAGATGATGAGCAAACGCCATCAAAAGGGGGAAGTGTACTTACTGTATTCCCGAGTTGTCTGGTGTGGTTCTGTGAACGTGCGAGAGGCCTCTGTACGCGGGAAAACCTACGCACCCGCTGACCACGAAGAACCCGAGCCATCGTTTTCCGAACCTCGCGCTCATGTGATTCCGCTCCAAACGGTGACATCTCAACAAGAGACGCGCAAAGTCATCAATTGCAAATGGTCCCCCTTCCTGTGTTTTCCAGGGTCTCTCTGGGAACACCATGTTGGGTGTGGGTCACGTGGTGACTACCAGTGTGGGAATGTGTGACATAGATATCCGGCCGGTAAGCACCAAATTAATTATCACAATTATCATTGGTTTCATTTTATTACCAAGAATACAGTATGGATTAAAACGTGTAACACTTACTGGCTTCTAACCCGATTGGTTTTGTGTGTGTGTGTGTCCGTGTGTGTGTGCGTGTGCGTGTGTCAGGGTCTGTACGGCAGCGTGGTGGTGACGGGGGGGAACACACTCATCCAGGGTTTCACTGACCGACTCAACAGAGAACTCTCCCAGAAGACCCCTCCTGTAAGTAGTACAATCCATGGGGTTGAGAAGGTGTCCTTCCTCTTTGTCAAGACAGTCGCCCTACTTTGCCCCATGTATTGCACACGCCCTGTTTTTGGGGGCTATTGCTACTAATTAGCCTTACAGATATTTTTTAGGTGACATAACGGTCGTTACTTAGTCAGCGTTCATAAGTTGCGTTGACTTTTCTCCAGACGTTTTTTCCCCAGTGAAAACAGCCGAACAGAGGGCTACTCATCTTCGTCGTCCGCAAACGTCTTCCTCTGTGCTAACCTGCCTGTCTGTGGTCTGTCTGCAGAGCATGAGGCTGAAGCTCATAGCCAACAACACAACGGTGGAGCGTCGCTTCAGCGCCTGGATAGGAGGCTCCATCCTGGCGTCACTAGTAAGCTGGCTGGCCGCGGCCATGTTGGTCACATGACCGTGTGATCTGTCAACGTGGATGAAGCGGCCGTTCTTTGTTTTAGCTCTGAGAGATGCAGATATACGTGGCTGTCGGGAGGTATTTTAAAAAAGAGAAACCAATGATGATCTTCCAGCTCCATGATTGGTCTAAACAAATATGAAGCATACAACACCCCTCATTCACCCAGATTTAAGCTTGTCTGTCATCAGACTTGATGGTAATCTTGAATCAGATTTGTGAGACTATATGTTTGGAAATATGAGGAGTCACTATTGAGCTTCCACAGGCTTTTACATTGTTTTACCTGGGTTAAGGGGCATTTAGCAGACGCTTTTGTCCAAAGTGACTTAGAATCAGTACATTTGTGGGGTTCGACATGTGGACAGATGGACGAGGGGGATCAAGGGGATCGAACGGTCGACCCTACGGTCGGTGGACGACCCGCTCTGTCCACCTGCTCTACCTACTGAGCTCCACACCTGGGGCGGGCCTCTCGTTAAGTGTTCAGCTTGTGTTGGCTTTCAGGTGTCATTGTGATAACAACTGTGCCTTGTCCTTCCAGGGAACCTTCCAGCAGATGTGGATCTCTAAACAGGAGTACGAGGAAGGAGGGAAACAGTGTGTGGACAGGAAGTGCCCTTGATTTAATACCCCCCCCCCACCACCACCACATCATGTACGGTGTCCATCATAGCCAAAACACAGCGTTTAGTTCACGTCTTGACCTGGACTCTGGAGCATCGGCCAATGATGTTCTGTTGAATTGTTTTGTTTTTTTTATTAACGTGTCTCTCCTTGATTTTATATAGCGAACACCAACATGTCAATTATAACTTAAGCTGTGTTGCAATGCTGACATTTAGTCGGGTGCAGTTGTGATGGGCCAATGGAGCACAGTCTTATTGGCCTTGTTAATATTAAGTCATTGATCTCAAAACACGTTTGCTGAAGTGGGTTTCCAGTCCCCATAAACCGATATTGGACATAGACGTGCAAGGTTTCTGCAGGATATGAACACACTGAACTTGTCAAGCAGTGAGATGCCGATTGGTAGTTTTGTCCCAAGAGCTACCCCTAAGCTTTTCATATGTCGGCAGGCTCCTTTTGCGGTGAGATTGACTTCAAATACAATCTGTATTTAATTTTTTAAACTCATTTGCAACATTGTCTTTTGAAATTAAAGTCTTTTGTTATGAGATGTCTGAAGTTTTGTGTCAACAAGGTCTACCGATGCGAAAGAAATGTTAAGTTGACTCAAATCAACAAGGACTTTGTGCCCAAGTGAACGTGGAATACTTCAGTGTTCATGCGAGGTCATATGCCTGACTCGCCTCACAACCCAAGCAATTCGCCGGTATATTTTTAATGATTCAATACAAATACCTTACATTACTCAGCACATTTTTATGCAATAGAAAATAAAAAGGAAGGGATGACATTAAACTCAAAGAAACTTCACATACTTCATGTCATTCAGTTTAAACCACAGAGCATGATGAGCAGGCTTCTATCCAAACCACTGGGCGGATAAAAAGCCATTCAATTATGAAGACGCTTTCATTTGAGGAAACCTCTCCTTGAGTTTGACCAGCTGCTTCTTCTCCAAGTCCGCCTTCCTCGATCGCATCCGAAGGTTCTTCTCAATGCGCAGCCTGGGAGACAGGAAGTTACATAACATGATGCCACTATGACCACAGACCCCAGCCGTTGACGTGCCAGCAGTCACTGTTTATCGTTTCAGTAGATGTTAGTGAGTTCCTATGCATTCGTGTTTGAAGCAGGCAGGCGCCTTGCACCAGGAGGCCTGCACAGACCACACCCTCAGGGTCTGGTTGCCGGTGACGACGTGTAGCGCGTGTGGGCACATGACTGGACCTTCCCGTGAGGGGGAGTGGCTAGCAGGGGTCTTCCCGCGTGCTTACCTTATATGTGGCTCCACAAACGACGGCGTATAGAACTTCTTGCGCTTGTATTTTGAGTTCAGATGCCACGGGATGGCGTACTCTCTGAAGTGGTGCCTGGGGAGTAAAACGTTCACAGGCGTCATTGAAGGCACTCAGATTTTTTCCATGTTTCCTTACATTCTGTTGCTCACGGGGGGGAAACTCGAGTGTTATGGTGGCCATCTATTTTGGTCCTTCTTCCGCATAACAGTTCAATGTTTCACAATGACGCCCATGTTCTTTTTAAAGCTACGCTTCTAAGTGAATACACAGTTGAAGGCCCAGACGAAACAAGAGCACATTTGAGATTTTAACTCAATGTATGTGAACAGCCATTTTCATAATCTGTCATTATCTAACTTTATAAGGCATACAGAAAAATAAAAATGTTAAAATACTCAAACATAAAAGTTAAGTGAAAGTATACCAAATGGCATTACTTCATCAGGATACAAGTCTGCGCGCCATCTTCAGCCTTGCTCTTACCAAACAACTTTCCCGAACAGATTCTTCCTCCAGGTCGCTGGCTTGGCGAGCTTCTGGCCGGTCTGGAGCAGACGCAGCGCCGTCTCCCTCTCATCCACCACCAGGTCCACCCTCTTCATGGAGCGCTCAATCTACCGGGGGGGGGGCGCAGAACAGCGCCATTCGTTTCAATAGCCGACATCACAGGTTCACGGCATCAAGAAAGCATATTCATGAACTGGTACTGGTAGCGTACACAAATACAATCCTTTCATAGGGATAACTCAAATTTGACCTGCAGGAATGTCAAGACATAATCTAACCTTCTTTAACCTCTCTGGACTTGGCATCTGAACACTTTGACGTTTCGCCTCCTGCTCAACAGTGAGCAGCATGTTCTTCTCCTTGAGGAGCAGGTACCTGCATTGGAGAGAAAGGGACTCTTATTAAACACCTCTGACTGAAGAGCATCTTATCAGTCTAAATGAGTAAATGAAACACACGCACCAAAGTTTGTGTAGTTCTTCGTTGCTCTTTGATCTCAAAAGGTTTGCAGTCCAGGGTGCACCTTCAACCAAAAGTATTGTGAATATATTATTGTAAAGGGAGCTTTATTCACTCACACCGTATAATAACTGGCACGCAATATAATCTTTACCTGACTTCACCGTGCTTTCTCCCCAGTTCTCAGGAAGGTCAAAGAATTCGTCCAGCCCCATCCTGGCGATGGTCGTGTGTAGAGGACGACATTGGACAAGTGGCCCATTGCGACTGGCAGGAGCGGCGAGTGATTTATTCTGCCTGCGAGATCGAGCCAAAGATAAAGATACACAATGACACAAAGCAAGCACCATGTAGCCAACCCTTGCACCTCTGTGTGCCATAGCACGATTGAACCCGGTTACTTACACGTTCCCATCTACTTAACCATTGAACGGAGACGAGACATATAACCGTCCAAGAACCACTCAGAATATATTGGTAGGGTGTCATCTAAATAATGCAATAAAACAATGACTTACCGGACGGGAAAAGACGGACATTTGGCTAAACAAATGCCTGTGTGTTGAGAGGGTATTATGGAAGATATCCTGACAACGTTTTGAAACTGTTTGCAAAGCGCCAGAGCACGTCCTGCTGAGGTCGCCGCCATGTTTCCAGTTCGCTGTCACTGGTTTCCCGGCATGCAATTCTGAAGAAACCCATATGTAAAGTGGCCCATTCTAACACAACGGCTCATTACATTTTTTTATTATATTTCGTATAATTTTACGTTTAAAAAAAATCTTAATAACAAAATAAACAAGCATAGCCTCAGTTATCCGTGTATATTTAGCGTTGTCACTTGTCAGCCAATAGGAACACTTGTTGTTGGACGCGTCATCCAGCAGCGATGGTGGGGATGAGCGTCCTGCGGTCCGCTGCTGCCTTTGCAGCCAGACTAAGTCCTCTTAAATCTGGAAATAATGTTTCAAATTTGCTCACCAGAACGATCCCTAAAACGGAGCAAGGTAACCGAACGTGTTGATCATTTAGTTCGTAAAGAATCGACCTAAATGGTGGTTATTTGTTGTTGTGACCTTGTGCTTCAGTCATTAGCTCCCTGCTAGCGAGTCGTTGTAGTGCACAGATGTCAGCTTTCCTTCTCGGGTCAAATGATTTAGTTGTTGTCATCCATGTTAATAATAATATCAATAATAATGCACAGTACCCTTCTTTAGTTTCAATGAAACATTTTGCCAGTTAAAACTGATTTAAAGTAATAGACTTTGAAGTTGTGTTCCCACCGTGGTTGTGATTTCATCCAGGTTAGTAAGACAAAAGCACATGGATACAGGAAAACATAATGACATGTTGGCTTAATATTTCTTAAATCAACATAAAAGTAATCCTCGTCGTAATTGAACCTTACAGTGGCAACAGATTAGCTAAATATTATACTGACACGCACACCGCAACCTTTTGCAGTGGCAGTACGCTGGGGCCATGGGAAGAAGCTGTTCGTGATCAAACCCAGCCGCTTCTATGACTACCGATTCCTGCGCCTATTGGTGAGTACAGCATCTTCTCATTCATCATCAAGTACCACCTGAACTGATTTGCTCAGCCAGTAAAGCCTTGTTGCGGCACAAGTCAACCAGTGCAGCTCTATCAATACTGGAACTGATTTGACATAACATCTGAAATATGCAAAAAATCTATTTTCAGAGAAATTATGTTCTCCTGACCGGTATTCCAGTGGCGGCCATTGTCACGTTTGTAAATGTGTTTTTTGGTAAGTAAGACTTTTGTGATTACAACATATCAAACATGAATTGATATCTGTAAACTACTGATGCACAAATAGTAAAATAAGGCATTGTCTTCAGAGAATATTCTTAAAATCGATTGTGATACATCAATCAATAAGGATTTTGTTCAATATTGCAGTATTGCAATTAATTTCCTTGCTGTTGCGATAACGGCTTATTCTTTTTTTTTTTCCCCCACATTGGACAACCTTGTACTGTACAAGCTGTTTCTGTTTGTAATGTTCAATGTATTGGATCACTTTTGGTTTCAAAGTCCTCCCTGCACCTCTCAACCCATCCCAACATGAGACGTTAACAAAGGCTGTTCTTGTTCTTCTAGGGGAGGCAGAGCTGGCGGAAATCCCAGAGGGCTATGAACCGGAATACTGGGAGTACTACAGTGTACGTAGCTTTCCGTGTGTCCACAATGTCCACAAGTTCTTGCTTTTTTTATTGGTTTCAGGTTTCTCCTTAAATGGTCTTAATTTGTATTCTAACATTCACATAAAGAGGATGCTGTGGCGGCCGGGGAGTAGTAGCATACAGAACCAATGCCATTGTCGTATGGATTGAATGAATGATGACATCATCGTCATTAATATGTTTACTGTGGTCATTAACACGTTTACTGTGTGTTTGCAGCATCCCATCACCCGCTTCATTTCCCGTAACATGTTCGACTCCCCGGTGAAGGACTATGAGAAGATGATGGCTGCCGTCCACATTGAGCAGGAGAAGGCGGAGCACAGGTGGGCGGTCCCTCTGAGCCAGCGCTCGCATCAGCCCAGAATCTTCATTCATGACATTTTTGTTGGACACTACCTGTCATCTTGATTTAATGAAATGTTTTGGCCCCGTGTTCAAAATGTACCAAATGTGTCACCTACGACATTTCAAGTCCCAGTCTCATGTCAAGTGGACACGCTTGTCCGTTATTCAATTAGTTCTGGGTCTGGGTTTCTATGACGACACAGCCATGGGAGTAACCATGACAACACTCCCAGGCCACTCCCACAATGGCTTTCTGGAACATTAGTGGGGAGGAACAGGCCCCCTGCACCACAGCATTTTAGGATTTTTTTATCAACATGCGTCAACTGAGCGAATCGGTTGGATTGTGATTGCTGGCAGAGCAGAATTGATGCAGATCGAAATGGTTTATGGAGCAGGTTTGTTAACTGATATTCTTGGCTTGTTATATTGTAATATGGAAATGATTGCCTCATTTGACTTGGCCTGACAACGAAGCAGCCTCCGTAACTATGACAACCAGAGAGGAAAAGGCCTTTCCAGTCAAGGTATCGATTTGTGCAGCAGACATCTGCTTACCATTATCATCTCTGTTGGGTTATTACTTCCCTGCCAGCAGTTGTGTAAATGGATAGTTTCCTCAAGTCCTGGAGCGCTCAAATCAAACCTGATGACTGAGGTTCAGCCATCACTCCAGTGAGGCTGTATTACCTTGTGAGATTGTTCTCAATCAGTCAATATTGTCGGTGGTTTGCTCTCTCCACAGACTGACCCATTTGGAGGTGCGTCGCCAGATGAGACAGAGGGGAGACGGACCCTGGTTCCAGAAGCCCACAGTGGACAAGAGCCTCATCGACCTCAGCAACAAGTCAACACCTGATGCTTAAACACCCGATTTCAGAGTCAAATCATGGTGGCGGAGCTCACTGTTTGTACATTTTTTCTCCTCTGCTTAAATAAAGTATATATAATGTACTTTGATTCCACAGGAGTGGCTAGTTTTTCAGCGTTCATTCTCAAAAACCCTCAGCTATAGTCTGACCAGGCTTTATCTCTGGGCAGTACTTCTGGGGTCCGAGGGTAGCCAGATAACGCCTGACCGATATCGAGGCCAAGGCTTCAAGTTGAGGGGTTTCAGGTTTCGTAGGTGTTTCAGAATGACATTTCCGCTCATCTCAAAGCTATCAATGCTAATTATCAGGTAAGTGGTAATATAATAACACCCATCAGCTGTTTACCTGCGTGCAACCAAAGCCGGCTCCATCAGATTATTCAGTGCTACTCGGACTGCAGACGGAAACCAGAGCGCTTCTGATTGCAAAATTTGGTCCTGCTGCTTACAGATTCTGTGTTTACAGAGATTGGTCATTTTTTAACTGGTTGCTTGTATGTACACTACTTGGCCACACGGTGTCAGAATTGAGTAATCATGAATGGACAAAAACAGGTATATATATTGCGGTTATATTGTAGTTCTATTCCTATCGGCTGAAGAAAAGATTCGATTGAAGATTGAAAAAGTAATGTGGGAACGTGTGGTAATTATTTCATAATTTTTTACATTATTTTTATTTGGCCTGCTTTTATTTTCTTACAATAGCTGACCAGTTAATTTTTTTTTTTTACTCGCTGACAAATCGAGTATCATGAGTCCACTCATGATGTATATATATATTTTTTTATTTATTTATTTTGAGCTCTAGCTAACACTGGAATACCAAACTATCAAGCCATAAAGGTATTTTATGGTCAAAACATGGCCAATTCACTTGGAATCGCCCACCAAAGTGGGCGGGACCGCGGATGATGTTTTGAGCGCGTCGTAATAGTGCACAGAGTGGGCACTGAAATCCATGCGCAGGTAATTTTGTTTTTAATTATTTCGAATATTTCCTTTTTGTATTTAGTTGTTTTTTGTTCCGAGTTAAACGCAACGCCGTTGCCTTTTTGCCAGCGTGACATCCCCCTGCTACCGGAGGAATGTGGACACCGAGCGCTTTAAAAATAGCATCCTCTCGCCTCTGACAGCCCTGCTCTGGTGAGTCTCGTCGCATTGTGCTGCGTGGAGCAGGAATGCGAAGATGGCTACAGATCTAGGAGAGCTGCTGGTCCCTTACATGCCCACCATCAGAGTCCCCAAAACAGGAGACAGGGTTTTCAAGAGCGAATGTGCCTTTTCCTTCGATTCTCCAGTAAGTGTCCGCCTGCCCTGAATTTTAATCCACGAGGGGGATTTTTGTGTCTACTCATACCCGTGTTGCTTGTCTGCCCTAACACGTGAATCGCGACGCGGTTCTGTGTGGCTGTGCTGGACGGGCGCTTCCACCGCCGCGGTTCTCATGAACCCCGAGGTTGCGGATGTGAGATAAATAAATAAATAATGAAACATTGTTTACATCACAAGAGGCACGCGTTTCCCTCTGGAACGGCACCCGTCCCGCTGACTTAACCCACTCACAGCTGCGTACACGCGGTTATTGATTATATAGAGGCTGATTGGTCAATATATGGCTTTTATATTGAATAAGAGTGATGTCATGGGAAATTAATACACCAATGCATACTCCTCCATTGACTGTCGGGAGGCAGCGATACACAATGCTCTAGATTTTCCTAAAGGCTATGTATCGGCCTTATTTATTTTAATCCCACACATGACTGAAAAGTAGATAATTAGGTTATTATAGGCTACACCCTACAACGCTAGAGAGGTCCACAACATTTTAACCTCTATCGTGTACAAAAGGATTCGCTTCATTTAGACAGAATACCAAGATTACCATGTTTGACTCCAATGTTTCTTCTAATAACACTACCTGATTAGGCCTGATGGCTTTTGAGCTGATGTTTTGTTTTCCCATCCACATATGACAGTAATCAATAATCTGAGTAGCTGATGATGTATTAAATGATAAGTGATGAATGCTTAATGTATCAACCAATCTTTACCTCCCCAGAACTTGTTTGGTGTAATTTGGAGTTAAAAGTGTATGAATACTGCCAAGAATACATGAATAGGCCTGTATTTTAGCCCTAATAATAATGATAATGATAATAATAATAATGGATGTAGGCCTACAAACGAAATAGATGTGAAAGGTGACTCAGCTGTCTGGACTTTATCGTGTTGCGCAGAGGAATGGTTTATTTTTACCCCACTCTGTAGAAGCTCATGTGTCACTTTGAGCCACTTAAAGGGTTGTCACTGAGTTTTATTAGGCCTACCCCAAACGTGAATGGGGTCAGTAGCCTACATGTTGTCGCATTCTCCACCTTTTGGAACCAATATTGGGAAACCTTGAAAGCCTTATGGAATGATGACGGTGTCTCATTGGTTGAGCCCTTGATGAGGGGACCCACTGTCTCGATTGAGAGTGGCCAACCGTGCTTTGCGGTCAGCCTATCGGAAGCTGATTCCCCTTGTTGACCCAAAGGGTTAGAGTTTTAGTCAGGGATTGACGTCGGCTATAGCTTAAGTCGTACTACGGTGCTTGATGATGATGATGATGATGAAGGTTGGCATGTTGATGAGAAAACAGCAAGCACCAACTTCCAACATGGCTGGTTCTTATACTGTGTGTATACTGTTTGCTATAGTAGGGCTTGAGGACTCACAGTGCCAGCAGATATGATTATTCAGTAGTTGGTTAGTAACAGTCTGTGTGGAATCTAAATCATCACATCATCAGAACTAAATCTAAATGTCTAGATTAACTAAATCTAAATGTTCTGTCACATCAGTTCGTAACGCAACAGTCAGACTAGTGCGGACTAGTCAGACTGTTGCGTTACGAACTGATGAAGCCGCTTGGATAAGAGGCGAAACGT
>JAOPUI010000016.1:3886791-3899588 GCA_027123135.1 Urophycis floridana | reverse complement strand
GAGAGAGAGAGAGAGAGAGAGAGAGAGAGAGAGAGAGAGAGAGAGAGAGAGAGAGAGAGAGAGAGAGAGAGACATCAATAAGTAGCGAACGATTTAAGAGCTTATTTTAGGAAATAGTATAACACACTTTCTCCTTTGGGCAGAATAATAGTTGATTCAACTGACCGGCTGATGGTGCTATTCCAACCGACAAGGCAACACACACACACATGCATGCAACACACACACACACACACCACATCAAAAACAATCAGTAATCAGGTCACCCAGCCAGAGGCCCCCCTGGGCCCTTGTGATGCCTTGAGTGACTTTAGCCAATTACAGCGGTGGAAACGGCGGCAGCAGAAAGGGCGGGGCCGCGGGGAGCCTGTGAGTGATGGCGTTAGCATTAACCATCGGCCAGCATCTTTAAGGTTAGCCCCTGAGCCCCTGATCAAGAGCCCCAACGTGACAATGTGGGGCAGTGCCGGGAATCTCTCTGGATGTTTGTGTTCTGCTGGTAAGAAATGAACTGGCTTGTTATCAGGTTTTGTTTTTTTTTTTAAAAGACAGTGAAACCACAGTAACATTTAAATTTTGGACTTGAGGCGATACACAGTGACTCACTGGAGTGTTTTGAGAGACGTGGAGAGCTAGAGGGATTGAGGGTAGCAACGGCCCCAATGAAAGGTCTTCTCATCTCGACTGAAAAATAAAGAACTTGAACATTTATGCAGTAATCGGCTCTGAAACTAGCTCACTTCTCGTCTAGAACCATATTTTAACTAGCCATCATATATTTTGGTTCCTACTTGCCGTGTCAGCGTGCCAGTCCAGTGGATTGCAGAGTATTACTCATGCTGTGATGGAGCGCATATTGTTTAGATGTATGGGTGAGTTTACAAAAAGTAATTATAAAGGCTTGAAGAGACCCTTCATTGTTCATTCAGGGCGTTCCTGTGAAGGCTCTATAGAAGTTCCCTGTGTGTGTGTGCCAACTCACTTGATCTTACAGCTCAAGTTGGCCAGTAAACTATTGGATTACATGTTGGACCGGAACAACCAGCAATGTCTGGGTACCTTCTGTTCATTCGATTTCCTATTCAAAACAACAAACAGAAATTAAGACATAACTCACCAGCTAATTAACTACATACATAATCAAATAATTAGACAACCCAATTAATAAGTGCATCAGTGATTATATCAATGAATGACATATTTTTCAATTAATCTCCTGGACTCGGTTAGCCTGCTATGTTGTCAAATGGTGTGTCTAAATAAAGCAGCTATCTTCTTCACAGGGTTGCCATGACGCAGATAATGCACACATTATGGAGTTTGGACCAGTTAAGCTTCACAGACTGGCAGAACCAATCTATATTTAAAAGGAATGAGGGTATATTATAAGATCACAATGCACTTAGGGCTACATTTGTGTCTGCCAAAGGTTTGAAAGCATTTAGATGCACACCGAGTTCAGACATTGACCATTGTTTAACAAGCAGGGAGGTGGACTGCTTATTTAAAAGTTCCCTAAATGAGGTTCCTTTTTGTCACTTTTGCTCTAGAACTGAAAACACTTGTTTTTTAACAACCTCACCATGTCACTCCAAGAGGACTTCAAACTGTTTTTTGTTTCCCCAACTGGTTCTCTTGTGGGAGAAGGGTGACGAGGATGAGGAGGGCGAGGAGGAGGATGAGGAGGACGAGGAGGAGGATGAGGAGGGCGAGGAGGAGGAGGAGGAGGGGGGGAAGGGGAGGGATTCTTCTCGGGCTGTTTGGCTTTGAAAGAGGTCGTCTGATAATGTGAGAGTGCTCCACAATGGCACACAATGACCTGCTTTGTGGTGTGAATAGATCAGTGCGTGTGCGTGTGTCTGCGCGTGTCTGCGTGTGTCTGTGCGTGTGTGTATGTGTATGTGTGTGTGTGTGTGTGTGTGTGTGTGTCTGTGTGTGCGTGTGTGTGTGTGTGCATGACGAGGTGTGCATGTGGCAGTGAGAGTCGCTAGGCAGAGCTAAGTGGCGGTGGAGGTGGTGGTGGGGGCCCCAGCTCTGTGAAGAGCTGTCCTCCGCACGGGGCGTCACCTATGCAGCATCATCACGTCAAACATGCACACATCACACACACACACACACACACACACACACACACACACACACACACACATCACGCACACACACACACACGTTTACGAGTCAGCGTCTTACCCCATCTCAAAATCGACAAAATGGCGGATATTGCCAAGGCGACGTATTTGTAATTACGCAATGAATCAATTTCCGAGCCCCCGCGGATGTTATTTTGGTTCGTCCCACTGTTTTAATCTCGTTTGACATTCTGCAATCTCCTCTTCCGTTAAGGCGCCGGCGCTGCCAAATACCATCCCTCAGAAGGGAGGTTACCTTAACAAGCCGTGGAACACTGTCACCAAGTTCAATCAATGGCAACGCCGTCCTCCCCGCGCCTTTCATCGGAGGAGGGCTGATGTCCTGATGTGGCCTCTCTCGCTCTAAGCCTCGCCTCCATCTCGGTGACAGATTAGGGCCGGACCGGGTCTATTCATGCAGAACAGCTGTGCCAGGTGAGATACCGACAGATTCCTTGCCCGAACCCTTTTTGTTGTTTTTTCAACGCAAAACCCTTCGTTAGTCTTGGAGGAAAAGGAAGAACCGAACTGCAGAACAATACAAACAATTGTTTGTATCTGTATCTGCCGATGGCAGAACAGCAGCATGATGATGACGCCAGATTTGTATTCGCTGCCTGACAAGGAATTAGGCGGCTAGGCAGGCCCGTTAGTGTTAGCCAACATGTAATTAGGCTAATCTATTCCAATCTTGTCCTCTGACATATACGGCCCCATAGTCACCCATGGTCCTCCACACCTAATTATTCAGGAATGTTCTCATAGTCCACGATCATATCCGAGGGAAATAGACCCTAGTGGTTTGGACTGAACAAAGGGGCTAATAACTGTAATCAGCTGCTTGCGCTGACTTCATGTCCCTTTGCCAGGAGCGGTGGTGAGATGGTTTTTATTGACAAACAGAGCCTGAGCTGGGATTCCGAGGCCTCTCCTTCAGAGCAGAAGCGTGGCTCCCGCATGGCCATCGATCGGCACGTCTCGGATTTCACAATGGCGTTCTGGCGCGAGGCCAACTCCGAGGTCCTATTTTTGAAACACGAACAAGCTGTTTCATTCTAATACGGGAAATAAACAGAGTACACTCCTCCGCTGGGGTAGTCCCCTATTCACTGATTGTGTTTGGCAGTGACATGTTTTCATTTGAGCCCAGAGTGCTCAACTTGTCTCTCTTCGGTCTCATCCTCGCTCCCTCTCTCTCTCTCTCTCTCTGTCTCTCTCTCTCTCTCTCTCTCTCTGTCTCTCTCTCTCTCCCTCTCTCTCTACCTCACATACATACGCACACACATACCAACCACACAGCAATGTATTCTCTTCATGTTCTGCTACGCCGTTTTGGCATTCACTACCTTCATTGTTAATGAAGGTCAACAGCTGCATTTCGTGTTATGCTAAGTTACCGCCATTCACTTCACCTCCACTTGGGTCGGTCATACAGACCGAGACCGAGACCGAGACCCCAAGTACTCTCACTTCTTCTCTGCGGCGCGGTGCCAGGGAGGGTCCGAGACTGCTCTGTCTCTGTTGGAGAGGGTTCTGAGACCGCTCTGTCTCTGGTGGAGAGGGTTCTGAGACCGCTCTGTCTCTGGTGGAGGGGGTCTGAGACCGCTCTGTCTCTGGTGGAGGGGGTCTGAGACCGCTCTGTCTCTGGTGGAGAGGGTTCTGAGACCGCTCTGTCTCTGGTGGAGGGGGTTCTGAGACCGCTCTGTCTCTGGTGGAGAGGATTCTGAGACCGCTCTGTCTCTGATGGAGAGGATCTGAGACCGCTCTGTCTCTGGTGGAGAGGATTCTGAGACCGCTCTGTCTCTGATGGAGAGGACGCAGATCGACTGGCTGTTGACCTGGAGGTCGAGGGTAACGCGATGCGGAGGAGACGTCACTGGGCGCCTGGTGCCACGGGGGAACTCTGGTCTTCAGCTGCAGGAGGCTGATGGGGTGTGACAGCCCACCACGCCAACCTGAGGAGCCCGGGACACGTTCTCTGGGAAGCAACGCCATCGATAAACGCAGAGATTTTTCTTTAGAGAGAGAGAGGACCTTTTGGTCTTTATTGGTCATTCTCAGTATTTTTTAGATATGGGAACAAAATTTGTTCTCTGCATTTGACCCATCCTATGGTATAAAGGAGCAGTGTTTCTGGGTAGTCTTGCCTGTGCCCATTGATGAAAATATGATGAAGGCTTTTCCTATATTTAGCTAGAGAAGCCTGATTACGTGGGCCATTGGGGGACGTTAGAGGTGTGGATTACCTTACATGTGATTCAGTCCTGAAAGCTGGAAATTTACCATTCGATCTGATTTGGAAGACTTGACATTTGTCTTCGGTTTCATGATGGTGGTCCTGAATGTCATGTCTATCTCCCTCAACCTTCTGTCTTCTTTTACGCTGCCAATCCTTACCCCAATCCTAAATGTTACTTTGACACGCACACAACACTTTCTAGGACAGAGAAGTTTTGTTGGGGTGACTCATTCTACTTGCTATGAACTCGCGGCAATTCCCACCATCCCCACACTCATTGAACTGGGACACTTATGTACACCGGGAACACGTCCATAGTAGACGGAACATTCCCAGCATTGTCTTCTACAGCAGGCCCAGCAATTAGTCCCCAATGAGGGGGTTTATAACACAAGACGATGGAGCCTGCGTGCAGTCTCAGAGTTTTAGGATGGCTTTAATGTGTTACAGCTCCAAGTCAAACTATGAGATGAAAAAAACCCTAAAGTTGTGTTCTAGGACGGAGGACGTGTCATCCTCACGGTTACGACCCACGGCAACTTTTTAATACTTGTGTTTTATCAACCGCCGCACAGACCCGGAAAAGGAACTTTTCAGAAGAATCTCCCAGGAAGAACACGACATGTTTGGAGTGGAGTACAGCGTTCTGGTGGGAGGAGACTGGCAAACACAAAATATTTTACACCTGCTTTCTCTAGACGGCGGTCTTATTTTAGTAACTGACAAAATGGCATAGATTACTAATGTTGAAGATCTCATGAGAAATATCAGACTGTTTAAACCACAACGGGTTCACTGCCCCTTTATTAAATTATTCAAGCAGTTCTGTTTGATGAAGGGCACCAAAAAAAAAACCCTGCTCATATCACACACCCACGCCATATCTTCATCCCAGTCCTTCAGTGGTGTGTCTTGAATCTCTGGCTCTTCAAACCAGATCAGATATGAGCAGCAGCAGCTGCACTGATTACACAAGCATCTGTGAGATGCAGACTTTCATTCTAATTCAGGGACTATGGGCCAACGCTATGCGACATGAAAGTGTCTCCCAGACAATCAAGTCTATTTTAATATTTTGAGAGGATAAATAGCTTGTCTATTCGCGTGTCTTTTAAAATACATTTACATCTATTTAAATATTTTGGCCCAAAAAGACAAGACAGTTCTATTGTTAAAATCACATTTTACTGAAGGTATTCGCCTCTCTTGAGAAGGTGTTCTGCCCAGAGAGACAGATGAGTGAGGATGCCTCAGCTCAATCTTCACAATTTCCTTTGTGGACAACAGCCGGCCATTAAATTAGAAATGTATGATAAAAATAGCCATTAATTCCCCAGCAGAAAGCTTGCGAGCAGGGTGTTGATAACTCGTTTTAATTTCAGGAGGATGTATGGATATATTATGTGTGCACAATTTCAACAAGAATAGCCATCCTTCCCATGAAAGACCCCTGTCTTTCTCCCTGTCTTGCTCAAAGAAAAAAAAAACTCACCACAGCCAAGATATACTTTTTATTCCCCCTGTCTGTTTGGGAGCTGACCTTTCTAGATGAAGCCTGTCTAACCACCCTGGGGTATATTTTAACTTGGGGCTTGACTTTAATTGACATGCTAGCATTTGTGAGATGGGGGGGTAAGACAAGGGGAAGGAGCAGGTGGAGGAAACCATTCTATTCCACAACATCTCTTGACTGGGAGAAGCTATTGTTTATCGAGGACAGGATTTGACTGAGACTTCCTCAGAGAAGTGTAGGGAGGCCGCAGCAGAGTTGCACGCTGTCAGAGACCAAACCCATCAATCACCATATGACATATTCAGCTTCAAACACACCAGGACGAAGAGTGACCGAGCGGTGACGGCATGTGATGAGTCATTTTTGGAATGAAGTCCTTCTTGGGTTTTGGTTGGCACGTCACTTTAAGATGTAGTAACGCACGTTGCCTTTGAATTTACGCAACGCCTGCTGTAACTGTATCCTCACTGATGCTTCTACATCAAACATAAACAGTACAGGCATTTGAAGACACTTTGAATTTATTTACGGGCAGAGAGCCTTGTTTAAATTCACCACAAACCCAATTGTGTCCAAGCAATTATATAGACTCCTCTTTATTCAGTGCCACTGCCCAGGCCCAGGGAAGCTATCGTATACTCCACTCTGGCTGTCTGGGATGTTGTGAGTGCTACACACACACACACCAGCATTATCTCTCATGAGCTCATTCAATGACTGCATGTCACAACAATACAGATGTTCCTAAGCAAAGGTTTCAACTCTGGGTGAACTTATCAGTGACAATACCGCTGGGAACAAACACACAGCAGTCACCAGCCGTAACACTCCCTGAGATACACATTTGACCTGTTTCTGTCCTCGTCGGGAAATTGTATTCCATGCCGAGGAATTGTTGTTCCTTGCACATGTGTATTCTGTTTATGGGGGTGATGTGTCAAAGTGAATGCACACTGTGTATGCTACAAATGAGTCTGGTAAAAAAACTGGAAGAAAGCGCACCTTTATCTAAAAAGGTGTGCAACTCAGAGGAACCCAAACACAGTGGATCAAAACACCTTCACGTAGATTAGCAACCATTCCACTGCCAGCTCCAAGCAATCTTCTGCGCCCCATTGTAAGACACACAACGGGCCAAAGCTGTTGTTCTGGCTCAGCTTACAATGGGGTTTACACTGAGCTTGGATTTATGGCACTCACAACAGACCTGCACTTTCTGCTTTTGTCAAAAATGTAACTTTTCTGTGCCACGGGAGCATTTTGGGGAACAGCGTCTAGGACGTTTGCTGAGCCATCAGCGTGCGTTTACAATATATCTTGAGACCATGAGCCTCGAGGGTGTGCGCTAATATCGCTTTACAAAATCACTTTCTGCGTGAATGAGAAACGATTAAACACACTCCTCCACACAAATGGCACACACAGGCGTGAATGCACACACAACACACACACACACACCGACCACAAAACACCAAATTGACTTGAAAAGCGCAAAATAGCCACTTTCTGGCACTAATGAAGGTGAAACATATTCCCATTGTCGGCCTTTGATTGCACAAGCAGTCACACATTCACACTCACAAGTGTCACGGCTGACTCTAATAGATTGGATGTTGTGTGAGAGGCGCAGTACTGGGTAGTTACATGAATAACCTTGGAAGTGAATGGGCACTTTCTGAAGGGGAACACACTCATGTCTTGTACGGCTGTCGCTGTGTGTGTATCTCTCTTAGCAGCTTTTTTTTTCTCTGTATCTATGATGTACGCATCCCAAACAATGTAGCTATCTCATTTATTTTATAAAGGCTTCACTACTTAGCCGGCATCAGCAGAGTACTGGCAACCAGCAAGGATATTGGCAATCTCTGTGTGCAGATAATGAATCAAATTCAATCTTAAATTCATCAAGAATTGGATAGAGCCGTTTACGGATTACAGCGACAGTACATATGTGAAGGTATGGATGCATACATGCTAACCTACAAACTACATTGGGCATGTTTGTCCGTTGTCAAATCCAATGCGCGCTCATAATGGTAAGCGAATCAAGCGGATGCCGTCTTTATGGTGAGAATTGCGGCAGAGCTTTCAATTTCTTTCTGACTCCCGCGATCTGCATAATCGCATGTCTCCATGTTCTGTGCGATGCCGTTTGGGAAACCGTGCCACGGCTTTTCTGTACATTTCCTTTCATATTCGCAGCATCTTTGATATGCTGAAGATACTCAGATCTTCACAGTGTGAAGCTCCCTTGATCCATATGGAACTGCCCCTGCCAAGCAGAGACGACAGGGTGGTGGTGGGGGCAGAGTCTTCTGGCACGCTGCCTGACAGACTCCCTGTCATTTAGATTTACCTAAACCACACATCTGCAGCCGGCTTGGCCCTGACCACCTATAGGCCTGCCAGTGTGTCGCCCGGGAGCATGTTCATAAAAGGGACTCATGCATGGACTACCACACGCATACATGTGGCATGTGAGAAGCACATGCAGGCAGGAAGACACACGCACGCACGCACGCATGCACGCACACACGCACGCATGCACGCACACACGCACACACGTACACACACAGACTCTGCTCCAACTTCTAATCAGCCAGGGCCAGGGAGAGCACCCCTGGTGTCCCTGCTCTATGAACTAGAAGCTCCTGCCTGAGGTTATCTCTGCTGGCTTCTCCTTCCACTCTTCATCTGCTTGTCCAGCAGTACGAATAGTAAGAGTGAGAGAACGAGACAGTAACAGTGAGAGAAAGAGACAGTAAGAGTGACATTAGGATGAGCGCGTGTGCAGACCCGAGAATTTCTGACAGTTTTTGAAATATTAATGCCCCTGTCATTTCCAGATTCTCAATTCTGAATTACCCTGGTTATTGAGAAACTCATGGGAACTGGAAAGTGTTTCCAGTGTTTGCTGAATAATCCCAAATTCAGAGCGGATTGTAGTACACATTGCTCCTTGGTTTTATTTTACACCATACTCAGTACTTAGCATTCATTCATTCATTAATCTATGTGTCCTATTTCTGCTAAAGCTGCATAATAAGTGGGCCTTCCAGAGACAAATTATTGGTGTGTGTTGCCAACAAGCCTTTTGAAATTAGTATGGGGAGAGAACTACAACAGCATGTTTTCAAAATTTCCTCATCTTGGAAAAATGCTGTGCTCTACAAACCGATGGGTTCTGCTGGTCTGACAACAGCAGGTTTGGACCAGCGTTTCTTTGTATGCGGATTGGCTGGTTGACTACAGTTAAAATATGAAAGGGATGTGTCTTTCCTCTGGGAACCTTCCTCCAGTTTGCAGTTGGTGAGTGCTCAGAATGGCTAACACATGGTCTAATACACAGTAATGGCTCCGCATAGGAGGGTATGCATTTTATTACCTAGATATTAAGAGCAGAATTAATTAGCTTTGGCTAAAAGTCTGAGGAAGACGGCATTGCTCACGGTTACCAGCTGTTCCTCGAACACCTGCCTATAAATAAAAGGTAATAAATTTGACGTTCTTATCTACACGGCTGCAGCATCAGGCAACACATATCCAAACAAAGCGCTTTGCGTTGCATTTTTCAATTTCATTTTCTATCACGTATTAAATGCAAGAGGGGGGGGGGGGGGAGCACGGCCGTATTTTCCCATTGTGTTGCTCTTCACATGATGCTCACACTTTTTAAATTACATCTCAAATTCCTCTGGTGATTCAGCGTGCACCATGAGTTCGCCGAGGAACTCCGGTCCTGCGTGGAGCGGCAGGATGAGAGAGTGCTTCTGAGGATGCCGACGCTGGGACAAATTAATTCCCCCTCGCGAGGACGACCGTTATGAATGGCCGTGCAGAGGAGATGGATGGACTACCATTCTTCTGCTCAGCTGGCTGCTCCCCGCAGGAAATATACTGCGTCTGTGCCCTAGTTTAGTTGGAAGAGAAATGTGTCTCTGTACAGTAGCTCAAGGGAATAGCGGGCTCGAGGATAGCAGGGTAACATAGACCGGGTCCCCCCCCCCCTCTCTCCACGGGAGTCATGACCACATCCCCGCACCACAAACTGTGTAGGGGAGCACTAAGGGAAGGAGTGGTCAGGTTCCAACACCCATCTGATGATGATGGTGATGATAATGATGATTGTGCTGACCATATCAGGTTCTATGTTTGCAATGAAAAGATGAAAATAACAAAATGTGAAAATGAGACATCAGAAAATTAAAATAAAGGAACGTTTGAGATATGAGATGGTCAAATCGCAGAGGAATGTATAAGCAGCCTTTCCAAGACTTGTGCATTTAGCATTTAATGGCAGCTGCTTATGCACATATTTAATATATTTTCAGGCGGTTAAATATAGCAAAGCAGGGAACAAATGGGCAAGAACAGATGCTTCAAAACAAGGCAGCCATAATTTGGTCAGATAGGGCACTGATTGAAGTGCACTTTTGAAACAGCCCTCTCGTTGCGCAAGCCTCAATCTCTCAAATCACACACTGAGATATACATGTACACTTTCAGATGTAGCGTAGTAGTGACATTTAAAACACAGCTCACTCTGGTGTCTCTGGGGCTCCTTCGGTTTGCCTGTCAGGCGATTGACAAACAGGAGGATAGAAGAAAAAAACAACATTATCTCACTTGATCCATATTGTTTCCCAGGCTCACTAGGAGCCTGGAGTGTGTCTGCGTCAAGGGGATCAGAAGGTGATCACCATCGCAGTATCACACTTGAAGACGACGCGTCACGTCACGCTCTTATCATAATCCAAGCATACACAAGCTCGTCTTAATTGTACCCCACGCTTATCTCCACGCTCACATGACTCACCACAGCGGAGTCATTTGTTTCTGTGACGCACCTGGAGATCATGAATGGAACAGCATGCGTCTCGCTTTCAGAGTGAAAGGCGCCCGGCAGAAGGTTTCCCACTGCTCTGGCACGCAAAACGCTAGTGTTTGGATGTGGTTAATGGATAACAAGCTTTCCACGGGCAGCCCACGACGCCTGTTTTGAGAGGGCAAAACTAAACAATTGCGAAAAAATTATCCCGACTGATGAAGCCTTTCAAAAAGAAACTCCGGGGTCAAATCTGGGGCAGCCAGACAAACTATGCTCTTTGTAGATGGCAAACTTTTATATCAATAGACATGAGGTTATTATTTCAGCCCGTGTCGAGACTGCGGGATGAGGGCTGCACTCTGAAGTAAGATCAGTGGTACCGGGGAACAGGGAGGCTTGCTGTACGTGGCAGCACCTGGCCGGGTCCGTGTTGACGTGGGTCAGGGGCCGCGGTTCAGAAGCAGATACCTGGCGGTTTCTAATTCTAATCACAGAGACACTTCAAACACATCAAGCAATCAGCGCCGGACCTTCATGTGTGCTGCAAGGTAGCAGGCCCACCTGCAAACACGCGCACAGGAACACACACACACACACACACGCACGCACACACACACACACAAGCACGCACACACGCACGCACACGCACGCACACGCACGCACGCACACACGCACCCACGCACGCACGCACGCACGCACGCGCACGCACGCACGCACGCACGCACCCACGCACGCACCCATGCACGCACGCATGCACACACACACACACACACACACTGTTTTCCCCTCTCTCTTCATCTCTTCCTCTCCCCTATATATCTCCATCTAAAACCCGGACACATACACACACACTCTGTCGTGTAACACATCTAACTCCGTGTTCCATCAATCTCTGAAGACATGCATGCATGGCGTAATGCGGATGAGAACGCGGGGCGGCTGTCCACGCGATGATCGACCGCCGCTGATCCGAGGTGAGAAGGTCCCCCGCTAGTTAGCTTCCCCGGCTCTCCATCACTTCCCAGGAATCAATGCACCGCGATGCATCAAACCATCAGGGGACGGGCAACGAGACACGCCACCCAAAGTACTACGGCGTTTTTGGGCTAGCATGTGGTGATGTGGAAAATCCCCCCCCCCCCCCCAAAGGTATGCTATAGTTTGCCCCATCTGGTCCAAATGGCGGCACAATTACATTACATTTACATTTAAGGCATTTAGCAGACGCTTTTATCCAAAGCGACTCACAATAAGTACATTTGTCAGTAATGTACAACTAATTAACGAACAACAAACAATAAATAATCGCAGAATACGGTATTCTAGTATTCTGCGATATATAATAGTATATAGTATAGTATATTATATATCTATTATATAATAGTATAATAATAGTATACAGGTTCCTCTGCATGGCTTTTTAGTAAATAATCTTTCTTTTGCAGTTTACTGAAATCAGAGGTAAACAGAGCACAGCAGCAAATGAAATATTCATTGAGAGAGGTGTTTTGTTTTTATAACGCATCTCTTATTTATTGATGTACTTATTTATGTCTTACATGTAAAGCGGTGGCTTTTTGACCTTTTCTATTGCTCATGGTCTTGAAAGTGACCACGGCCTCAGTGGGTTTCCCTGGTGAACTACAGGTCTCATAATATGAGAGCACCTCCTCCAGTTCAAGCATTCAGATCCTCCTGCTGAGGGATCATGCTTCCTTACCTTCATGACCTAAAAGTAGAAACCACGAGAACCTCTTGCCCCCCGCCCCCCCCACTCCACCACTCCACAGACACTGAAATCCCCTGAGGATGAAATAACCATCACTTATTACTTATTAATTCTTCCTGGTTGTGAATGGCTCTCCTGCACGGGGCTTTAGGGGTCGATGCGTCCCCTGAGCCGGGTGCCACTGCCCATCCAGGGCGCCGCACTACAAGAACAATGAATACTTCAGGCTGGTTGACTTCAGACGACGCTGCGGATGAATAGGTGTGTGTTTACCACCCGTATACAATCAGAGAGAGAGAGAGAGAGAGAGAGAGAGAGAGAGAGAGAGAGAGAGAGAGAGAGAGAGAGAGAGAGAGAGA
>JAOPUI010000016.1:3677476-3693281 GCA_027123135.1 Urophycis floridana | reverse complement strand
TCAAGGCCTCCATTGAGGTGGCTCTCAACAACCTACTGGAGCCAATCAGAAGGAAATTTGAGACCCCGGAGCTCCGCGAGTTGGTCAATGCGGCCTACCCAGAGCCCTAGAAGACCAGTCAGTACACACACAGTGTTGAAACTGTTGAAATGTGTGAACGGTATGTTGTTGGTATATTAGAGTCTTGTCAAAAGAAAAAATGTCATGTCCTGTATCATCCTGCATATTAAATAAACAGTAACCAGTCTTGAAGGTGTCATCTTTGCTGTGCTGCGCTAGATATGACACTTGACAAAGCTCTTTCAAGAAAAGAAAATTCTGTCATGAAAAGCAAATGGAAACATATTTGTAACAAAGGTTTATAGAAGTAATAACTGTACATTATTATTTTGAATATTTAAATGAACTTTTTTGTGACTTGAATAGTCTTTGATCAGAAACCTTATAAAGGACATGGGTTGTGCAAATAAATGCAAGGGCTAGATTGTACATCATACAGTCTTGGGCAAATAATGACAACACTAAACCTTTTTGGAATAATTTAAATTCTAATCCAGTGTTTCAATCACTGAAGACAAATTAGCTTTTAACATGCCCCAAAAAATACATTTATGATTGGGTAACTAAAGGTGTTAAAATGACCGACATATAACTCTTAATAAATACATCTTGATAAACATTTTGGATTGTGTAGGAGTGACCCTTAGCACATTGTAGAAACAGATTGTGCAGACTTAGATTAAAGTGAAATATGTTCATCTGATTTTGTCAATCTACTGCTGCTTAAGCTTTACAAATGTGCCCTTTTCACTGCAATTAAACATGACTTATGTGTTAATAACTGTGATGTACTGTTTTTTATTTTCAAGATAAAAATTGTAACTTGCACTTGAAAGCTTGAGTGGCATTGGCTATTAATTGATTTAAGTCTAATCAATAACAAATAGCAAAGTATAACAAAAGATGAAACCTTAATTGTGGAATGATTATGGCTTTTGAGTGTGATATCTGCCTTTGTGTTATGCACTTAGCAAGTTGATACGAGAAAGTGTAAAACCAAACGTGA
Source organism: Urophycis floridana (assembly GCA_027123135.1). Lineage (NCBI taxonomy): Eukaryota > Metazoa > Chordata > Actinopteri > Gadiformes > Phycidae > Urophycis > Urophycis floridana. Next base: position 3,692,215 of record JAOPUI010000016.1, on the reverse strand, counting down.
AATAATAGTCAATCTGCATCTGTACATTTCACACACTTTTTTCTCTTTTCTCTCAACTGCAGTGTCCACTACCTAGTTAATCCTCAGGGAGTCGCTGTTTTGTCAACTCAAGTTTGTACAGTCCAGCTTCAACACACCATTTCATCCTGAGGGGCCAAAATACAAGAGAAATAATCTATTTTATAAAAAATATTTCACAATAAAGCTATGATAAGAAACTTGGGCCAAGACATTTTTTTTGCATAAATATAAACAAGGGCCATTACAGGCTAAGGCTTTAAGACTTTGCACAAACAATCACTCAGATAGCTGAGCTAAACGCCACAATCTTGAAGGCTGACATTTTGTCTGCTGCTGACGTTTCTCTTCCACTTGAAGTTTTTTTATTTTTCCAAACGCCATCTTCTTTAGTCTTAGTCTTTCACTTTCACTTTCTTTTTATTTCAAAAAATGGTTTCTATTGTGTTCGGCGTCACAGTGGTTGCTAGGGCAAAACAAGGACAGAAGAAGTTACACACACCAGAATATACTGACAGCCACATGTAAGATCAACATGTAAGACAGTTAGCTGAGATGTGATCTTGAGTTGTGTTATGAGTTAAGGCAGCCTGAGGAACTATGGAGGACTAAAAGTGCCAAAACTAAATAAATAAATACACCATTAAATAATTCCTAAATGTGTCATTAATGAATTAAAATTGGAATGAAATAATTAAATGTGTCAATAATTAATTAAAATACAGATTAATTTTATGTAAAAAAACAAACGTATATCATCATTTCACTATTTAATTAATTTACATTCACATTTCGTGATTTACATTTACATTTCATGATTTACATTTATATTTCATGATCCTGTGTTGCAGTGCTTCATGAATTGTCTAAACTGTCAAACTCGCCCATCAAAGTTGGTAGGCGGATCCTAATGCCTGATTGGTTACCCTGCGCATCAAGTCAAGGCAAATCAATTCCAGATAATGGATTGACGCAGAGCTCTTTGACACTCCGAACATCGCTGCAATTTGACCAGCGGGTAACCCACTAAGAACTTGATGCTCCAGAACTGCACTCGATATGTCAAACGCCAAACGCCCCGGTCCCTGTGTGTGTTGGGCCTGATGCTCCCTGGTACCAGAGAAGCGGTGGACTACTTCTTCTAAATTTGCAGTCACTCTATAGTAAACATCTTGGTCGGAAAGTGCGGAAATAACTCCAAGAACTTCAATACATTCCTCGGAGTGTCTATTCGTACCCTTGGTATTTTTAGTCTATCTGTGTGGCTAAGGCTATTAACACCATTTTCGCGAGAACATGGGGAATCAGAAAGGTTTTGGCTTTTACTGTCTATGGGTTGGTAATAACGGTTCTGATTAATTTTCTGATGGGAAAGTGGTCTTTTATTTCCAGAATCTTTGTTCAGTGAACGCATAAACCAGTTTGTTAGTTAGCAGTTTAAAAAAATATGATCTCTTTGTTTACTGTTGCCAAGCAACCAAAGTTTACAGACTGATCAGATTACGAACTGGTCAACTTGCTTGCTTTACATTGATTAAGACCTGATGGTGTAGTGGTTAGAGGATAGCTCTTTAATGCAAAGATTAGGGGTTCGATTCCCAGGTGTTGCCACAGAAATATTTTGGCACTTTTAGTCCTCCATAGGGGCCTCCCACCAGTGGTCATGGGGGGCAACCAACCTAAAAAATAAAATAAAATCAATAAAGCCCCTCATCATGAACGCTTCAAAAGCATGCGGAATGGGTTTAATATTGTTCTCTGAAATACAGTGTAACGTTGAAGTAGTAGTTAAAATGTCCAGTTCATGTTATCTGTCCCTACACCAGGGTTGAAAGCAAGATGATACTGGCCGGTAGGGCGTACCACTCAAACATTTGGAGGGGTAACGCCGTACCGGAAAGAAAATATACTGTCACTGAAAAGAATTGCACTTCCAGCATGACAACACACCTGCTAACGTCAAATTACCAGAAGCAACACGTTTTCCCCCATAGACATTACATAGAACTTAAGCGTCGGTTATGGTTCCACGTAGTGATCACATAGTGATCATGGCCACGCAGTTGCTTGGATGCAGTCATGAGACCGTGATGGTTCTGCGTGGGGTTTACGTGTCGAAATGCAGTTCAATGCCACACCGGTAGAGGGCTTGCAGACACCTCGTACAGGCTCGCGTGCTTGCGAACTTCCTCCGCCAGATGCTCTTCCAGGTTGTTCATTCTCAAAAACTCAAAACTCTTGCAACTCTCTCAACCGACCAACCCAAACTGACTTGAAGACTTACTTACACTATGATAAATAATGAAGTGTATTTTTGGGTCCGTGCTCTGCGTATGCACGGTGGGTCACTATGATAGTACTGGCAAGAAGTAAAAACTCATTTCACAATGACATGAACTAGTCCGTAAAGGTGCGCAGCGTGAAAGATAAACACAGTGACAGGAGGACGGAAGTACACAAACAGAGACGAAGCAAGACGAGTCTAAACGCCAAAATGAAATGAAGTTACCGAAGCGGCTCAAATAAAAGAAAATTGCGAAAAGACGCCGATAAGTACTTGGAAACGCTGCCGAAGATGACAAACTTTTTTACGACTACTGTTGGGGATAATATCTACAATGTGTACATCATGCCCATCATGCATCTTTTATAATATATCGTATTGTATGAACTGGGCAGTGGCGTAGCTCAATTATCTGGGCCCCCTTCAGAGTCCAACCATGAGGCTCCTCCCACAAACCAACATAGGCCTACCACTCACTGTGCAGATTTAACTGCAGAATTCCACATTCCTTGACTGGCTGGCCAGCGCATTAAGTCTATGTACCTACATTACGGGTGGATTTTATTTTTTATTTACTGTTTTTTTTGTTTTTATGCTGTATTGTACTGCGGCTGCTGCTATGACAACCTACAATCTACATGTACGTTTGCTGTAAGAAATAATGAATATCATTATCGAAATAAACATCATAATGCTGTCTATAGTGTCCATATTTATTTGTGTCAACATTTGTTCATGTCTGTTAAGCAACTGTAGGTTCATTCGTCTTATTTCTACCAGCGCTAAACAGTACAGACATTACAGAACATACATCTTTTTCCAAAATGTACTCGGAACATCACACGTACAATTATAAAGAAAATATTGCAGAATATCGTGCGTACATAAAATAAACTAAATAATTTAGGCTGGGCCTAAGGCTATATGGGGACAGGCAGGCTGTAGGCTTTAACATGCCCAAACAGTGTCTCGCTAGCCTACTGGGTTCTCACTGGCAGGCTGTCCTGTCTCCCTGGACTGGGGGCTGCGCGGGACGTTAGCTGCACTAGGATCTCTTTCTTCCACGGCTGATGTTGGTCTACTCACATTACAACTTGGTTCGCTGGATGTTGATGGCTGGGGCTCGGAATCAATCACACTGCAGGGCTGGAGTGGGGAATAGGGATCACACCAAATTCATTTATTAAGGAAAGAGTTTTGCAGATACAGCTCTGAAATGTACTCTTCTTGTCGTCAGATATCACCAAGTTATAAGTTTGTATAACGTTGGCTAACGTTGACGGTTCTGTAGCGTTACTAAGTTATCTTACTTACCAGCTGACATTAGCCTAGCATTAACGTTACCTTAGCATTAACGTTACCTTCACTGCCAGCACTTGGATTCATGCTACCATAAAACAAAGTAAAACAAATCTTGCCAGAAATTGGTTTTACTATTTATTATTATTATTATTATTAGTTTTCATATTAATCGTCACAGATAAGTTGGTTTAGATAAGTCACTGAGCACAGTCTGAAACCAATCTCAGTCAAAGGTTTCTATGAATGTTTATTGTTTTCCTTAACAACTACATCCAAAAGACTGAAGAGATGTGCTGTTGGGGATATTAAACATGAAGAGAATGTTTGAAACAGAAAACATGAATAGGACATATACACTACACCATCAGCTTATTCTTTACACTTAAGAACAAATTGAATAAATAAACAGTCAGCATTCATTCCATTTAAACAGCATATATGTCGCCAGCTATCACATTTTATTCACGGTAGAGGGCGCTGTTGCACTATAGTCACTTGGTTGCTCAGATTGTCACAATTAAACATACTGTTTATTCAAAGAACGTAGAATCATTTGACCTACAAAATGGCTGATTTTTACGCTTCTACCTCGACATCTGACATCCTTCGGGTTCCCAAGCAAAGGTCAAAGTTTAAACTAAGCTCAATATGTAGTGAGGTCGCTCAAAGTTTAGCTTTAAACTTTGTTTGTTGTAACTACTTAAACCCTAGTCGCTCACATCCGGAAGAGTCGAGGTGGAACGGGAACGTTGCCATCGTAGCGTAGCAGCTGGACCGTGACGTCTCTCTCGCGTGGTTTGAATCATTAGCTCTCGTCGCGCGGCCTGTGGACTCGCTTCCTTCCACACCTCAGTCAGCCAGGTCCTCCTCAAGATCGCCCCCCGCCGGGCTCCTCCTCCTGTTCTCCGTCATGTTGGACAACCGCTTCCAGGAAGTGTCCTTCTGACTTCCTGTGCTCTGCGAGCGGCCAAGGCGCGCCAGGCGCCTTGCGGAGGCCTTGTCCTCGCCGCCGCCGCCGCCGCCGCCACTCCCCTCGGGCGCGGGACAGTGAGCGAGCTCGGGTTCCCGCTGGTGGAAGTCGTGGCGCAGGTTCTCCAGGTTCAGGGCCCAGGGTCCCAGCTTCTGCCAGTTCACCCGCTGGAAGGCCATGATGCAGTGGAGGTTCCCACCCACCTGGGACCGAAAGGACCAGTCAGATCGACGTTGACGTAGCTAGTTGGTGGGCTAGGACTAGGACTAAGAGCTAGCCGCTAGGCTAAGGCTGAGGGATAAGAGCAAGCGTGGGCTAGGATCAGCTTTTGGGCTAAGCACTGGGACTAAGACTAAGAGATAGTTCTAGTCCCTTGCCCGCCAGCTAAGAGCTAGCTGGTGGGCTAATGGCTAGGACGAAGAGCTAGCTGGTGGGCTAACAAGGGCTAACATTAAGGACTACAACTAATAGCTACCAGGTGGACAAAAGGCTAAGGGCTAGCGAGTGATTTCCAGGTGCAGGCCTAAGATGACTGTAACTACACAACCGTACTTGAGTTGGAAGCAAACAAAGCCATAACCCAGCAGAAAAAGTGAGCAGGAAACCTTCTTGGTCTTGCGGTACTGAATCCCCCTCTCTGTGTGGCGGATGTCCAGGTACTCTGGGTTCTGTGTGTTCAGGTCCGTCACGATGTCCACCCACCTTAGTAAGAGATGACTCTTTATACACGCAGTACATTGCTATGACCAATATGTGTTTAGTTTGATCACTGGCTTACTTTTTACAGCAAATGGTTTAAGATGTAAACTAGTGCAGTCTAGTAACTAATGTAGACTAGTTTCAAATGTTAACCTAGTTTAGAGTGTGACCTTTTACAGTGACTAGTTCAAAGCCTCTTACCTTTTACAGTGAACGGTTTTAATTGGCTTACCTTTTACAGTGAACAGTTTTAATTGGCTTACTTTTTACAGTGAATTGCCGGGTGTTTCCGGCTCGGCTCTCCGATGAGAATCCAGTGTTCCGTGTCATTGGCTGGCAGAGCACCCCTGGGAGCCAATGGGAACAAGGGGCTCGGTCAAACCTGGGTGGTCAACATGAGACCGCACAGAGAGAGCATGAGAAGATGTGGGCAGCCGTGTGGCAGCGCACCTGTACGCCTTGGCGGCCTTCAGTGGCGTGGCCTCGAACCCAACGGGACAGAAGTAGTGGTTCTGACAGTGGTAGATGTACGCCATGGACGCGTCCTTCAGCCCCTGGGTCAGCTTCTGCAACGCCCCGTCCGCTGGGGGAAAAAAACCAAAGGCCTTCGGTTCTTAGAGGGCCATGCAACGCAACCTGACCCTTTTGAGCTGAAGACGAATCAAATTGTGTACGCCCATGGAGTAGGGTGCGGTGTGTATGCGTTACAGTGTACACGGGGTGGTCGATAAGGATGGTCAATGATGTATAGTATGTATGTATTCTGCATTGCATTGGCTCTGTACCTGCACTCTGCACAATGGCAATAACGTTGAATCTAACCTAATCTATAGGCTCAAGAATGGGAGCATATTCTGTTAATTACGTCCACCCCAATTGTCTGTAATGCCTTCATTCTTTTCAGTTTTATTACTACTTGCTCCTTTTCAGAACATGAACTTTCTTGCTGCGACACTGTGATTTTCCGCCTGGGATAAATGCATTACTGCCTGCATGTTGATTCTCAGCAAAAGTTAGGGCGAGACTATATATACAGTATACACTGTATGTATATAATCACTCTAATCAGGGGGAACACTGTAACCATGGCAGAAACTCCAGCCGCACAACCATCACAGCAGTTACCATAGCAACAACATGGGAACAGGTTAAGGAAATGTCACACGAGCATGAATGTGTTGCCTCACCGGTTTCCCCTGCAGTCTTGTGCTTTCCGTGGGGTTTGTACAGAATGTAGGAGCAACCTCGAACTCTGAAGTTCTCATTGATTTGCCGGAACCATCTGGAAGTTATGAGAGAAATGTGAATGGTGCCATTGACCAGCAGTGATCCTGCTGGTCAAGGTTAAGGAGCGACCTCCGACCTCTAGATGGACCGCACATGACCTCACCTCATGAGCGTGGCGTTCCCGGTGAATGGCCCAAACTTTATGTCTTCAAACGGTGGCTGGAAGCCCAGGATGTGGAGCGCATCCTCTTGGGAGAGGGGAGGAAGGCTGGGGGCGCGCGAACACACACACACACACACAGACACACACACACACACACACACACACACACACAGACATGCACACACACAGACACAGACACGCACACACAGACACACAGACACACACACACACACTATAATATCTATAATAACACAACTCACATCCAGTTTAAACCACATTCCAATACATCACATTCCATTAGTACTGTATTTTATCCTGGGGAAGCACAAAACCCATTTTAAACTGAAGACTATTTATTTTTAAAGTAATCTTAGGTCATCTGATCAATTAGTTTGACTGCAAACATTACTCTGCCTCTCCATATGGGATCTCTATGCTTTGGTCACATTGCTGCCGTCTGGAAGATGTTACCGGAGCATCCGAGCACTAACCTCCAGACTCACAAACAGCTTCCACCCCCCAGGCCACCAGCCACATTAACATATTGACCACATCTACATTCAATGATATGTACATGCAGTTAATATATTAAATCATGCTGGTTCCATCATCATTCCACACTCCATGTTAACTAATGGTACCCCACTGGTTGAAATGGTCCCTCGGTTGCATTCTCCGCTCCATCTCTGTGATGTATGAAGAAAGCCAGCCTGTGTTTCAACATCAACAACTGACAGCAAGTGAGGGGCATACCTTCCTGCCCCCAGCGTGCTGTACAGGAAGTTCCAGCAGGAGATCAGCGAGGAGATCCCACACGATGTCTTGTACTGCGGCCGGCTGATACAATACCTGAAAATATCACAATACAGTAACAAATATTACAATACCTGAAAACATCACAATACAATGGCAAATAATACAATAACTGAAAATGTCACTATACAATAGCAAATAATTAGGGGTGGGCAACGATTACAAGTTTTATATCGCATGAGTTCCTGTGATTCATCACAATTAATGGAATTGTTATATGCAAAATCCAATAATGAATTCAAAAGTAGCGTATAGCGCACTTTTATTGGAAATGCACTGCGATATGAACGGAAGTGCCATAAATTTGTTGTGCAAACACTTATCAGCATTTTTTTATACAGTACAGTACAGCTGCGTCTTGAGGGAATCTATAATAGTGAACTTGTGCAGTCTGAGAAAGGGATGGATGAATTCCTAATAGTGAACTTGTGCTGTCTGTGAATGGGAAGGATGGATCCATAATAGTGAACACATGCTGTCTGAGAAAGGGATGGATTAATTCCTAATGGTGAACTTGTGCTGTCTGAGGAGGATGAATACACAGTAGTGAACTTGTGCTGTCTGAGGAGGATGAATTCACAGTAGTGAACTTGTGCTGTCTGACAAAGCGAGGCTGAGGTTACCATCTCCGCAGGTCCAGCACCTTCCTCTGTCGGAGCTCGTCCAGGGCTGAGTGGAGGGGAGTGTCTTGAAGGTTCCGGCTCTTTGTCTTCTTGGAGCCCGCTTTCTTGGTGTTGCCTGAGGTGAGGCAGGACAGCAGGGTTTGATAAAGCTATCAAAAACATCTGGCAAATATCCCAGCTCCAGTATTCTAATCGTTTAATAAAACTCATTCTATTGACATGCCAGAATTGGTGCTCCCACCAGTTCTGTGTTCCCGCCACTCACCACCTACCTGATGGAAAGTCTTAAAATGACTCACTTGTTTTACTCTTTCTGGTCAGGACGGCGTCAAAGTCTGTGGTGTCAATCTCCCAGGCCAGGATGGGCTTGGTGTGGGCTGACATCTCCTCCATGTCGTAGTCCCCATCCGATGCCACGCTGCTCACCTCGACCTGGCTGAGCTCCAGCAACGGCTTCACAATAAGAGCCCCCTCTTCCTGTTTGTCGGTCGCCGCGTCTCTGCCGTCGGTGTCCGGCTGGGGGCAGTACACGGCCGTGGCCTGGTTCAGGAGGGCGTAGTCGGAGCACACCGTGTAGAACTTCTCCTGGGAGTGGGTGACGGGGCAGGTCCACTGGATGTGAAGCTCAGCGCTGGAGGCCCGGCGCGGTCTGGGGGTTTCCTGAGATGAGAGAGAGCTGAACACGGCGCCACACTCATCGTCTCGCTCACCGGGCCTCGCTGGTGCCGGCCGGCCAGCCAGGGCACAACAGTTTGCTTCTTGACCTTCCGAAGGATTCGGCATCGAACCTTAGGCTGCTTGGCCAGGGGGGGGGGGGGCCGGAGAGGGCGGAGAGAGAAGTGCTGGCAGCCGGGCGGCAGCGGTGGAGTCTGAACAGGGACGATGATTTACTCTGAGGACAAGAGGCATGGTTTAATAAATGACAGAGATAATGAAGATGATGAAATACTGGACCTCAACATTTGACTTCAAATAGGGTCTAGCCAGCCATGCCTGTAGTAAAACATGGACTCAAACGGATATGTTGTGGATTTATACATTGGTTTCAGTTTGTAGTCTGCAGTACCTCGTACCATTCCATAACAGCTTATAATACGGAGCATACAAAACATCAGAACGTGTGGTCACAAACGGAGCGTGCTGGTGCACAGGTGCACAGGAGCACTCAACGAGGGACTACTTTACAATCGCTAGAAGCCAACCAGCCATCAACTACTACTAATGGAGCCTATGTTGTATCACACTGTGATGGCTCTGGGGTCTGTCCATCACATCAGCTGTTTGTAGTGGTCACCAAATACGCACCGCTATAGCAGCTCTGGACACATTTCATACCTTGTTTTAATGTTACGAGGCAATAATCATGGGCACGCAAGATATGCAATCTAGCCATGCATCAAATAATAACACAGTGTTTACCATTTATTAACAAATAAAACCACACAACCCACCCGTCCTCACTTCCGTATTCTCCAAGGTGACGTCGACGGACTGTACCACTCTGCAGACGGGGTTGTTCTGTAAACACTAATAACACCTACATTCAGTCTGCACTACCAAACAAAAGTAGAACACACGACACGTTGTAATTCGTTTTAGTATACTGAAGGGCTATCATTTCCAACATTGAATAGCTCTTGAGAAATGTAGATGCGAGTTTTTATTTTAGGAAAGATAACCCCGGGTCGTTTTGGAACCTTCAACCCAGTGACATGATCTGTCAGCGCTGTCAGGTGTAAACCTGCTGGGAGGTAGGACACTTAGAGCTTCTCTTTACATTTCATAATATGTAATCCTCAATAGGTTTGTGTATTTCTTTTTTTTTCTATTTTTATTTTTTACACGAAGTGTACAAATTTATTTTACAGAAATGATTGCAAGACTACCGATGTGTCTGATCTGAAACAAGTTACAGAAACATCTCAAACTAAAGCGCTATTAATAATACATGCGCATTTAATTAACAATATTTAACACATCAATAGACACACAAGTCTGCTCCAAGGGATTCTCCGGTTTCAACTTAAGTCATTCGTGAAGCGAGTTATCTTGAATCAACTTGAGTTTCTTTAACTGGTTAATATAACTTATAGATACATGTAATCCACGCCACATTCAACAAAGGTCAAACTAAGGACACGAATCAGGTTATTCAGGCTCTCTCTTAATAAGTTAATAAGTGGCCCATGTGGTTACACCAGCTACACCATGTGGTATAATAAGGCAGGAACAGCCTCGTTAAAGAAGTTAAATATTCTTTCTTTCTTTTTTTAACTAGAATGGTTAACTTGGTTAACACTTGGTTATTTATACACTTTGCTGCACCTAGCGCAAACACAGTGTTTAGCGTTTTGAGTAACACAATTTAAAGTCGTTTCTTCTCTCTGAGAAGCCGGTCCTCTGAGTCTAGAGAAAAAGAAGAAATGGCGAAGAAATTGATGATCATCGACACGGACTGTGGCATCGACGACGCCCAGGCCATCATGATGGCCCTGGCCGCCCCCGACGTCCAGGTCCTCGGCATTACCTGCTGTTTTGGCAACACGTCCCTGGAGAATGTGTGCCAGAATGTGTTAGAGGTGCTGTCCGTCTGTAAACGTAAGGAGGTACGTACCGCGGTTCAAATACAAACGATCCCCAATGCGTTAATAGATTGCTTAGCTGAAAAATACACTTGGATCGCCAAATGTAGAAAATGCTTATTTGTCTTTGTTCGGTAAAACTGAACAGACTGCTTTTATTACCAACAACACACCAAGAACACACCAAGCTCCCCATGGTCGGTTCTGACCCAGTTGGTGCCCTAGGCAAGATTTTGGACGGTGCCCCTTGCATCGCAGGTTAAAGGGTGTACTGTATGAACACACGAACACCAATTGGTTCCTACCTATGGTTCCTACGCCAATGTCGCCGCAAATTCCACCTCCACTCATTGTGTTCATACACGTGCACATAACCGGCCTATTTAATAGGCTATGTATGTTGTTATGTTGTTGTGGTATTTCAGCATTAGTAAAATAAAATAATATAAAATAAAAATACAAAAGTAAAACGTTTTCCTTGCATGGTAGGTTCCTGCGTTGGCCACTTCCCCTTAATGAACGCAGTGAAGGAAAGCAGTGATGGAATGCAGTGAAGGAATGCAGTGAAGGAACACAGTGAAGGAACACGGTGAAGGAAGGTGGTGAAGGAAGGTGGTGAAGGAAGGCGGTGATGGAACACAGTGAAGGAAGGCAGTGAAGGAAGGCAGTGAAGGAAAGCAGTGAAGGAACACAGTGAAGGAACGCAGTGAAGGAACACAGTGAAGGACAGACAGACAGACAGACAGACATACTTCAATGATCCCTCAGGGAAATTGCATAAGGAACACACTGAAGGACACAGTGAAGGAAAGTAATGAAGGAACACAGTGAAGGAACACATTGAAGGAACACAGTGAAGGAACGTAATGAAGGAACACAGTGAAGGACCACAGTGAAGGAACGTAATGAAGGAACACAGTGAAGGACCACAGTGAAGGAACACAGTGAAGGAACACAGTGAAGGACCACAGTGAAGGAACACAGTGAAGGACCACAGTGAAGGAACACAGTGAAGGACCACAGTGAAGGACCACAGTGAAGGACCACAGTGAAGGAACACAGTGAAGGAACACAGTGAAGGAACGTAGTGAAGGAACGTAGTGAAGGAACACAGTGAAGGAACACAGTGAAGGACCACAGTTGACGTATTTGCTCAGATCCCGGTGTTCCAGGGCTCGGGCGGCCCACTGGTCAGGGCCTCCAAGCCGCCCAGCGACCACTTCGGCGGCGACGGCCTGGGCGACGTCCTGGAAGACCGCGACCCGGACTGGAGGGAGAAGGTCCAGCAGGAGCACGCCGTCCACGCCATGATCAGACTGGCGTCGGAGAACCCCGAGCAGGTGGGAGAGACCACCACCCTGTAGCTGGTGTGGCCGCCTCATCCCGGGGCCGTGATCCAGAACCGGGTTTTTGTTTGTGCCGCAGGTGTCCCTGGTGGCCCTTGGCCCGCTCACTAACCTGGCCCTGGCGCTGAGGCTGGACCCGCGCTTCCCCAGCCGCCTCAAGGACCTCTTCATCATGGGGGGGAACATGGAAGGTGAGTTCAACGCCACTCCGTGTTGCATATGCATGTTTGAAGGTGAAAATGTTCTTCTAACCCCCATTGCATGCGTTAGCCAGTGTAAGAAAATAGACGGATAAACGAGCGAGTCAGAAAAGCCTTACCAAGTGACGTACTTTCGTAAATGAGTATTCATGGCCTCGCCCACCTTGGCTTGCGCCGGCCTGCAGGAAGGCCGTATTGATTCTGCGAAGAGCAGAGCCCGTCTTGGCAGGTAGTAGCTAACAGCAAGTTGCTAACATGGCAGATAACCGCAGGGAGCGGGGTAACCCGCAGTGGTGGAACGTGGTGGAACGTGGTGGAACGTGGTGGAACGAGCTCCCTGCCAATGTCAGGACTGCAGAGTCCCTCCCCATCTTCCGGAAGAGACTCAAGACCCACTTGTTCAGAGTTCACCTGCATAACCCTACCCTCATGCTTTTATTTGTTGTACGTCTTGGCACTTTAATCACTCTTTGTAACTTGGCACTTTGATCGCTCTTTGTAACTTGGCACTTAGTCAGAGATGTTGTATACTAGCAATGGTTAATCTAGCGATTGAAATGCTTGAAATGTTCTGGTGAATTTCTTACTGTATTAGCAGCAATTAAATGTTCCACCTTCTTATGACAAATGTACTCTTTGTAAGTTGCTTTGGATAAAAGCGTCTGCTAAATGCCCTAAATATAAATGTAAATGTAACCCATCAGCAGAGGAAAACCAGCCTTTTATGACTTACATTTTCCTCTCATCGTTTAGCAGACACCTTTATCCAAAGCGATAAGTGAGTGCGAAAACAATCAAAGAATAGCGCCGAAGATTGGACTGGCAAAGAATCTAAACGGCAGGCGGTGTTTCTGTGACAGGGAAGGGCAACGTGACCTTATGTGGGGAGTTCAACTTTGTGACTGACCCGGAGTCGGCCCACATCGTCCTGGAGGAGTTCTGCTGCCCGACACACATTGCCACCTGGGAATACTGCTGCAGAAACCAACTCACCTGGGTCAGTACCTCCTCCTGTATATCACCCCCACACCCCATCACACACGCGTGAGGTTGAACCCAGAACCTTGCAGGTTGAACCCAGAACCTTTCAGCGGGGAGTCAAGCATTCACTAGGACTATCCTGCCGTATGTGCACATTACAAACAATAGGATTCACAGCACGTCACTCCAGTCTGAATCTCGGCACTCCTGCAGTCCTACACTACCACCTCCACTTAGGGAGAACCTCAGGGGAGAGGGACACAGCCCCTACGAGAAACTTAAAGCTGAGACGGTTGGAGCTACGTCTTGTTTCCTGTATCGTTAAGAGATTTTCTACCTTTGTGTGAGTGAATGAAGAGGGGATTTAAACAAGTGTATTTCTACAGTGGCCAGTCTACACAGTGATGATTTGTAACCTTTTATAGCCACTTTACGGCCGAGTTTGTGTTCACTGTGAGGAGACAATTCCGCGCTCACACAGATCCCCGCAGTCTGATCGGTCGCAACAAATGTGAAGCGACAGAAAGCGAAACGCCCCGTTCCCCCAGATTTGAGCTCGCCTGCCAATCGGACTTTAAATCACCCATCTAAAGTCTACTTTGTCTCGTCCCATCCTCACCTCTCCTGACCTCGGGGGAAGACGGCGGTGTGCTCCCGCGTGTCCCAACGTCTCCCAGGAGTTCTTCGAGGAGATGCTGAGCCAGGACGCCCCGGCGGCTCGCTTCATGAAGCGGCTGACCTCCAAGTGCTGGGCGTACTCTCAGGCGGCCCTGAGGGGCAAGCGGGACGTGTTCTTCGGCCCGGGCTTCGTGTCCTACGACTCCTACGCCATGGCGGCCTGCGTGGACGCCACCGTGGTGACCCGGAGCCTGCGCTGCGGCGTCCACGTGGAGCTGCAGGGCAGCAGCGCGTGCCGCGGCATGATGGCGCTCGACCCCACGGACCGGCTGCAGAAGCCCCGCCGCGTCACCGTCATGACCGAGTGCGACCCGGAGAAGCTCCGGAAGCTGCTGGCCAACTCACTGCGACAGCCCTGAGGCGCGCGTCTGCTGCTGCGCGTCTGCTGCGCGCCTCAGGGCCGCCGCCGTCCACCGGGCGGTCGCCAACGCGAGGCACGCCGGACACGCGGCCTCGCCACGTGTACATTGAGTGTAAACATCTGGGACAAGTTGGCAATTCATGTTTGTTTAATTTGTGTTGGTCGTTCTTTTGGAAGGAATCAGACTTTGTTGGTGAACAAACTCATTAAAGATATGTATGTTTCAGAGAATAAATATAACTGCTGCTAACTGCCCTATGAATTATTGAAGCCGTATAGCCTGGGAATTCCCATGCTGCTTTGCGCGCGATTTTATTCTCACTGCAAAGACTGGCCTGGAAACCACCGCCCTTATTTTTGTTTGAGTTAGGGAACCAATCACAGAACGGGGGGGGGCAGCAAGACGATGATGACATCTATGCGCGACACCGAAGCTTGTAGCGTGTTAATCCAACATGGCAGCGGACACAATGTTACCGTTCGATGCAGCCT
>JAOPUI010000016.1:3660435-3670879 GCA_027123135.1 Urophycis floridana | reverse complement strand
CCCCCCCCCCCCCCCCCCCCCCCCCCCCCCCCCCCCCCCCCCCCCCCCCCCCCCCCCCCCCCCCCCCCCCCGCGGAGCGGAGAACGAGACGCTTAGATCAAGGGTCCACACAACACAGCGCCAAACGTTGATTCTCCCCATTCTCCCCTAATCACTCAAATTGCTTGCTCATCGAGTTTCCAGCTGCCGAATTAAAGGTCTGCGTGGCTATAATGTTGATGAAGAGAGCTACATGTATTGCTCCATCTACACCTATGTTTTTTGGCTTATGCTTGGAAATTATGTACACAAATAAAGAATTTGGGGTTTTTTCTTCATTATTTTGGGAGAAATCCATCTTTATTTGTAGACAATTGTTTCGTAATGTTTTATGTTTTTACAGCCAAATCTGTATTGAGGTAAAGTTGCGTGTATTTTCTAAACATATGTTAGAATGACTTTGAACCAACAATTAATCATATTATAACATGTTGTTGAACTTTGACGACTACTACGTCGACAAATAAAGTGCCTCAGTGATGGTTTTATAATAAAGATAAAACCATCGTTTTTTAAATCCATATAATGCCTTATTTTAGTATTTAGATGATTTGCTGTATTAGGCCTACACGAAATTGACTCATTTGGTTCTGTTGAGGTGCTGTTGTGAATGAAACATGAAACACACGGATGTTTTTGTTCACGGACGCACCATACGAAATCATTAATGCAACCTCCATACATTTGGTAGTCATGTTGGTTGTTGGAATGGTTGAAAATGTTGAACCCCCAGGCTTTCTCACTTCACGACGAAACGCCTGGATCGGGATGCTCCAATTGAGCGCGATTGGCCAAAGAGAGGGCGGGACTTTCAGTTACACGTTAGCGGCGAGAGAGGTCGAGACTTCTGATAAAAGAATATCCGTATCCGTTAAATGATTCGTATATTGCTTTTTTAATCTTTTGGTTAAAAAAACACCATATTTATTATCCTTGTCATATTCGTTGTTGTTGTTGTTCTTGTCGTGTTCTTATTCTTCTCCCCTGGCGAAGGTTAGTCGGCGTACACAGCTCATTGTAAGTAACAAACCGGAAATTGCGTTGCAGTAGACCGGGATAACGCTACAATCCAGGACCCCTTCTCAACCTAAGGAGGGCCCCAGCGCTTCTTTGGGCTCCTCCCCATCGGAGCAGAGCTGTCCAGGGACTCCAGTGCTGAATATCTGCTGACCAGAGACACGCGCTTACAAATGATGGACAGTTGGAAACAATACAAATAAAAACTATAGACGAACCAAAAAGAGGATTTACATACGATTCTGACATGGAGTTACATAACGTCCTGCTCGGAGGAACAATCTGCCAGATGCAGTTCTCAAGATCGGTGTGAGGATATATTTTACAGGTGGGTTCGGTATTTTGGTTGTATCCTACGACTTGCTTTATTTATGAACAGGGATTTAAGTGAAAAAAAGTTGTCAAACAAATTTGGAAAGAATGGTCGTTTAAAGGAATAACTCCAGTCAACCTCGTTCAGACGGACGGTGTGGATGGTCAGTCGAGAGAGAGTAGCAACAGACACAGACTGACAACTAAAGCATACATTGCATTAAATGTCAATCGTGATATAGAATGAGTGATGCGTGATGATCATATCGCGATGTTGAAAGTAAAGTTCAACAATTATATGACGTCAACAATCAATGAAAGACAAAAAAAGTTAATTTCTAATGAGGACATATGCTAAACCAAAAGGCCACGGTCTACTTCGTCATACAATTTTGCAAAAATAATAAACAGACTAAAACAAGCACACAAAAATACTAATACAAATGTTCTGACTTTAGCAGACCGTTATTCAACTGAACAATGCTCTTGTCGAGCTGGATGTAAGCACACACAGTCATGAATTGTCGCAGACGCATACTAGTTAACAGCTTAATGTATGGTAACTAGCTTGATGTATTGTACAACAGTCATATTCATGCATGCTCAGAGTATGCATTCATATCATTATCAGTCACAACAAGGTTGTTTTCATAAACATGAAGGTCTCTTCGGCCATAATGACATCCACTTACGCAAACCTCACAAAGCAACGCCTGTCTTCACTTCATCTTAAAGATGACCCAAATTCAAATGCGTTCATATTCAATATGAATATCATGTCACCGGAGCAGAGGTTTCAACTTCGAGGGAATCCTTGCACTCTAAGTGCAGGACTTAGGGTTTCAGAAAGCTGTAAGGCGTTTCTCCCTGGACCGCCTGGTCCACAATTTAATTTAACTCCTGGGTATTAGTACTAATCTACACGTGTTCCCGCCACGGGCACTGGCCCAGGGCAGCCTCCCGGGAGTCAAACCAGCAGCAGCACTTTGTACAACGCGCTGGTTGATCAGAAACATTCAACAGACGTTTCGTGCTCTCTGATTGTTCTTGCATAGTTTCCGTTATTCACGTTCCTCAGAGTCCTGAAATTCTCCCGACGGGATTTGAAATCCACAAAGATTACGATAGCACATCTTGCACTGCTTGATTGTAGTGCTATTCACTTATTTCCCTATTTATTTACTACATTTTAGATGCAGGAGCAGGTAGGGGTCATTAAGAAGCAGGTAGAGGTTAGAGGTCATCTTGATCAAGCATGCCCACAGGTAAACTGCGGACGTCGGGGTTCGAACCCAGAGCCTTTGGTCTAGGAGTCAAACTGTCAATTTCAATTATGAATTCATAAGGAGCACATTATGCCTTTCATTACATTTAATGTAATGGCAGAGTGTCTGTTATCATACAGGTGTCCATACAGTGCCCCGTCTGTCCTCAGGGAGACATGGAGTATTATTGTAGTAATAGTTCTCTGAGGGCGTAGCTGGGCTTTAAGAGGAGCTAATTGACTTAAAAAGCTGTGTGTATACCCCATGGACCACACAGGACCTCCCCAGCTCTCTCTCCTGACAGTTATTTTTACAGGCTCCTGATCTTTCACTCCAACCAGCCTCTGATCCTGTTTGCTTAAGGACATAATCACCCGGTATATTAAGCAGCCATGCTTTGACAGCGCAGGGAAAACTGTTTTTCACTTGGCGTATGTAACGCCGCCCCTGCCTTGCTTCAGAACTGAGGCAGTGAAGTGTGTTCCTCTGCATTCACTCAGTTAAAGGTGCTCATGTCGAGACCCAAAGAAACAAAATGCACAACACGGCACGGCGACACGGCCCTGCATGCAGAAGGTTATTGCATATCGCCTTCCTGCCAACACAACAGACAACTCAATTCTTCACTTCACTTCTTTGACTGACTCGTGGTTTTCCCATCACAGCCAGCCAGCCGAGCTGGAGCAGGAAGCATGGCGAAGATCTGTACGGACCAATCCTACTCCGCCACACTGCGGCTGTCCAATCACGCCACGGACGATGACCTCACAGTGGTCGAAAACGGCGACAGCAGGTGGAACGTTCATCGTGGTTCATCATTTATTATTGACTGCAATCTGGAAGGTCACCAGGGCCAGAGTCTGCCACCGACACCCAATGATCCATTGATCAATATCCAATGGTTGATCAATATCCATTGATCCAACAATAAATCCAGAATCAACATCCAGTTTAGTCACTAGTTACAGGATGCTATGATCTGAAGATGCAAATGACATTGCTACAGGAGGCTGGGATCAGACTAACAGGTTCCTAAGAGGTCATTGGTATCAGACTGCTAACAGACAGCTAAGAGATTGTTGGTATCAGACTGCTAACAGGTTGCTAAGAGATGGCTGGTATCAGACTGCTAACAGACCGCTAACAGATTGCTGGTATGAGACTGTTAACAGGTGGCTAAGAGATGGTTGGTATCTGACTGCTAACAGGTTGCTACTGAGAGGCTATCTATGTGTTTTTCTACATCATCGGTGATGGTACCCATTTGAACATCAGACACCCTCACCCTGGTAGCACCACCCAACCCAGGGCTCTCCTGATCCACCACCACCCTGAGCTTCATCTGCCTCGGTGACCCACCCCTTGATCCTAAGCCAGGTGGACCCTGTGATCTCCAGCATGTTAGAGACCCTGCAGAGGGACTGATGTAATAGACCCACATAGCGACAAATGTGATCAAATGAGTGAGAGCTGATGTGTTGCCATGGCATGTGATGTTTATGTCATGTGATGTCACGCGATGTCACGTCATGTCTGACCTATGCCCCCCCCCCCCCCCACCCAGGGCGCCCTCTCTCTGTGAGGACGGCTCCGAGGTGCCCGGCTCCATCGCCTGTCGACGCCCAAACACCCACCGAGACTCCTTCACCGGGGTCGGTGCCATGGCCAGGTACGTGACGCGATTCTGTCGCCACGGTAACGCCGCGGTTAACAAAGCCGCCAGCGCTAGACCTGACAATCGATGTCACGTGACTCTCTCGTCCTGGAGACCAGAGCTAGACTAGACATTGTGACCCTGTTGTCATGGAGATTGACACTAGACTAAACATTATGACCCTGTTGTCATCGAGATTGACACTAGGCTAGACATTGTGACCCTGTTGTCATGGAGATTGACACTAGAGTAGACATCATGACCCTGTTGTCATAGAGATTGACACTAGACTAGACATCATGACCCTGTTGTCATGGAGATTGACACTAGACCACAGTTATCACATAGACCCTGTAGCCATGGAGACCCCTTGTCACGTGACCCTGTAGTCTTGTCCCAGACACCACTAGACAGGTATTACCGTGTCCTCTCCCCTCCCTCTCTCCACCTCTCTCCCTCCTCTCCTCCCTCCTCCCCCTCCCCTCCTCCTTCCCCCTTACCGCTGGCTGACTCTCCAGGGTGTCTCACTTCCTGTTCCTGCTGCGGTCCTGGGCGGCCCACAGAATGCAGGCGGAGGAGGAGCGGCCGGACTCCTTCCTGGAGCGCTTCAGGGGCCCCGAGCTGCAGGCCGTCCCCAGCAGGGAGAGCAACGCCCAGGCCCTGGGCCTGCAGGACAGCCTGCGCAAGAGGAGGTGAGGGCCTCGCCACGCCCCGGGACCCAGGGCTCTGTGGGCGGCCATCTTAGGTCCTGTTTGTGTCATACCTTCATATAATGTGTCTCAAGGAATATTGTTTTACAGCACAACAGGGAAACCGTATCAAATGCAAAATACAATTGGGTCAAAGTTATCCTGATGATATCGTCAACTAAAATGTATATCTCTACTGGTAATAGCTTTACTTGTAAAGTTCAAGACAAATTGTTTAATGTCGAAAGATGTTAGGAAGATATTAAATAACAAATGCATAGGGCAAGCATCAATTGAACTAAATTAAATAGATTCAAAGAATCGAAATGATCCAAAGGATTCAAAGAAAAGTGCAATGAGTTGGTGTGACTTCTGACCACAACATCTCGAGGTGTTTGAGTTTCACCAGTATAGAGTTCATCTGAAAGTCTGCCCTAAATGCCCTCAACACGTCAGAATGATTAGTGTGTTTAATACGCATAGGGTTAGGGGTTGTAGCCGTTGGATTATACAGAGATCTTCATGATAAAATGTGTTGTTTTTTGTTTGTTTAGTAAGTGGCCATTGGCTGCTTACAATATGAATAACTGCAATAATACAGATGAGTAAGTGTGCACTTGCACAATTTAAATCAATTCCCTGTATTCCTCATAGAATATATGAAATGTAGAATATGTATAGAATAACAAATCCATTTCAAATTGTTATTAGTGTCCTTTAGACTAGAGTTTTTCTTTGAGTTGTATAGTTATAGTAGTAGTTAGATAAATATAGCTGTTAGCCCCGAACTACCCCAATGTAACCCCTTTTACCCCTAAATGTTTGACGTATTTAGAAACTACACTTCCCAACAGGCAGACACTTTAGTTGTGTGCTTGTTGGGAACTCACCATCACAAAGTGGGATGCTAATTGCTTAAAGTATGTTAACAATTACAGAGATTACAGAGGGAAATTTCTTTGAAATATCCTCCTTTAAATGACAAAATATTCATATTCAACTCACGATAGTGGCAATGAGGCAAACACGTGTTCTCCCCTTTGAGAACACGTTTGTCTAACACTGCCACCTGCTGGCTGAACAAGGCCAGCACCAGGTCTCTCCCGACCGAAGGGCCAAAGAACGGTGTAACATACAAACAGCAACAGCATCTGCTGAAGTTAGAAGTAGCAGCCGGGTGTCCTGCTTTTAGACCAGACCTTCCTCTACACTCCCAAATCCAACCCCATCTGTAGTGCGAAGAGAAAACAATTAAATCCAACTCTGTGATCTGTAGTAAGAAAGAGGAGAAGAAGGATGAAATAAAGAAAGACGAGAAGAAAGATGACGAGAAGAAAGACGAGAAGAAAGAAGACGAGAAGAAGGATGAGAAAAAGGATGAGAAAAAGGACGATAAAAAGGACGATAAAAAGGACGATAAGAAGGATGATAAAAAGGACGATAAAAAGGACGATAAAAAGAAAGAGGAGCCGCCGTAAGTATCGGTCACCACTAGGGGTCGCCGCGTGCGCTCAAAACGCTCTCCTGTGTTTCTGTAACCAAAAGCTACACCTATACATTGTCCGTTAGGTACACTTAGAAACAAAATATGTACGACTTTGAGTGGCACGCAACAACAACAAAATCCTCAAATAACATCTCGCTTCAAAATCTCCTAACGCCCGTGTTGTTCTCAGGAAGGAGATCTGGATCATGGATCCAGCCACCGACAAATACTACCGCTGGCTCACGGTCATTGCTATGCCGGTGTTCTACAACCTCATGATGATCATCACGAGGTAAGTAACCCCCCCCCCCCAACGCCTAACCTCTTAACCTGCCTGATAGACCCAAGCCTTGATCGTGTGTTTACCTCCCTTACGTTCCAGAGCCTGTTTCAATGAACTCCAGGACAGCTACACAAAGCTTTGGGTAGTCCTCGACTACACATCGGATTTCATCTACTACACCGACACGTTCGTGAGATCGAGAACAGGTAGGTTCTAGCGCAGGACCCCTAGTCCCTGTGATGAATCAGGGTCAGAATTGGGACAGAATTGGTGCAAATTGGCGCTCTAATCTCTATGTTTCCTCCACAGGTTACCTGGAGCAAGGCCTTCTGGTGAAAGACTCCAAAAAACTGAGGGATAAGTACAGGACGACGTCCCAGTTCAAATACGACATGATCTCCATGATACCAACGGACCTTCTGTTCTTACGCTACGGCTTCAACAACCCAGAGTTCCGTCTGAACCGGCTGTGCAAAATGGCCCGACTCTTTGAGTTCTTTGAGCGCACCGAGACCCGCACAAGCTTTCCCAACATGTTCCGCATCAGCAACCTCGTGCTCCAAATCCTGGTCATCATCCACTGGAACGCGTGCGGCTTCTACGCCATCTCCAAGACCATCGGCTTCGGCACGGACACCTGGGTGTACCCCAACATCAGCCACCCGGAGTACGGCCGTCTGGCCAGGAAGTACATCTACTGCCTGTACTGGTCCACGCTGACCCTCACCACCATCGGGGAGACGCCGCCGCCGGTCCGAGACGTCGAGTTCCTCTTCGTCATCGCCGACTTCCTCACGGGCGTGCTGATCTTCGCCAGTATCGTCGGTAACGTCGGCTCCATGATCTCCAACATGAACGCGTCGCGTGCCGACTTCCAGGCCAAGATCGACTCCATCAAGCAGTACATGCAGTTCCGCAAGGTCTCCAAGGACCTGGAGGCCAGGGTGATCAAGTGGTTCGACTACCTCTGGACGGAGAAGAAGACTTGCGACGAGAAGGAGGTGCTGAAGAACCTGCCGGACAAGCTCAAGGCCGAGATCGCCATCAACGTCCACTTGGACACGCTGAAGAAAGTCCGCATCTTCCAGGACTGCGAGGCGGGCCTCCTGATAGAGCTGGTGCTGAAGCTGCAGCCGCAGGTGTTCAGCCCCGGCGACTACATCTGCAAGAAGGGGGACATCGGCAGGGAGATGTACATCATCAAGGAGGGCAAGCTGGCCGTGGTGGCGGACGACGGCGTCACGCAGTTCGTGGTGCTGAGCGACGGCGCGTACTTCGGGGAGATCAGCATCCTGGGCATCAAGGGCAGCAAGGCCGGGAACAGGAGAACCGCCAACATCCGCAGCGTGGGCTACTCGGACCTCTTCGCCCTGTCCAAGGACGACCTGATGGAGGCCCTGACCGAGTACCCGGACGCCAAGAAGGCCCTGGAGGAGAAGGGCAAGGCCATCCTGATGAAGGACAACCTGATCGACGAGGCGGTGGCCAACGCCGGCGCGGACCCCAAAGACCTGGAGGAGAAGGTGGTGAAGCTGGAGGGGAACCTGGACATCATGCAGACCAAGTTCGCCAAGATCATGGCGGAGTTCACCTCCACCCAGGCCAAGATGAAGCAGCGGGTGAGCACCATGGAGTCGAAGGTGAAATCCATCCAGCCGCAGGACCTGTCGGAGGTGGTGGCGGACAAGGACAAGAAGGTCCAGTAGTGGATCTCGTGGAGTCAGAAGGTCAATAAAATGGCCGAAACATCAACACCACCCCAGCGTGGACCTACAGGAGGAACACAACTGACAGACTTTACAGCAGTTCTGTTTACACACCGTTGTATATTGCTATTATTGTTGTTACTTGTGGCTCTCCATTATGCGTGTCAAAATGTGTAACGTGTATGCAGTGCATATATATTTTTGGGTGTAAACCATGGCTGACATGTCCAACATCTTATTTTTTCCAGATTTCTTAAACGTTGTTAAGCCATTTTGTCCACGGATCAAATGTAAGCAATAGAGAAATGGTTTGTTACTGTAATCTTATTAATTATTGTTCATAATACTTTTCTATCCCCAGCCTCAGTGTTATACAGAATGTATTTCAGACCCTCAGTGTGGGACGGTAAGGAGATAAGTAGGACTTTGAGAGACCAGCAGTATGGAGGTTTAACATTACAGGACACTCATTTAGCAGAGGGGAACCTGAATCGGTAATGGGGTTGTCGGTTCGAACCCTGCATGAGGCAGTGACAGTATGTACTCCCATATACTTTGGGTCGTACTTTGTACTCAGTGTGTACAAATGGGGAAATTAAAACCTCTCCTAAATTTTAATCTGGTCTGTAATTCCTGATGAGCAATTGAATGTGAAACCAAGAACTATTCTAATTTAGGAATGTTTGTGACATTGAAAATGAGTCATTAAACATAATAAACAAATGTGATTCTTAGTTTTGTCTGTCTCTTTTGGGGAAAAACTTTCCCAAACTGAAATATTATTCTGCTGAGTTGTTTCAATTTATCTTCATTACCGATCCATACATCTTAACATACTGCAATTGATCATACAAACTGTGTTCAATATGATTTTTTATTTGCTTCATATTTATAATAATACTTTGTGAACACAAGAGTAACAATCGCGTTGCATAATTTTTTTTTCACCTGAGATACTGTTTAGACAAAATAGAACCAAATTCCTGTCAAACGGAGGCGTGTGGGTTTTGTACCACCAATAGCGACACCACTTCCAGAACCTTCCACCACACCATAAGTACCTTCACCGCCTTCAGGAAATCAATATCTGACATAATCAATCGGTCAAGTCATCAAGTCTTTCTGCGCCAAAACACCACGCCTTTCCCTTTGGAAATCAAAGTATATTCGTGCCAAACTGGTGATTTTCCCCCCGAGTCTTTTCAGGGGAGGTTTTGTCCTCCAAAGCAACTAACAGGTGAACACGCGTAAGCTGGTACGCTGCTGCTGGGCTTCAGGAGCGGGTTCCAGAACCTTCACTACGGACTAGTCACAGTCACATCCCCTCTGACCGCGAGGGCTCCGGCACTCTGCCGTAAACGTCAACGCATCCGCGCGTCCAGGGTTAGTTAAAAACTACGCCTAAAAGCTTTAGAAAATGGCTCCGTTTTGGGTGTTTGACTCACACCCACCACTACTTTCTGCGCTTTCTAAAGTCTGCAAATTGAGAAAGGAACAAGGGGGTTACAGACAATTAAAATGCCATCGGAACTCGATAATCAATAATCGTCACATTGATTACAATCAGCACCATGTTTGCCAGTTTTGTGTTTTGGCAAATAGCGCTGGTGTGGTTATTAAATAACAATCCAAACCAAATCCACTTCAACTCAATTAAAAAAACAGAACAGTTGGAGTTCACTGTGTGTATAAGTGCACTTTCACAGCTTCACTATCAGGTTCTATACATGCTACTACCTAGAGTAAACACAACAAAAGTGTATGGGAGGTTCACCTCTTAAATACTTCAAATAATCCAATAAAGCTCATTACATTCCATGGCGATGAGACACTTGAGTGAGTGGGAGTGGAGCACGGTGAAGACAGGGTTCTTCAGCGGGCTAAACGTTAACGCCAGTTCTGTTCAGTACCCTTCTATGCGTACCAGGTCACGGGCCTAAGAGCTGTCCACCCCGCCAGGGTCAATGCAGCCACACCATATACGGTCATACCG
>JAOPUI010000016.1:3491762-3505907 GCA_027123135.1 Urophycis floridana | reverse complement strand
AGCCTCTACAGCCAACTTCTATTGGCTCGTAGAACGTCTTCCAGCCCCTGCCCCTGCACTCCTCCACCAGTTCCTGGCATGAATGCTAGCATGAATGCTAAATAAAATAAAGATTAAACATGAATAAATAAATACATATAAAAAATATGAATGAGTTTGCCAATGTCTTCCAGCAATCCCTCACTAATGAGCAGTTGACAAACGATGCAATACATTTTCTTAAGCCCTTTTCACAATGTATCAAGACAAGTTTCCAGAAGACATTCTTTCACAATCACAGCTAAAAACCTGGTTGGTTGACTAGACTATGACTCAGATTTCTCTCTCGAAAGTCTGAAAAAATCCACAAACTGAATATTAGGTTCACCTCCTCCCACCCAGATACATGTCACAACAGCATGCACTGCACCTCAAATACAATAGTCTCATCTGTTGTGTCTTGTCTATGGAGGCTGTGTATTGACAGTCACACCTGTTCCTCTGCAGGCTGACCATCAACGCTGAGTGTCAGCTGCAGCTGCACAACTTCCCCATGGACCACCACTCGTGCCCACTCATCTTCTCCAGCTGTGAGTACCCCCTGGACCATACCTTCAGCAGTTGCCATGGTGTTTCTTTCTTGCCATGGCACTCCCTGTTGTCACACCAACTGTTCTGTTGGTCAGTCAACCGTGAAGATATTTTACTTTTGTGTCATGTTAAAATAGTCAAAACAAACAGATTTGTAAAGTAGAGCTCCAAAGCGGGCAGTTTGTAAAAGTATTTCTTGGAGTGACCCAGTCGCCCTTCTTTTGGCAA
This sequence comes from Urophycis floridana, assembly GCA_027123135.1. Classification (NCBI taxonomy): domain Eukaryota; kingdom Metazoa; phylum Chordata; class Actinopteri; order Gadiformes; family Phycidae; genus Urophycis; species Urophycis floridana. The sequence goes on along the minus strand of JAOPUI010000016.1, from coordinate 3,505,109 downwards.
CAGGACCCACCAAATGTCTTACGCACTGAAGATTTTAACGAAAAAAATCTCTCATGCTAAAAAGTTCATTGTTGTGACACACTTAGGGGTTGCCTTGATGAGACTAATTTCATTTTAAATCAACCAGTGGAATGACGTGGGTATGTATACCACTCCAGAAAGAAACTGTGGCAATCTGTGTTCAATCTGTTGTGTCCTGAAAGGAACATTACAGAGAAATATAGAAAGCAATAACACTGACTTTTTTAGAACATCAACGCTTATGAGAAAGAGATGATGATTTATTGGGAACTCTGTTTTGAAATTAATGGAGAACATGCTGGCAGTTTCATACATATCACATTAGAGCAGAGGCCTTTGGTCCAGGCAAACTAGTTGTTTGATTATACAATCATCTTTTAAATCACATTTGAATTGTAGGCGTTTTCTGGTTTGAACAAAGCGTTGCTGTGCATTATTAATAGTCAATATAAATAGTCCTGCTTTATTTTGTTGTAGCAATAACAACAATCTAGCTAAATTGCAAAATCATTTTCACTATGACAACACAACACATTATTTACCATGTTTTTTTTTTTATCAACATGAAGAGAGAGTTGTTTTTTAACAGTTATTTGTCCTGATGGAAGGACTTGGATACTTGAATACTTGGAAATGTGCATACATTTTGTCAGCCAGTATCGTAGCCATTAGATGTTATTTGATTATTTTCTTCAGCCTTTAACAATAATGGTTTTATTTTTGGACCAGAGTGCTTCATAGACTCTTGAGGTTACTCAGACATGACTTGTAATTCTGCACCAAATCGTCTGTATGTGCAAATCAGGCCGACCTTATGGTAGCACTGGTATAACGAGCACACAGCTCAAACCAGAGCTCAACTTACAACACCAACAGTTTCATAACAGGGGCGGCAATTCAAAAGTGCTGCTTAACATAAAACATTTGAGGCTGGCGTAATAGTTGCAGATTATGCGCATGACTTGTCGCCATATCTGCACGGGCAGGTTTTGTTTGTTTTGAAAAGAAATAATAACATTGACCCAATTAATACATTACAGCCGCGACTGTCGCTTCCAAGGTCAGGACAAAACTTCCCAACGTTTCAAAAGGGTTGACAGGCATGAAACGGATCACCCGCAGATACGAATTGCAATAGAACAGCATTTCCCACAAGCACGGTTTTTCATGGCTGCACCTTTCAATAGACAGAAAGAGGGTCTTTTAGTTTTTCTTTTTGATCCCAGCCGATCAACCTGGGATCTTGGTGGTGGAAAAAAAAAACCCCCGGGGCACAAGTCCTCGTCATGTGAAGGTCAGTGTCACCACTCAGAGGGACTCAAAGCTGCGATGAACCCAAGCCCATTCATCTGCTCTTCTGCCTGGGACACACATGGTCCCTCTGATGTCCACACCTCTGTGTGTCCAAGCAGGACCATTAGGATGTCTCGCGGAATCCCTGAACCCTCAAAACTTCTAATTCAACATTTATTTTTTATTTTACAGTGTTCAAAGGAAAAAGTATTTCAATTTCAGATTATAGAATATTTCAGAATGTCCTAGTGTTCCTGACCTCCCATCATGAGGAGGTGTCTGCCGGCCGTGCAGGAAGGGCTAACACTGAGGTTCATGGTTACAGATGGATACCCACAGGACGAGATGATCTACAAGTGGAGGAGGAACTCGGTGGAGGCGTCGGACCAGAAGTCCTGGAGACTCTACCAGTTTGACTTCCGGGGACTGAGGAACACCTCGAACATCCTGAAGACCTCCACAGGTGAACCTTCAGCACCGCACACACAGCCCTGTCTCAATGGGTCCACAGTGAACGTTGAATCCCCAAAGTGTCAAGAGGGCGGATCCTTTCCTTTCTCGTTTCAAGGTGTTCTTCTCTTCGATGTTCACCTTTTTAAATGTTAAATGCAATTTTGGATTTCGCAAAGCAACTCCAGTTACTGTGCATTTTGAATTTGTATTCAGCTCATTAAAACATATTTTTGACAGTCTTTCGGCAGACACCGCTACTGTTTTAGCACTGTTGTTGACCTTTTAATCAACACAACGCCGCTGTGTCTTTTAGAGAGCCCAACTGAAGCCGGCTGAGGCCAGAGGAGCTGTAGCCGGTTAGGGAGGGACAACATGAGGTCCAACAAGGGGGTTAGTGATGGAGAAAACGTCAGCCTCTTCCATGTCGATAACGTTACAGAACCGTGCACACACAGCATTGATGGTATTGTAATTTATATCGGGGAGGTTGCACCTAACGGTTGGTCTAAAATCCCTCTTCATCCCAAACTCACAAACAAGTTAAAGCCTGAGCCGCATCAAGTTTTACAATTATGTTGAAGTCAAGTCTGTAGCAGGCAGCGCATTAGTGGCTTAACTCAAAGCATGGAAATACATAATCCGAAACACATATTGCATTATATTATTATAATATATACTTTGGATTACGTCTTCCCGTGCTTCAAGTATGTTTCATGATATAATGTATTGCGTTGGGGAGTCAATGTAATTCGTATGTTAATGCCGTCCCATGTATGCAGCAGGGGGGTCAGTAGGGCATGCAAGGCTACAGCCCTTGGAAACGGATAATTAAGACATGCACTTTAAATGTAAATAAGGTGCCAGAATGCACAGAGACGCATTTAAATATGCTGATAAGTTGATAGTTGTGTTGTTCTTCGTGCTAACACGGATAGTGAAGCGGTGGTGATGCTAAATGCTGACAGGGATAGTGAAGCAGTCGTAGTTTGTGTTTTCTATGCTCCTACACTATGAAGTGTAGGAGGTTCTCCATGCTAATAGGGATAGTGAAGCAGGGGGTGATGCTAAATGCTAACAGGGATAGTGAAGTAGGGGTTGATGCTAAATGCTAACAGGGATAGTGAAGCCGTGGTTGTTGTGCCTCATGCTAACAGGAGACTACGTGGTGATGACGGTGTACTTCGACCTGAGCAGGAGGATGGGCTACTTCACCATCCAGACGTACATCCCCTGCATCCTCACCGTGGTGCTCTCCTGGGTGTCCTTCTGGATCAAGAAGGACGCGACTCCCGCCAGGACGGCACTCGGTAGGCCCACCCTAGCTAATCATTACTACAGGCCATCTAAAGACGTGCTCAATTTGCACTTGAAGAGTCTTAAGGCTGAGATTACTGATCCCCCCCCCAGCCTTTACAGTGTAATTTAAATGATTTCAGCTCATCTCCATCCGCTAACCAATACCAAAAAGCGTTGTGAGTTAGTGACTCCTCTGTACAGTGACTGTCTTGAAGACTCCCACTATCACTGTGGAACATTTCAGGGGTTATTCGTCTGATTGACGTTTCATCAGGTTGTGTGACGATGTCGTCTTTCATGTGTCACTTCTCATCTCAGATCCTCATCCACATGCTTCTTATTCACTCCTTTTAATTTTTGCTTTTATCTTTTTTTATGTTTATACTTCATTCAATCTCACGCCGTCCGGAGAACAGTTTGATGAAGGTAATTTCATTTCACTTTTTTCCCCTTCTTTGTTTGAGGTTTTGTTCCGAAACACATTTAACAAATGTGTTGGATGCCCAATTTACATTGAAAACATTAAAATACTCATCCAACTGATTGATGACATATATCTGCCTCTGCTCTCACAGAGAATTTACTAGAAGTAATCATAAGACAAGAAAGGTAGGGATAGTCCCCATGGCAACAGGTAGATCTAATCACCATGGCAACAGGTAGAGCTAAGCACCATGACAACAGAGAGGGCTAATCACTATGACAACAGGTAGGGATAGTCCTCATGATGACAGATAGGACTAATCCCCATGACAACAGGTAAAGCTATTCACCATTACAACAGTTGGGGACAATTGTTGCCATGGGGACACTAATCCCCATGGCAACAGGTAGGGGTGATCACCATGACAACAGGTCTAGATATATCCTCCTGAAATGGACGGGGCCAGCCTATCATCATAGAAACCAGAGGGACACAAGCGTCAGGCCCAGTCAGTCAGTTTTCCCCGGTCTTCAGGAGCATCTGCAACAGGAGCAGCTGAGGGCCTCTGCTCAGGGTGTCACATCTGCTACACAAGCAGCCGAGGCAAGGGCTCTCTCTGAGAGCGCTCTCTTCATCTTCTCCTCCTTCTCCCCGGAGAGGGAAGGAATTCCCCCATGTGTTATTTTGTTAACAGCTCGGCACGCAGAGCAGAGCACCGGCTGGTGTCATTGTGGCATCTTTTACAATTTGCATATTCATTGATCTCTGCATTTGACTCAAGTCGTTTGAGGCTTTGGTATTCCTCACTGTGATCAACACCCGTGTTAATCATAATGTCAGTCCTAATCATTTGTCAATACGAATGATTCTGCATTCATGTGCTGTTTACTTCCACACGTCATATCACATGTAACGTCTGTGAGATGTACAGGGTGCTGAACCGTCCAGTCAAATCGTTTCATTTACGATGCACATTTAAGAATAACCAGGGCTGTTCAAAGTGCTGTGCAGCTCGGGTGAATGCAAAACGTTTATAGCAAAACGTGACAGTACAGACACAACAGATAAAACAGCTGCACGTACGCAAAACACCTAACGAGAGTTAACACCTAACGTGAGGTAACACCTATCGAGAGGTAACACCTAACGTGAGGTAACACCTATCGAGAGGTAACACCTAACGAGAGGTAACACCTATCGAGAGGTAACACCTAACGAGAGTTAACACCTAACGTGAGGTAACACCTATCGAGATGTAACACCTAACAAGAGTTAACACCTACATGAGGTAACACCTAACGAGAGTTAACACCTACATGAGGTAACACCTAACGAGAGGTGACACCTAACGAGAGGTAACACCTAACAAGAGTTAACACCTACATGAGGCAACACCTAACGAGACGTAACACCTATCGAGAGGTAACACCTAACGAGAGGTAACACCTAACGAGAGGTAACACCTAACGTGAGGTAACACCTATCGAGAGGTAACACCTAACGAGAGTTAACACCTACATGAGGTAACACCTAACGAGAGTTAAGACCTACATGAGGTAACACCTAACGAGAGGTAACACCTAACAAGAGGTAACACCTAACGAGAGTTAACACCTACATGAGGTAACACCTAACGAGAGGTAGCACCTAACGAGAGGTAACACCTAACGAGAGGTAACACCTAATGAGAGTTAACACCTACATGAGGTAACACCTAACAAGAGGTAACACCTAACGAGAGGTAACACCTAACGAGAGGTAACACCTACATGAGGTAACACCTAAGGAGAGGTAACACCTAACAAGAGGTAACACCTAACGAGAGTTAACACCTAACGAGAGGTAACACCTAACGAGAGGTAACACCTATCGAGAGGTAACACCTAACGAGAGTTAACACCTACATGAGGTAACACCTAACGAGAGGTAACACCTAACGAGAGTTAACACCCTCATGAGGTAACACCTAACGAGAGGTAACACCTAACAAGAGGTAACACCTAACGAGAGGTAACACCTAACGAGAGGTAACACCTAACGAGAGGTAACACCTACATGAGGTAACACCTAACGAGAGGTAACACCTAACGAGAGTTAACACCTTCATGAGGTAACACCTAACGAGAGTTAACACCTAACGAGAGTTAACACCTTCATGAGGTAACACCTAACGTGAGGTAACGGTAACCGGCCCCAGATGTGCCGGCCGCCCCCTGGCGTAGTTGACACTGCCGCTGTCAGGTGTGTGAATGGGTGAATTGCGAGGCGGTCATTTGTAAAATGGCCGCGGGTTACAGCGGCCATCATACACAGTGCGCCCCTCCCCCCCCCCCCGCCCAGGAATCACCACGGTGCTGACGATGACCACGCTCAGCACGGTGGCACGGACCTCCCTGCCGCGCGTCTCCTACGTCACCGCCATGGACCTCTTCGTCACCGTCTGCTTCCTGTTCGTCTTCGCCGCCCTCATGGAGTACGCCACGCTCAACTACTGCTCGTCCGGCGCCCGCCGGCCGGCGCTGGGGAAGCCCCGGAGGCCGGTAGGAGGGGAGGGGATGTTGTTGTGCTGTGAATATTAACAGCACATGTGAATATTAACAGCACATGTGAATATTAACAGCACATGTTGGCACTTTGGGTCGTTCTCGCCGTCACTCGCTAGCCGACTTTGGATTGACACGTGTGTATCGTCACCGGCTTTAGGGACTTTTGTTTCCCATTGATTTGATTTGATTGATTTCATATTGTCCTTAATTACAGTATACAGTATAAGTCTATGAATGTTCTCATTCATCCATAACTGTTGGCCGGAGTATACAGTATGCAGTGAGGAGGAAAAGTACCATGACTTATCCCATTCTCAAAGCTCCTATTGTCATTTTCTTTTAAGTTTAAGTTAAGAATATTTTTTTTTCAAACTTCAGCAGTCTGGAAGTCAGAGGCTAAACAAAGAACAGCTGTCCATTCAGAATGCGACTGCAATTATTCCGTTTTAAAACAATTGTTCAAGCTCTCGAGCCAGACAGACACAGGCTACTGTAGTTCATCAGCCCCTGTGGGTTGGAGACTTTTAGTTCCTTTCTCCTTCTGAAATATTCATGACAGGTTGAGGTTCTTTTTTTCTTTGTTGCCTGAGAAATTAGTTTTGGCTAATTTATAAAGAAAAACTGAATTGGCTATAGGCTACTGAAGCTGTTCAATAAATAATGGTACTTATGTCATCGGTTTTTAAGGCTTTTTTTTTTTTTTTTTTTAGAATTATTTTCTAATTAAATTGTATTTCAACCTTTTCTTAATTTAAATGACCTACACTATCCCTTGTCAGAATAATATTAATACTTGACACTTTGAGGCAGACAGCTAAAATAGATATGTGTTATGTGTTGGTGACACTTAGACATCATGAAATACCTCAATGACAGTTGAACTAACTAGTTTTTAAAAGGACTAATGCTGCCTTGACCCTTAGTTAAGGACAGATTGGAATTAAGTGTACAGAGCTTACTTCACTGTCACCTCATTTAAACCAGTTACCAGAGTTTGAGGGATTGAGTCCTGGAAAAAACTGGTCTGAACGGCTGGATAACAGCCTGGAGTTTTAGCATAGCACTCCCACTAACTCAGGGTAATTGCCACCTTGCGTGATAATTAACCCAGAGCAAACATCTCAACGGTGTGAGAAGCCTTCACAAAGTTTATGGAGAGGAGAAGTTCACATTACATATTAAATCACCACCACGTACCGGCAAAACATTTCCATTAACGTAGAATCATCTAAAACACACATCACTAGCGGGCCACAGAGAACAGCATGCCCACCGCCTGTCAGCGTCTCCAGAGGAGGGACAACTTCCTGGAGCTTTGTCGACACTGCAACACAGACCACGAATCTCCCCCTCTCCCCTCGCAACCATACCAGCCAATTCTCTTTGTGTGATATGGTTCCCATGGTCGCCTGCCAATTTAGCGTTGATGCAACACTGCTGTCCTTGGAGGGGAGGTTTGGTGCTCCTTTGAAACTCTTGAACTGAACGGCTTTCCTTTCCAGAACTACTCGGTGTTGGACGTGCGGCCGCCGCACACCGTCATCGCCCTGAACAACGCCATGTACTGGCGGGAGTTCGAGGACGCCTGCGTCTACGAGTGTCTGGACGGCAAGGACTGCCAGAGCTTCTTCTGCTGCTACGACGAGTGCAGAGACGGCGGCTGGCGGAGAGGACGCGTCCACCTGGACCTGCTGGAGCTGGACGCCTACTCCCGTGTCTTCTTCCCCACCTCCTTCCTGCTGTTCAACGTGGTGTACTGGGTGGGGTACCTCTACCTTTAGCACGCCGCGGGGGGGGGGGAGCCCCGCAGGAGACCCCCGCAGGGCCTGTGGGTTGTTCTGTGTTCTCGAAAGCAGCGGGAGGGCGGAGACGAACGGCGCCGCAGGGACCTCTCTGACTTCAGGAACAGGAACAAGACGCTCCCAGAGGAATTCCCGCCGCATGGACAGAGCACGCCTCCGTAAAGACCCAGAGAGGAGAGGGAGGGAGGGGGGGGGGGAGCCCGACAGGAGCGGTAGAAGCGTCCACAGTGCCTTCCTATGGAGGGGTAGTGACTCTATGCTACGCTCATCAGGGAACTCATGGCCGCAGTGCGCGCGCCGTCGCAGTCTAGTCCAAACCCACCGGCGCCGCGAGAGTCTACCCCAGGACTCTGGTCAGGGGGACTCTGGTCGCGGGGACTTTGGCCCGTACTCCTCCGTGTTTCACCCGCCAGGCGCGGTGATAAGGCGCCCAGAGATGGCGCTTACACAAAGAACGGAGAGACAGAGACTGTAGGTCCTCCTAACCTGTTTCTGTTGGCCTCACTTTGTTTTGGTCTGGGAGGGCCAGGGGGTTGATTGAGTCTCGTGGTCCTTATGCTTTCCGCCGTGTAGCAATGGCCGGTAATCAAATGCATGAGAACCGTGGGACTCAATCAAAACACTGTGTAATCAAAACAAGCTGAATTGCTGATTGCAGCTTTTAATTTGAAGAAAATGTAGGCAATCACCTAGATGAACAATTGATAAAACCATTGGTAACACTTTATATTAGTCAAGGATAAATCTTTACAATTAGTAATAATACATCATAGTATGGAAATACATTTTTCAATATGTACTATAACCCTTAATAAAGCATTTATAGCCTCAAGTTATGAAGAGTTTCCATTACCATTATCTAAGGAATATGCTGGATGACTTACTCATTTATAATTATTGTAATATTTTTGTATAAATGGCACACTGGCGAGGGAGTGAATAAATGCACTGAGCTAGCTTGTCTTTTTAAAATAACACAACAAATAACAGTAATTGAAAATTAATCCTTGTGTACAATTTCCCAACTGGCCTTTTCCCTCTAATTTGTATCTCGCCGTTCATCTCTATTACAAACCCAACGTAGACTTTGCTTACTTTAATTACCGAATGATTTGGTTGTTGTCACATCTGCGTTAATATCAGCGTTAGCACCATGGAATTGCCTTAGAGTGTTACATCCAGAGACGAGCGCCGAAAACTAATTTCTATTTATATGTTTAAATGTCACCGAGAAGCGTTCACAGCAGGTCAAAGTACACTTGGGTTAAAGCCTTTCAGCTCTTTCATATTTGTTATTATTGCTCTATACATGTATGTGCCAAATATTTACGCCAGTGCCGACTCGTCCTTGTTTCCGACATGACACCGTTAAGAAGACGTTTGCGGAAGCACATGTGACCCCTGGAGCCGGCTGTGGACGGGATACAGTCACGATGAAATATCGACATAATAAAACACTTGTTTTGATGCCTTTTCAACACAGTTGCATTGGCAACTTGTTATCACTGTTAGCCAATTGGACGATTTTGACGTTTCCCCTTGATTGTGTCGGTATTCAACAAGCGTTCGTATGACTTCTAGGCCTTACTGTTTTGATATCCTCGTGTGGACTTTGACGGTTTCTAGTTGTGGTGGGGTGGACTGTTGTATTGTTGTTGCTGCTGGTCATTCTGCTTCCTGGCAGCAGAGACGGTTCTCAGGGGCAGCAACTCTAAGGCCCTTGGGGTGGTGCTACACTGTACAATATGGTCCTCTGTAAAATCCTCTTTAAAATCCTCTTCGGAGCGCGACAGGCAGTCCACATCAGCTGCTGTGTGTGTCGGCTGTAAGGTTCACAAACACACTCTGGCTCTCAAATTCACCTTGCAATGTTTTATAGCTAGATAGATGCAACTTTTTACTCTGAGGAATTCAGAAGACGATATTCAAATGTGGATTTTATGAGGGGTTTTTAATTTTGTTTTTTTAAGCCTGTGGCAGACTGCTATATTTTTGGTGGATTGATCGCCACATGTAAAAAATAAAACGACAAAAAAAATACATGATTAAATGATAGATTAAGAGAAGAAATGGAAGAGCTGCATGACTTGCCATCCAATCCTGTTTCAGAAGAGTATTTTAGGATTCGATGTGCAAGACGTCGGCAAGAGAGACGGAGACGAAGGGGCCGGAAGTGACGATCTTAGCACCACAGAGCCCTGATGCTCGCGTACTCCCGTAGCGCCACCGTGGGCGTTCGGTGATGCTGGGCGTTCGGTGATGCTGGGCGTGCGGTGATGCTGGGCGTGCGGTGATGCTGGGCGTTCGGTGATGCGGGGCGTTCGGTGATGCTGGGCGTGCGGTGATGCTGGGCGTGCGGTGATGCTGGGCGTGCGGTGATGCTGGGCGTGCGGTGATGCTGGGCGTTCGGTGATGCTGGGCGTTCGGTGATGCTGGGCGTTCGGTGATGCGGGGCGTTCGGTGATGCTGGGCGTGCGGTGATGCTGGGCGTTCGGTGATGCGGGGCGTGCGGTGATGCGGGGCGTTCGGTGATGCGGGGCGTTCGGTGATGCGGGGCGTTCGGTGATGCTGGGCGTGCGGTGATGCTGGCCGTTCAGTGATGCGGGGCGTTCGGTGATGCTGGGCGTGCGGTGACGCTGGGCGTTCGGTGACGCTGGGCGTGCGGTGATGTCAGGACAGTGGAGGTGGGAGAGCACAACACAGGTGATGGGGTTTACATGCAACATTCATCCACGTCTGATTTCCACGCATTCATGAGCAATGAATATTTATCATGGATTACACGTTCATGCAACATGCAGCAGGTTTAAAAAATTAACATGTGCAGACCAATTCATATCCAGTTGAATGGGCGTTGAAACCACTACACATTTTTACCAAAAACTATTATTCATATAACTACTAAATCATTATACATTACCATCATTTCAAGGTAAACCATTTTTCCGAAAGGTTTTTCTTTTCCGTTCTCCTGTAATTGCCATGATTTTCACAGTTAGAAAGCAATTATTAGAACGCAATTTTTTAAACAACAAGTGCAGACCACCAAGTCGGCTTGAATTGATTTTCACAGGGGATTATTTAACATGTTATTCTCGCACTCTTCTCATTAAAATAAACTGTTTTTGTATTAGCTACCTGTAAATGCAAGTTTAATAAACTCAAACTAAGAATAGGAAAAACAGATTTTTTTCAGGCCTCATAGTTTAATTAAACAATAAATCAGTAATGAGAATCAAGGATTATGTTTCCGGGCGATGCAGAACCAGAGAGCATCCTGACAAAGAACCAGGCGGCGATATTTAGCGTAATTTAATTAAAAAACAACACCCACACCAACTTACCACGACTTGAAGAGTGAGAAGCCAAAGACTGTGTTTCCATAGGATTGACGCGATACTAAAGGTAGTTAGCAGAGAAAAGTAGCACACGACGTGATGGATGGCAAACGGCGACTGGAATGGTAAAATTAGAACCATTTCATGGACGTCTGTCTGCTGTGCAAAGTTCACATTTGGTGAACTTTAACATTTGTCCCTCAAATATCACTGAGCATCTACCATTTTCCCAGAAATTATGATTATTCAGAGGGTTTTTGTTTAAACAACTGCACACGCTGATGAGTCATATTAGAACATACTTGAATCCGTCTTTAGACATTGACACTGAATTTCACTGTTCAATTTAAAATTCTACTAACATTTAGAAGTCACCGCTACAGTGAGAAGATACCGTACACTGTTGTACATGCTTATGTCTGCTGTAGTTCTGACTCATTGACTGTGTGTTTTTCGTGTTTCAGGAGGTACTGTCTAGTGTGTTGATGCTGTGGTGCCATTTTGAATCACGTTGGTTGAACTCATTCAATGCTTTCCCAAAACCTGCAGTAATTCCATCTGTGTTTCTACTGAAGTGTTGGTCATAGCATAGGGGTCACAGTATAGCGCCTTCTTTTCTCTACAGGATGTACATCGTTGTGTTCTACTTCTCATCACTTCAGAGGCGTTTTGTTGAAATGATTAGAAGACAGGAAAGGTATTTTAGGCGTACTTGGTTTTATGTGTCCTGGACAAAGACTATATTTCTTGTTTAGTTGTATTTGTACGACATGTCGTCTTTTGACATAATAAATGCCAAGAAAGAGGACCATTGGTATCGACGTTCGTGTTTATAAAATGAATACAAATGGTAATAAACTGATTAAATACTTCTTACATTCCTGTTATTGATGGAAGCATTGCGACATGCTAAGCCCTATACTACTGAACATACAAGGTAACCTAGCAAACCACCCTATATTTATAAAGACTCTATCAAGTGTCCAAGGTCACCAAGGCTTTCTAAAGGCCCAACGTAATGAGGAGAGTGTGACAGCTCATGAGTTACCAGGCACTTATAGGACATAGGATGTACAGACATGGAGCCTAGACTGCAGTGGGAGTATCAGGTTGGGACAACACGGCAAATTCTGCGGACTCGTTTAATGTGTGTATCGCAATACATATCATGTAGGCACAACGTTTCTAGTATTGTATGGTGAGGTACCAGCTGTTCTCATGTCTCTTGGGGGACGTTTGATATGGGCTTTTTGGGGGTGACACCAATATGTTATTGGCTTGGGCTGCCAATACAGATTATCCTGTGGCAATGTTAAATCTGGCTCAATGCTAAACAAAGTATGCCAAATAAAATAAAAAAAGAATGACTTTCTGCACATGGTGAAGGACAATGACTAAACTCAAAAAGCCCTCACTGGATACTAAGCAGGCATTTCACTGCTGGTAATGATGTAAATGATGAAAATAAACTTGAAAAACCTGAAAAAGCGAACAAACCTAGCACCCCGCCATAGCAAGATGTTTGGCCATTTATTATTTCCCTTTTCACCCAGAGATATAATGAGAATTGTTTCAGGATGAAATGATGTAACTCATGATTAGAACGTTCAAGGTACCTTCATGTTTTTCTAAGTTGTCTGAAAACAGCTCCATTATGACTTAATTCACTGATGAGAAATGATTCACGTCTGATTTGGATGCATTTTGAATACAGCAGACTAAACAGACTAATCATTCCTTTATTCAATGATTTCCCTCCAGCCTAAACTCCAACCCACCTAATGTTGAACGTTAGCCTACTACAAAAATATCACAAAAACTTGTATGAATGCAAAGGTGCTCTTAACAGCGAGGAGGGAGAACAGTGAAGACCTTTCCACAATGGTACTGTGCAGGGCAGATTCATGTCACATTTCAACATCGAAGGGGGATGACGTTCACAGGGCAACTTCTGATAATCAAAGTATTGGGCCAATATATACATAATATCTTGTAAGGTGTCCTTGGGTGCTTTGAAAGGCACCTTTAACTAAAAACCATTATTATTATTATTTTTATTATTATTATTATAATCATCAGATTTCCAATACAGTGGACGATTAGATTAGATTAGATTAGATTAGATTAGATTCAACTTTATTGTCATTGTGCAGAGTACAAGTACAGGGACAACG
>JAOPUI010000016.1:3429497-3443894 GCA_027123135.1 Urophycis floridana | reverse complement strand
CCTCTGATGCTTCCGATGTGGCAGTGGGGGCTGTATACGAGCAATGCGTGGGGGGTGAGTGACGGGGTGGGCACGGGACAGGGGGAGACAGGCTCTACCCACCCAGGGCGCTGAGCTGGGCGCAGGCTGCCAGGGAGGCGGCCAGCCGCGGCACGATGCTGCGGTTGGAGGCGAAGTTGAAGCGGAAGTCCAGCAGGCAGGTGACCAGGTCCATGGAGGGGCAGGAGAGGATGCAGCGGTCCGACAGGAGGTCCTTGGGTCCTGGGACACGGGGGGGGAAAGGGAAGGAGACAGAGGGGACGCAGGCCGTAAACATCTGGACACCATTTTGAGACGTACAATTGTTTTGGCAGCTTGGGTTTAAAATGAAATAAATAAAAGTACATCATTGTAGAATGATGGTCCATGATATCGTCAGTATATTTTTACACATGCCCAGACTCAAAGGACATCATCCGTTGCCATGGCAGCGCCTCCACAAACAAAAGCTTTGCGTCACGCCGCGTGCTGGCATCGTGAATCAGAGTACACGTGAGTCCAAACAAATGCTCTCTGCTCCGTCTCTCCATCACACTGTTCAGCGTGAGAGCACGAGAGCTCTGCTGCTGCTGCTGCTGCTGCTGCTGCTGGTTGCTAGGGCCTCACCTGCAGCAGGCATTATGGGATAGACGGTGTAGCGCCAGCCCCAGCCGTTGACCGAGCCGTCGCTGGTGAACTTCCACTTGAGTTCGTCTCCGGGGATCCTCAGCTCACTGGACCAATCACACCACTCCCGGCCTGCAGAGGCACACAGACAGACCCATTAATACACACACCGAGAGACACAGAACGCACACACACACACAGGCACAGGGAAGCACACACACACACACACACACACACACACACGGGCACAGGGAGGCATGCACACACACACACAGGGAAGCACGCACACACACACTCAGAGAAACCCATATGGAAACAAGCATAGAGAAACACACACACACACACTTCCACACAGAGACACACATACATTCACACATTCTCTCTCTCACACACAAACAGACATGCAGAGAGAAACACACATACGTATAGAGAAACCCATATGGCAACAAGCATAGAGAAACACACACACACACTTCCACGCAGATACACACACACACACACACACACAGTCCTGGGTCTGCTGGCTCCGCTGAGCTCAGCGTCGGGGCGGTGACCCCTGACCCCCAGCCCTCACCCTGGCTGACCCCTGTGGGGGTCAGCCCCGGCGGGCGAGCCCTGGACGCAGCTCTCCTCCGTGACATGCTCACCTGAGCGCACCGACACAATCCTGTTGGCTCCGTCCATGATGGTCAGGGGGTCGTGGCGCCGCTCCGTGGAGCACTGGCGGTCAAACTCCACCCTCAGACCCTCCGCGCCTGTGGGGGGACGGACACAGAGGTCAGGGGTCAGCGGCGGGACGACCGGCCGGGAAATTAAGACTCTGTCTTCCAGTGCACCGGGTAATCAGACCAGGCGCATGTTCACCAATGATGCCGATCTCACCTCAGCTTTCTTTTGATTGTGACCCCACCACGCTACTGTTATATACTGTATACTATATACTATGTACACCCACTGCACCCCTCAGTCTCTACTCAAGGAGGGGTCCTTCTTCGGCCTTCCTTGACATTTCAGGGGGTTTTTCCCTGGAGCCCCCGGGGGGCTGGGCGACCAGGGGGTGTCGACGGCCAGTGAAGCCCTTTGGGGTGGACGGTGACTGAGCTGCAGGTCACCTTCACATTTCCCAGAGCATTTGTCTGTCTGCTCAGCCAGTGACACCCCGGTACCCATTAGTTCACACCCAACTCACAGGATTAGCCGCCTCAGCATAATCCCAGCGCAGCCTGCGAGCCGACGGCCTGAAGCCACATGTTGAAGTGTGATCGTAGGCATTTCACCTTTGACCCGGTGACCTCTAAGCTATCTTTAACCTCGTAAGACTCATTGAGATGAAAGGTCTCGATTCCAAGACTGACCTGGTATCGAAAGCAGTGATGAAAACACACCAGTCAACAACAAGGTAACGGACGTGCACGAAGGACACGGAACGATCACAATGATCTGTTGAGGGACACGACTACGATGCAGATTGTCTGGTTCTAGCATCCTTCAAATCATCAGATAAAAATGGTACATTTTTGTTGGTCACTCTTCTGGAAGCAACCAGAAGTGGTACAGAGCAGCGCTGCCCACCACATGGCTTTTTACCGCACCATCGCAAACACGCATGTTGTTCAGGAGGAGAAAACACCTCTCGTACAAATTAACATTTTTCACAGCTTCCCACAACACCCAAAACCTCACAAGAAGCGGGTTTGTGAAGTCAGGAGAGATCCCAACCCTAAACTCAAGCTAAGATTTACAAACAAACGGCGACAAAGTGGACCAAACGATTCCACAGTCCCAGAGTCAGAGTGAATTAAGGGGAGGAGGAGGCCAAAGTGGCGAGTTAGCTGAGCTGGCGGTGGAGGTGGAGCACCTGGGATCTTCACGGTGCCGCTGGTGGAGGTGTCGTCGGTGTACGGGTGGCTGCTCTCCACCACCACCGGCTGGGAGGAGAGCCGTCCGCTCTGGGAGTCCGTGGCTACGTCTTCCAGCTCCGTCACACACAGCTCCAGCAGCATGTCCGCCACCTGTCCACACGCAAAACACACGTCATAGATATATATGTAGCCAACAGGTGGACCCATTTATCATAACAAATACTCAGCAGGGGTGGCGCCCGGGCAGAGGCATGCCTTTGGTTGGAGGAGCGTTGCGATTGGCTATGATTAACGAGTGCTGAGTGGTTATCCAGGTAAGTGTTGTGTTCTGATTGGCTGTGGTTTATGACACAACCCAGATGGAAGGTGTCATCTGATTGGCGGTGGTTAATGAGGCAACCCAGGAGGAAGGTTTATTCTGATTGGCTGTGGTTAATGACGCAACCCAGGTGGAAGGCATATTCTGATTGGCTGCGGTTAATGAGGTAACCCAGGTGGTAGGTGTGTTCTGATTGGCTGCGGTTAATGAGGCAACCCAGGTGGAAGGCATGTTCTGATTGGCTGCGGTTAATGAGGTAACCCAGGTGGAAGGCATGTTCTGATTGGCTGCCGTTAATGAGGTAACCCAGGTGGAAGGCATGTTCTGATTGGCTGCCGTTAATGAGGTAACCCAGGTGGAAGGTGTGTTCTGATTGGCTGACCTGTGGGTAGGCGGTACCCATGCCGGACAGCACGGCGGAGAGGACGTCTCGGCCCTTGTCCCCGGAGCGGTGGGACACGGCCAGCTTCAGCACGTCCACCATGACGCGTGTGTCGTCAGGGACCAGCAGGGTGGTGAACTCATCCAGGTACTGGGGCTCCGGACCCACCACCTTGCTCTGGTTCTCAGAGTCCTGAGAGAGAGAGGGAGAGAGACAGAGACAGAGAGAGAGGGGACACAGACACACTTAAAAACCCTCCAGGACATTATAGTCTGATGAAGTGGCTCACAATGATCTAAACTTAACTTTGATTATTTTACTACTCCAATTGGGCACAATTTAATTAGGAAGAACATAATTAATATGGGGTGTTAAATTATAAAGATAAATGAACCGAGCCAATTTAATCCATCTTGAATTGAAGGTCTTGTCCAAAGTCCGTTGACGAGGTGAGTCGCTTTCTAGCGATGTCTTGAGTGGGTCTTGCTGTTTCATGAGCAGCTTTGGAGTCCATTTGGTCAGTGCAGCTCCCGGACGGCAGCCTTCGTAGGGCTAACGGGGCCAGGCCTACAGGGTGGTGTTGGAGCTGACGGAGCCAGGCCTACAGGGTGGTGTTAGTGCTGACGGGGCCAGGCCTACAGGGTGGTGTTGGCAGAGCGGGCTGCAGCCTTCGTAGGGCTGACGGGGCCAGGCCTACAGGGTGGTGTTAGTGCTGACGGGGCCAGGCCTACAGGGTGGTGTTAGTGCTGACGGAGCCAGGCCTACAGGGTGGTGTTAGGGCTGACGGAGCCAGGCCTACAGGGTGGTGTTAGGGCTGACGGAGCCAGGCCTACAGGGTGGTGTTAGAGCTGATGGGGCCAGGCCTACAGGGTGGTGTTAGAGCTGATGGGGCCAGGCCTACAGGGTGGTGTTTGCAGAGCGGGCCAGGCCTACAGGGTGGTGCTGGGCGAGAGCGGGCTAACCTCTTTGGTCTTGGTCATGGTCTCCGCGATGATGCTGGCGGCGCCGGGGTCGTCGGTGACGGGGATGAAGGGTCGCGAGGACGCCCCCGAGGCAGAGGGCGTGACGGCTGAGGACGGGGTGACCGCGTCCTCCGAGGACGCGCCCTTCATCACACGGAGAGAACACGCTTCCTTTTAGCATCAAACACTTTTTCACTTTTTCACATTTTTTTTATTCTCTTTAGTTTAAGACTTTAGTCTTTAAAATAGTTTTTAGACCGAATTGCCGAAGGACCCCTGAAGGCTCAAATCATCTTTTCAATCTCCCATGTCGTGTTCCGCATGAATTCCCCGGGTTCTAACTTTTATCCTCATCCCAGTACAGAGATGTGAGGTGATCGCTGTAAGAGCCCCTCCCCACGCGGCAGACCCCACACGCCTCAGACCCCACACGCCTCGGACCCCATATGTCAGACCCCACGTGTCAGACCGGGACCCCCAGTACCCCCCGCCTCACCTCTCCCCTACGCTCCGGCCAGGGGCTGGGGCTCAGCCGGTCCTCGCTCTCCTGCGGTGTCGGGGAGCCTTCGTCGTCGCTCGTGCCCGAGGAGGAAGAGGAGGAGTCGGAGGGGGGCGCCGGGGAGCTGGAGGGGCACTCCACCGGGAGCATCATGCAGGCGGGCATCAGGGCGCCCACCACAGCATCCCTGGGGGCGGGGAGGAGACGAGGAACACAGGCTGAGGATGCTGTAGCTGACGGTCGGAACACGGGGGTCAAAGGTCACGGAAGTTGACCCTTGACCCCCATAGCGGAAGTATCACCTTAACATTACATGAAGTCACTGTGAAGGCAGTTTGT
Source organism: Urophycis floridana (assembly GCA_027123135.1). Lineage (NCBI taxonomy): Eukaryota > Metazoa > Chordata > Actinopteri > Gadiformes > Phycidae > Urophycis > Urophycis floridana. The sequence goes on along the minus strand of JAOPUI010000016.1, from coordinate 3,438,886 downwards.
TACTAAAAGAGTGGTAGAAGAATCAACGGGACCAAGTGGAGAGTAGATAAAGGGATCAGAAAGACAAGGTTAGTGGACGCTTTTTCAAATGAATCGTGCTACTTAAGTGTACAAAAGAAGATTCTTTGTGTGTAATCCATCACGGTACTCAAGTGTATAATAGGCGATACTTAATATGTAATTAATCGTGGTACTTAAGGATATAATAGGAGATGCTTTGTATGTAATTAATCAAGTGAGTAATAGGAGAAGCTGTATATGTAATAAATGATGGGAATTGGGTGTATAATAAGAGATGCTTTGTGTGCACAGAATATATTTCATAGGCATGCATCACAACAAAGTGAAGTTCCAAACACAAAAGCCAACAACAGCCGAGGTCAGAGGTCAGAGGTCAGCCGACTCTATTGCGGCGCTGCCCTGTCCTCCGCGGGGGAGCCGGCCGTCACGGGCGGAGGCCTCACCTGGCGGGCGGGGGTCTCACCTGGCGAAGGGGGTCTCACCTGGCGAAGGGGGTCTCACCTGGCATACATGATCTGCAGGGCAGAGAGGACGTGCGACAGCGCCTGCTGCTTGGCCTGGTTGCCGTCCAGGGACAGCAGGATCTTGGCCAGCGAGGGCCGGTTGGCCTTGGCGCTGCTCTGCCCGCTCATCTTGTTGCTGGCCGAGGAGGAGTCGCTGTCTGACGGGACCCCTGTGAGAGCCACAACCCCCCCCCCGGACGCACCGTCAGGCTGGCTGAGAACTCAGGTAACACCAGAGGACAACGGCTCTATAGGGGTCGTCTGATTGGCTGTGGTTAACGAGCGGTTTTGCGGCTGCACAGGTAGATGACGCATGTATTTACATTTAGCAGACGCTTTTGTCCAAAGCGAGGTGGGGGTCGAACTGGCAACCCTCCGGTTAGTGGGCAACCGTCTCTATCCACTGAGCTCCTGCCGCATGTTCTGATTGGCTATGGTTAACGAGTTGTCCCTTCTGATTGGCTGTGGTTAACGAGTTGTCCCTTCTGATTGGCTGTGGTTAACGAGTTGTCCCTTCTGATTTGACAGCGGCTAACGAGCGGTGAGCGCTCACCCGAGGAGACGGGGTGCTTACCCAGGTAGGAGGCCCCCAGGGAGTCCCTGGCGGTCTGGAAGAGGACGGGCTCGTGGACGGACGGCGTGGTCACGTCCACGGTGGTCCAGGCCACGCTGTGGGAGGAGCCACAGGCCACGCGGGTGATCTTCTGGCCCTCCAGACCCTGCACCAGGGTGGGCTTCCGGTTCACCGTGGTGGTCCCGTTGCCCTGCTGCCCGTGGTCGTTGTCGCCCCACGCGTACACCTGACAGCACAGCGACGCCATCGTCATTCACTACGACTACTGACAATCACTACTGACTACTGACAATCACTACTGACTACTGACAATCACTACTGACTACTACTGATCCCTCTGATGGGACACGTACATTTCCAGTCTGGGATTAAAAAATAAACCATCTCATTTTACCAGCTTATTTCATTTTACGAAGATTGGATTTTTTGGGTTCTTTTCCCAGAGAGATGGTACGTTAATAAAAAAATACATATTTGATACAGCTTGACACTAAACTTGAGTTTCAATGAGTGTGTGGGATGTGCAGGGTTTATGTTAGTCCCCTCCCGTTGCCAGCCAGCCCTCTGAGAGCAGAGCTCTATTAAGCAGGTGAGACATGGAGTCTCAGAACAGCAGAGGCCTGTTGATGAGTCACTCAGCGCCGGGGCCAGAGTTTTAACCAGGATGGAGGAGGAGGACATTAAGCCCTGAAGGTCAGCGGGGCCACAGAGGAATACAGAGCGGAGACACACACGCACACACGCACAAGATTCATGAAGCACACACACTTCCACCATCACAAACAAGGAACACATACACATATACAGGACACACACTTCCACGATAATAGATGAATGGAGTGTGTGCGCGCACACACGATTTACAAAGCGACCACACTTCCGCTATGAAGATATATATGGTACGTATGAGGCACACACACACTCACACACACACACACACACCCGGAATTTTCGGTCCGAGCCCGGCCCGCGTCCTACAGAACAGTAAACCAACCCGAGCCCGACAGGCATCAAGCTTCTTTTTTTTTTTTGCATGCGGGGGTTAACGTGCGGGTAAATAACACATTTCAAATAGCGCAGATGTGACGACTGCAGGCTGTACACACACACTGCTGTGTTCCCAGTACAGACCTGTCTGTACACACACACACACTGCTGTGTTCCCCGTACAGACCTGTCTGTACACACACACTGCTGTGTTCCCTCCCAGTACAGACCTGTCCCGTGTCGGTGACGGCCAGGCAGTGCAGAGCCCCGACCGCCACGTGCACAATCTTCTTCCCCCTCAGACCCTCCACCATCTGGGGCTTCCTCACGTGCACGTCGGTCCCGTGGCCCAGCCGGAAGTAGTCTCCCTTCCCCCTGGTGGGAAACACGACAGGTCACAGCGGGGTCTGCCATGTCGAGCAACAACTGTCGACCTCGTATTAAAACTGCTATTAAACCAATAACTCAAAACAATGTCAAACTGCCAGACAGCAGCCTGGGGCTAATGGTGGAGCACAGGTTGCTAAACCAGTTTGACTAACTCTTTACACTGGTGTACACATTTTCTGTATATTCTACTACTATCGTTCTACTAGCTTTCAGCTTGGCACCCGAATTTCCCACATGGGCTCAAAAAGCTCCATCTTATCTCACACCACCTGTATGTCTGGTGAAAGTCAAAGTCCTACCATGCAATTAGTGCAAGTAATTACACAGGGGATCAAAAATGTCCAAACTAATACTAGTAGTAGTAGTAGCAGCAGCAGCAGTAGTAGTGACTGCCGGGCGGCCATCTTACCAGGTCCAGACGACGCCGGACTTGGTGAGCGCGAGGGAGAACTGCGCCCCGCACTCGATCTGGCACACGCCCTGTCCGTTGAGTCTCTCGATGTTCTGGGGGATGTTGCAGCCCTCACTGCCGCCGCGGCCCAGCTTACCGAAGTCCCCGTCGCCCCAGGAGAACACCAGCCCTGAGGGGGACAGAGAGAGCCCAGGCGTGAACTCAAGCAATCAAACCGTCAAGCAGTATGACCCACTGCTTGATTGAGGGAAAGCTAAACAGGTGTGTTTGAACACTGGAGCGTTGGAGGGGCTACCTTCATCAGTGAGGGCCAGGGTCTGGGCGTCTCGACTCCCACAAGCCACCTGGACCACCCGATGTCCCAGGAGAACTTTGACCTGGAGGACGGGAAGCAGGGACAGGGTGAGGAACAGGAACGTTGGCGGATGAGGAACAGGGACATTTGAGGATGAGGATGAGGAACGTTAGGGGATGAGGAATGTTAAGAGGATGAGGAACAGGAACATTTGAGGATGAGGAACATTAGAGCATGAGGAACAGGGACTTTAGAGGATGAGGAACAGGAACGTTTGAGGATGAGGATGAGGAATGTTAAGGGATGAGGAATGTTAGAGGATGAGGAACAGGAACGTTTGAGGATGAGGAACATTAGAGGATGAGGAACGTTAAGAGCATGAGGAACAGGGACTTTAGAGGACGAGGAGCAGGAACATAAGAGGATGAGGAACAGAAACGTTTAAGGAATGAAGGTGGCTGGCTAGTCAGGCTTCATCCGGGAGGACATCTGACATCCGCGTTAACGACCTCTGCCCTGCCCGTCTGCCGGCTACCGTTGCAGACCGTTACCACAGCCCTCCAGACGTACCAGCTTGGGCCTGAGCTGGGTGGTGTTGTCCCCGTGGCCCAGCCTCCCGTACTCCCCCAGGCCCCAGCTGTACAGCTCCCCGCTGGAGGTGATGGCCGAGCTGTGGGAGCTGCCGCAGGCGATGTCCCGGATCCTCTTGGTCTTCAGGGCCTCGATCAGCCGCGGCTTGTCGCAGTTCCTGGGGGACATTTTCGGTTAGCACCAGTTAGCTTAGCCGCCGTTCCTCTGAGTGGGTTAGTAGTACGAGAAAAACACCCCAAAAATAACAAACTACGGTTGGCAGTGGGGCAACATGGCCGATTCTAACCTGAATGTACTACAAAAAAAACAACCAATTTTGAATGTACTTCTTCAGAATGTCTTTCCTGCATCATCCAGACCGAGCATCAGCATCTAATTTTGCGCTACTTTGTCTTCTCATCTCTGAGGCACATCCTTCCAAATTACCAAAACATGCCAAGAACCTCATTTGGCATGTTAAGGAACTCATCACCAGTGTTGGGAATGTTACTTTAGAAAAGTAATTAGTTATAGTTACTCACTACTTGTTCAAAAAAGTAACTGAGTCCGTAACTGATTTACTCCATAATAAAAGTAACTAGTTACCAGGGAAAGTAATGCATCGATGCATAGTAACGCACCGCATTTAACATTCAGTGACGGTAACGCCGTTGGAAACAGTAATTAGTTAGATTACCCCGTTACTGAAAAAATAGCGGCGTTACCCAACGCCGTCCTTTTAAACGGCGTCCTTTTAAACCCGTCATCACGGTGTGTGTCACACTGCGGTCACGTGACCCGTGTGTTCGACGTCGGCTTACATCCGGCTGAAGTGGCCCAGCTTCCCGTCGTCCCCCTCGCCCCAGGAGAAGACCTTCCCGTCCACGGTCAGCGCCATGGCGTGGCGGCCGCCCGAGTGCACCGCCACCTTCTTCACCACGTAGTTGCTGAGGGCGGCGATCTGGCGCGGGATGGGCACCGTGCCGCTGGACAGGCCCAGGCCCAGCCGGCCGTTGGTGGCCTCGCCGCAGGCGTGCACCTTGCCCTCCACGGTCACTGAGGAAGAGCACGGGGGTGACTGCACGTGATTGGCTGCACTGTGGTGCTGTTCCCAATGGTAGGGGGTTAGCTGTGAAAGGCTGCACCAGGGACCCCTGATGGAATGGATGCCATCTAGCGCCACTACTACTGACGTTGTGGATTTAGACTGATTTGTTTGTCACATTTTATTGTTTTTTTTTTTAATTGTGAGACATTACTGTTACATTACATCACCGTTCTGTTCAGACCAACATTTGTCCTCTGGGATTAATTCAAATCTTTAAAAAGTTATTAATTTCAATATTATGTTGTCTTAAACTGGTGGATATTGATGTCGGTGGTGCACTATTAGCGTGGTGATTATGAATATAGCCGTCATCGTTCTACACACACCCAGCAGAAGAACAACCAGGAGGAGCTCCCTTCCCCGGTTCAGATCCCTGCTCCACTTTCAGAGTTTCCAGTCTGCACCCTCAGCAGGGCCAGTAGCTCTGAGACCCGAGCTGTCCGCTGACTCACCTGCAAATAGACTCTTAGAACCTCCCGCCACCTGGACCACGTTCAGCCCGGAGAGGGTCTCGGAGAACGAAGGCACCTTGATCTATGGAGCAGCGAGAAGAAAAAAACACACACACACACACAATGCAGATGAGGAGAGGAGGGATCCAGGAGAACTTCACTAACTAACTAAACTCATGATGTTCATGATGACCGTTGGTCCTTCATCTCACCCGTGATTTGGAAATTGGTCAACTCAACTTGGTCACGGTATAATATATGTAATTATCACAAGTACATTTAAAGGGCACCAACTACTACAATTAAATTTTCTAAATACATGTCATTAAGGAGCAGGTAGGGTGTCTTGCTCAAGGATGCCCTAAACTGCGGACATTGGGGAATCAAACCAAAAACCTTTTAATTATCATGATATTCTTAATATTTAACAGTGTAAAACTCAGTACCTTGGATCCCTTGAGCCCGCCCAGCTGGTCCTTGTCATTCAGGCCCCAGACAAACACTTTGGTCCTGATGGTGGCAGCAGACTCCAGCCCCGAAGACTTCTTACGAGCCATACTGAGGACACACGACACACGCCCTCCATCACCAAGTCTGTCACTGTCCACCACTGTCATGTCCACCATTTTCTCTCTGTTCTGTAGTTGTACTCATGTTTCCCTTTCTACAGGGTCCACCTCACCTCCCAGTGGCAGCCTTGTCCTCCTCCTCTTCCTCGTTGTCAGAGGCGAGGAAGGGCACGGTAGCCAGGTCTTCGTCCTCGGCTCGGATCCGGCCCACGATGCTCAGGCCGTGGACCTTGCAGTCGATGCCGGAGCTGCGGCACTGCTTGACAGCGATCTCTATGTAGCGGTGATACTGCAGAGAACCAACCATCACAGTACATGTTAGAACGCACACAGAACAGCATCGATCTCCATGTAACCAATCTCTAAGTCACGTGGAGTACAAACCAAAATTACTTTATACAACATATTATAGCAATGTCTATGTACCTGTAAGCTTACTAGCTAAGCTAATATCGAAGCGAGGCTAATGAATATATATTAATGAAGTTAAGCTAACAAGCGTGACAAATTGAATGTGAAAATGCAGCTGAACTAAGCCTGACATAATGCTGTGTTAATGGTGATGGTGAATGAAGCTAACCTTACGAACCAAACGTAATGAAGCTCAGCGAATGACGCTAAGCTAGCTCACCTCAGTGCAGTCGGTGAGCAGAGGCACAGCGGTGTCCGTGGGATTGATGTTGATCGTCTTCAACTCAATCAGGTTGCTCAGAGAGCTGCCCCCTATGCATGAACATCAACAGTTAGCACATCACGAAACAGCATTCCACATCGTTAGCATGGTGTGGTGAACCTTAGCGATGAGCACGGGGTTCCCTACCTGAGACGACCACCAGGGAGGGCATGTAGCTGCTGTCTGCTGGGTCCACCACCAGCTTCAGCCGGTGGACCAGGACATCTGGGAACAGCTCCAGACGGATCCAGTGCTGCAGGGACACAAAAGAGAGGCCGGCCCACTGCTGTTAAGTGATGTCCTAGATTGTGACTGACAAGTAGCTCGCCTAGCTTTTGGTTTGATCCGATTCACGTTGGGCAATAATCTAGACAGTTTTTGTATAATCATAGAGTTAATTGAAAAAATAAGTTAGTTTGTAAATAAGTCTCTCACCCAATACTGTGATACACGTTTAAATCACTATATCTTAAAAAATAACATGCCTCACAACCGAAATCAACATACAATAGCACTATAGAATTGTGATATCCAATAATATTCAACAGTAGAATTCAAAGGATCATGGATGACATTGACCCATAGTAATCAGGGGATAAAGGCAGAGGGCCCACCTTGCCCTGGGAGCCAGAGGACTGCCAGCACTGGTCGCTGCTGTCGATGAGGCGCGAGGCCTGGTTCACCGACGAGGAAACGCTGAGGCTCTTCACGGCCCTCGACCACTCGTCTATCAGCAGCTCCCGCTGGCTGCTGTGGGCCTTCTTCTGCTGCTTCCCGGAGCGGCCGCAGAACGCCGGAGACTGGCCTGGTGGGGGGGGGAGAGAGAGACGCACACGCACAACCATGAAGAACTGCAGCCAGTCCGTCAAATGGCCGAGTGGTCCAGAGGGGAGACAGGTAGTTTTGTGGTTAGGGTGTTTGGGGTTTGAACACAGAACCATATGGGAGTCAAGCACCCTCACCACGAGGCTACACCAGGAGCTTGTCCTCCAGCCGAGAGGTTCAGAGCTCAAACTCCAATGTCCACAGTCTACCACAGTTGAGTAGGCATTCGGAAGCAAGATGCTCCATCTGCTCAATGACTGAATAATAAGGCGTTTTGCGTGGCTTACCATTTTATCAACGCCGCAAAGCAACATACAGTATCATAGATAACTTATGGAAGACGCATCAAAAGTCATCAAACAGCAGGGAAGTGTTTAGGGGATCTGAGCTCAAAAAGCAGGGAAGTGTTTGGGAATCTGAGCTCCAACAACGTCACCGGGCAGACAGCAGAGCAGACCAGCCCTGGCATCAAACACCCTCACCGCTAGACGACCCTGCCTAGACGACACGCCGTCTAAACCATGACTGAATGAACGCTAAACGCCCGCACCCACCCGGCTCGTTGATGCGGCCGAAGGAGTGGCGGGTGTTGTGCTTGCTGGTCTTGAAGCAGCCGTCGCAGTAGTCAAAGTCGTCGCAGTTTCGGCACTTGAAGCGCGGGCCGTTGATGGGGAACATCTGGCAGCCGTCGCACCTGAACACAGCCAAGCAGCACAGCTCAACATGCATTACGCCGCAGCCACTGATCAATGGGTTCCCCGCCTCATTTATTGAGTCGCTGCACTGAAATGGGAACAGTCATGGTCGGTTTATATCCTGATCGCAGAATGTAACACATCTCGGGAGTGTCGTGAAGAACTGCGGTCGGAGACATCAACTCATTTTCCACAGAACAATTTGACCGAAGGAAACAGACCAACAGAGAAGATGTTCCCCTGAAAACATTGAATGAGTTGCTCTGGCTCAGGGGACTGACCTGACTCCGGGGTGAACACTGGGCACCAGCTCCATCTCAGACAGCAGCCCGGTCCAGTGGGACTGCTGGGGGAAGTCCACAATCACGTCCTTCCCATTGGCACTGAAAGCTACAGCAAAGCAGATAGCATTAGCACTGATACCTGAAGCAAACCAGTTAGCATTAGCACTGATACCTTAAGCAAACCAGTTAGCATTAGCACTGATACCTAAAGCAAACCAGTTAGCATTAGTCCTGATACCTAAAGCAAATCAGTTAGCATTAGCACTGATATCTCAAGCAAACCAGTTAGCATTAGCACTGAAAGCTAAACCAAACCAATTAGCATTAGCACTGAAAACTAAAATGACCACAAGCAATAAAAGTCAAAGTAAGCCAGTTCATGTTCAATTTTACTTGAGGTGAGCATTAGCAATGACCGCTAAACCAAAAAGCACATCCTGTTTACTTTGCGTCGATTAGCATTAGGATTGGCAGCAGAACCAGAAATCCAAAAGTTCCGTCCGGTTAAGACAGCTGGTTACCTTTGACCACCCCGACACTCCGGTGGGTGACAGACCCCCACTTGTACTTTGGCGTGGTGACGGTGGGCTTCACCCTCACCTTGTCACCGATCTTAATATGAGACGGGGAGCTCTGTGGTGGGAAACCTGGGGGGAGGCGAAGAGACGCACCGTCTTTAACACCGATACGCAAACGACACATTTCTCATTGGTGGAAATCTGTCCCAGGTGGCATCACCTTGCAACCATTTCAGCCAATCAGGAGTAGAGCTCCATCATAGAACTGTTTATTGACTCGTTAACAGTCATTTCAAGTTTAAGTGTAAGCATCTGCCCAGATGTACGAGGCATAGATCAAGCGAACAACGTCTGGAAATACCACCTGGTGGTAAAATAGCTTCCCGTCCCTTTAAATCGGTTTGTAATGGACATATTTGGGGTGAGAAGCTCGGTTATCCGGGAGGGGCTCAGAGTAGAACCGCTGCTCCTCCGCGTCGAGAGGAGCCAGTTGCGGTGGCTCGGGCATCTAGT
>JAOPUI010000016.1:3403190-3413374 GCA_027123135.1 Urophycis floridana | reverse complement strand
TAGATAGATAGATAGATAGATAGATAGATAGATAGATAGATAGATAGATAGATAGATAGATAGATAGATAGATAGGGGATTTATAAAGTTTTATCCATCTAAGGGAAATTGGGTCGCAATAGCAGCCTGGGTACATAAATAGAATACAAAATCTAAATAGAATAAAATACCAAAAAAATAAAAAAGATATATATATTTTATAATGAATAGATATTATACATTAAACTGATCTCACAAGACAACAACCCTTGAAACATCACAATGTGTGGCAATTACCTGCGGTAGCTTGTGAACATCAGCAGCAACATTTCATAAGATTTCATAACATTTCGTAACATTTCACAACCGTGCACACACTGTATCGTAATCACAACCGACACAGTCGCCACCCACCTCTCTTTTTCCGGCGGTCCCTGATGAGCTTCTGGGTGATCTTCTTCCAGCGCGGCTGGGAGCTCAGCAGCTTCAGCTTGGACACGATGGACAGGTCGTTGCTGGCCGCCGGCCGCAGCTCGTTGAACAGGAAGCGGAGACGCTCGATCACCGGGGCGCACACCTCCTTGTAGGAGCGGCCCTGCTCCTGGTGGGTCTGCGGGCGGCCATCGCACGCGCACACACACACACACGCACGCACACACGCACATGCACGCACGCACGCACGCGGACACACACACGCACGCACGCACGCACACACATACACACGCACGCGCGCACACACACACACACACACACACGCACACAGGAAGACACAGCACGCACACACACACACACGCACACAGGAAGACACACGCACGCACACACACACACACACGCACACAGGAATACACACGCACGCACGCACAGACACACACACGCACGCACGCATGCAGACACACACGCACACACACACACACACATGCACACACACACACGCACACACACACACGCACACACGCACACACACACGCACACACACACGCACACGCACACACACATGCACACACACACACACACACGTGATGATGACATAATGCGACATACATGAACTCCAACAGCAAAAGCACTCGTGTCAAAGTACTTGTATGGTGAGCCAATGTTTTTTTTTTTGTCCAAAAACTCCCTTCTGACTGACGCGCATTGATTGTGATAACATTGAGTGTCATATTAGATTTAGATTTTTTTTTATTTTAAGCCCTTTATTTGTCACAAAAATGGGGAAAGTTATAGTTATCTGCATTATGACCCATTCTATGGTACACAGGAGGAGTGGGCTGCTATGTTCAGCGCCCAGGGAGCAAGTTGGGGTTCAGTGTCTTGCTCAAGGACACTTCAACATACGGACAGTTGCAGGATTAGGGGATCGAACCGCCGACCTTACGGTTAGTGGACGACCCGCTCTATCCACGCGCTCCGTTTACATGTTGTGGCGAGATCCAAACCATTTTAAAAATACTGTGAGTGCATGTTTCCTTTCTAAACATGTGTGCCCCCGTGGAACCCCTTAACTGTGCTAACCTGACTCCCACACTGTCCATGACCTCATCGTTATGTCCATTAGGTAAACAGGTAAACAGGTAAACCACCCCATGGTGATCTCCATACCTTGATGAGGGAGCACTTGGCCTGGTACACCATGCGGCAGACGTCGATCACACACTTGGGCATGGACCGCTGCTTGGTCTGGTCCACGCCCAAGGCACACTGGTGGACCAATGAGAGCGCAACATGCCCTGCCATGGAAACACAAGCCACAGGTCCTGAACTCAAAAACCAATTATACAAGCACACGCATTGGCATTTCTTCACATATGTATAGTCGTCAATCACGTGTAACGTTACAATAATCAATGATGCAGCATATACTGTCGATGTCTGCCGAATCTGCTTGCTGTGTAAATACTTTTATTCTGTACATTTTTGCATTTTTATTTGTTTTAATTCAACTGATGTACGATACTTTCTGGATTTTCTATCTGGGATACAAAAAAAAAGACTAATTCAATCACCCTATTCAGGTGACCTCGAACAGAGAATCTTTTTTTGTCTTTAATTGTCTTAATTTTAGCTCCTGGTTTCTAGTTGCCAGGGTGCTGCCTCTTAAGGGATGCTGGGTTGCTAGGTTACCGAGGTCCTGGTGCTTGAGCAGGCAGCAGAGCAGCAGCCGGCCCACCTCCTCAACGGGGTGCTCGGGGGGGAAGGTGATGGGGGTGATCAGGTGGTACTGCTTACAGCACCGCTCGATTTGGCACAGGAAGTCCTGGAAGGAACCGACAGACAGAACCGAGAGTTACACACCGAGAGGTGGCGTCTGGACTCCATCCTTCAAAGTGCCGTCCATAAGACACCATCACACACACCGTTGAGTTGAAATCAACTGAAAACCCAGGGCTCTTTCTTTGACACAATAATCAATTCAGCGATTTATCATATCATGTTTTGGACCCAGGACCCGAAAGTGACCTCTGACCTCAGGGGTGCGGTCATGCTCTACAAGTAGGAACTTAGCGACGAGGTCATCTTCTAAAGCAGCGACCCCTGACCTAGAGGACAAAGGGTATGCTCTAGCGCGGCGACCCCTGACCTTGACGGTGTGGTCGGGCGTGTTGTTGTCGGCGATGGCCTGCAGGAAGGGCTGGGCGTGGTCGCTGAGGGTCAGCCTGCGGGAGTACAGCTTGGCCTTGTCCGGGGAGGTGGTCCCGGGGGAGGTGCAGTGGTCCTCGTCCTTCTCCTCATTGTAGTTGTAGTGGATCTGGCTGGTCTGCAGCCCCCCGGAGAAGATGGAGGACTGGAGCCACTCTGGGATGGGGGGCAGGAACAAACACCATGAGAGGATTGAAGCGACGAGCACGGAGTCTGAAGCCATTTTGAAGTAGGCTTAAACCAGACTTGAGTCGAGTTGGGCAACAGAGTGCCACATCGCGCGCGGGTTGTCAGAAAGAAAAAGCGCATTCTGTTTTGTGTAGAACAGTTGGACTAGACGTCACTCATCCAGGACCTGCAGCGGTCCGGTTCTGAAAAATGACCTCAACGGTCCACCATGTAGTGGGAAGTGTGGGCAACACTAAGGGAAGCGTCGGGCGGTCGGTTGAGGTGGTCTTACTGGCGCACTCGATCTCGATGGTGGAGAGGGGCGTGCTCATGGTGAGGAAGGAGGCGTGGAGGCCCAGCAGGAGGCCCAGGTTCCTCTCCGTGTCGATGAGCGGGGACGACAGACTGCTGAGGTCCGGTGTGGTCACCGTCTCCTGGTTGGGCTGAGGGGGAGCATGTCACCACACCACAGAGGTAGAGCCTCACTGTACTAGAGATAACTAATCTAACTCATGTTCCAAATCATGGTCTGGGCTGGAGACACATGGAGTATATCAAGTAAAGTATAAGTGAACATAGTAGATACAAGTGAACATTATTGACAGCACAATATGTTCTCCCAGACAACATCCAGCCCAGTGCAGACCCCAGGACGAGCTGAGCCCTGGTGGCTCCGTACCTCCATGTACTGGCCCACGCAGAAGGCCTGCATGGACTCCCTGGTGTCCTCAAACTGCAGCGCTGCGTCCAAGGCAACCACTGGGTCCTCCCCGGCAAACTGGGCTGCAACCAGTGAGACGATGAGGTGATGTCAGAGCCATGTCATTAGTGGTGACTGGCCTTTTAAAAAGAGGTCACATCAGACCAATCTGAATATAGTTTTGAAGTCACTCCCTGTCAAACTGTTCCTAGTAAAGATAAGATACTTTATGAGTCCCCTTTTTTCACCCACATGTTTCACACACATGATAAATTGCATAACTGCGTAATAATTGCATGATTCTGTTGAGTGATTGAGTTAAATTGCATCATGACAACAGGAGAAGATCTTCAAAGAAATTCTATGATGAAACAGAAGCCAAGTATAACACAGCTCAAAAATAACGTGCACGCTTTCTACAAATTGGATTTCCGCACACCATCTGATAATGACATCTGCATGATGATTGTTGATGCTTCAAAATTACCCAGAACGCTGTTCCCGGCCAGCGACTGAGACTGGGCCTGGAAGTCCTTGATGTCGTACACCTTGCCGTCGATGACCGTCCAGAAGCCGCCATCTTTGTTGTGGTTCTCCAGGTCGGCCTTGCGGATGAGGGACACCTCCTCGTTGTTCTTGGAGCTCTGACCTGTAAAGAACGAGCCTGCCACAGCAGAGCCACGCTAGTTACATTGAAAACACACGCTGCTCCGCAACACACACACACACACTGAGACAAGGCTAGCAGCAATCATACGCCGCGGCGCTTTCCAAGCTAGCTTACTTCCAAGCTATCTGCTACATGCGCGCACTCGATCTAAGCTAATCACACAACACCTAGGGCCTACGAAAAACATCCAGACATTTTCTTTGCTGTGTCCATACGGTGTTGCAGGACAAAATAATAATAGTGTTTAGGTAGTTCAACTTTTAGTTTGACTATATATTCAAAAATGTGAAAGTTAAATCTCCACTGCACCCACCTGCCAACTGTGAGTCTCATTTCCCTTAACATTACCCTAACAGCTACCTCCCCACTGTGATAGTATCATCACATTACCCTAACAGCTACCTCCCCACTGTGATAGTATCATCACATTACCCTGACAGCCACCTCCCCACTGTGATAGTATCATCACATTACCCTGACAGCCACCTCCCCACTGTGACAGCCTCATCACCCATCATTTTACCCTGACAACCGCCTCCCCACTGCGACAGCCTCATCACCCGTCACGTTGCCCCGACAACCACCTCCCACAGCTCCGAGACCACGCCCCCCTCTGCTTTACCCATGATGCCGGGCCAGGCCAGGTCCTCGTGGTCGTCCCGCTCGTGCCCGGGGGCCAGGTGGTTGTAGCGGTCCAGGGGCTCCAGCAGCCCCGCCAGCAGGGGGATGGAGCCCGTCTCCTGCAGCAGCCCCGCGTCCATGGTGAGCAGGAGCACCATGGACACCACCAGCTCCGGGAGCAGCACGCCTGGAAAAACACAACAGAGGGCTAACGTTAGCGGACTGGGGCTGGCTGTTAGCTACCTGCGGCTACATGCTAGCCACACGCTCATGCACGCACACAATGCTGCCCATGATGAACTGCATACAGTGCGTACAGGCTCACAGAGCCAGAAATGGGTGTACGAATGAATGGATGAAGGGTCAAGTACCGGTCAGATCTCCTTCGATGACCCGGGACACCTCAGCAAAGTGTCTGTGCCCCGTGGAGGCGATGCTGGTGGCCACTGGCAGGATGTCCCCCATGTGAGTGCACAGCAAGGCAATGTACTTCTTCAGCAGGGAGCCCACACCCAGCAGCTCTGGGTCTGCAGCACGCACACACACACACGCACACACAAATACTGATTATGAACTACTACTCAAAAGTCACGCTTACTGATCAAGTAATCGACCCACTAATCACCCATAACGTTTCACTGACTAGCGTGACATTTTCATCCATCAGGAAAATACAATTTTTAATACAGACATCCAATTAACTAATTACAAAATCCGAATGACATAGAGATACATTGGTACATTATACAGGACAACTGGGTGGAGAGAAGAGGCAGGAGAGACGGCAGATACAGACACAGTAGTCTTACTGTGCAGAGATACACAGCAGTATGATTACAGTGTTGAGCCGTGTTCCATAATTCACACCATGCAGCGCGTGAGCGCAGAACCTCCACACAACAGCACAGACAGAGAGAGGAGAGAACGGAGGGTCTTACTGTATCCGTTGAGGGTCTCGGTGCCGTTGACACCCAGGTACAGCTTGCTGACCAGCAGCCTCTGGAAGCGCAGCAGGAGGTCCAGCGACGCAGAGCGCTCCTTGCTCACCTGCTCCGCCTCCTGGCAGCTGGAGATGCGCCGCGCCACGTCCTTCAGCCTGGAGATGGTCTGGGACGCCATGTTCCTGTGGGGAGGAACCGGGACACACAGACACACACACATCCTGGGTCAGTCTGCTGGAGAGACCCAGAGCTCTGCTTTGTGGCATAGAGGCCACAGTTGTACCGGGACAGAGAAGTACTGGAAGGCCAACGGAGGATGGACTTCCATGTGTTGGTGTAACCGGGGTTCTCATTCCTTCTGATCCTCATAATTTTCCAGAGCCTTCCTGAGGTCACAGAGGTAACCGCCACCTAACCTCTCATCGCTAGCCGCTAGCCTAGCCACCACAAGCACCAGCCAGTGATGTCGTTGATGATGCCGGCTGTGGCGTGATCCTCTCTAAATGCCTCCGTGCAGTGATGAGAAGGTCCAGGAGGTACCTGAGGAGCTGCTGCACCAGCTGCACCAGGGGCAGACTCTGCTTGCCGGCCGACTCGTAGATGCCGGTGTTGATGAGGTCTTTGTCCAGCAGGGTGCGGCAGCGCTGCATGGTGGAAGCGTTGGCCTCCTGCTCGTCTATCTCCTTCTCCTTCTGCGCCTCCTTCTTGGCCTCGATGTCCTGAGGGAAACAATGGAAAGGGAGGGAGGTGTTTTGGTGTGAGAGAGAGGATGGAGTTGAGGAAGGGAGACAAGGAGGGAGGACGTGAGGTCGTCAGTTATGTGGCCGACTGATGTTCCAAGAGGAAAATGCAGTTGGTTTTTTGTGTAAATCATAACAGGTCAACTGCAAGATCATCCTCTTTTTGTGTTTATATTTCCCCTTATGTTCAGAGGCCGCCATAATTTACAGAGACTGCAACGACTGCATGCTGCCAACCATCGTTGCAGCGTTGCTTGCAAAAAAAAAACGCAGACGTTGGCGTGCACCTGTATCTCCGCCGTGATGGCGGCGTTGAGGGCGGACTCCAGGCCTCCGTCGGCCATCAGGCTGCTGACCAGCAGGTCGATCATGAAGCGCCGGCCGGGGCTCACGCTCATCTCGTTACCGGACGCTACGGAGACGCGGCAGGGACAAACAGAGTCAAACAGTCGCCATCCCATTCTCGGTGCTTTTTACCCCCCCCCCCACAAACGCCCTGCAGTTTGTGCTTGATTGGTGAGCCGAGACATGTTGTTAGATTAAATAAGAAGAGATAAGATCATATGACATAAGATTGATATTGAGAAGTTGCTATAAATGGAGATTCTCCACTTACAGTCATATCAGGTGACTCGAATACTGACTCATTTTTCCCGAATACTTTCTGGTTCTACTTTAGCTATAACCACCACCACCACCACCACCACCAGCACCACCACCACCAGCACCACCCCCACCACGCTCCACCCCCGTCTCCCCCCTCACCAGCGTTGGGCAGCAGGGAGGACAGGGCCCTGGCTCGCTCCTCGGCGGTGGGGAGCAGGACGGACCAGCCGCTCTGCAGGACGGCCTGCGCCGCGGCCTGCACCGTGTTGAGCACGCCGGCGTTGCTGGCCAGCATCACCACCGTCTGCTTCAGGTTGTTCAGCAGCCCGCTGCCCAGGCCCAGGCCCAGCTCCTCGGGGTCCACCTGGTTACTGATGGCCGCGTGGAGCTGGAGGGGAGGGATGCGCGCACGCACGCAGACACACACACACACGCGCATGCACGCAGACACACACACACACACACGCGCACGCACGCAGACACACACACACACACGCACACGCACGCAGACACACGCACACACAGGTACACACGCGCACACACACACACACACACACAGACAAGAAAACATTTCAAAGATAGGGTTTATTGGGCAGTGGCTCTTAATAGTTGGAAACATATCGTTTCCATTTTTGCTTAACAGTTGGGTCTGGGAATAATTACAAAAGCAACTACAAAAATAAAAAAGTGTGACACAAGCAAGTTTACAAAAATACAAAAAAAAAAACTGGAGCGCAGAGTTGCTACAGCAACAAAATGTATTTTCTATCCCATTTATTTTCAGAACACCCCTTGGTTATTTTGCCATCATTTCACGCATTATTGCACTCCTAGGAGCCATATCTGGGGAGTCGTCCCATCCCTCCCCTCCTTTGTCGTGACTGAAGCCGGACACAGATGCGGTCACTAAGGAGTAGGTAGGGGTGAGGGGTCAGGGGTCACAGTGCTTGGAGGGGTCATCTGCAGGGCCCTACCTGTAGGCGCAGGAGGTTGAGGGAGGCCACCACCATGCATTCCTTCTCCTGCGGCGGCGGCCAGTCGGAGCTGCCGTCCATGCCCTCGCTGACCTGCCGCAGCAGCAGGTCCAGCTGCTCAAAGGTCATAGGGCACACGTCCACCACAAAGGGCACGCGCTGGCCCACCGACCACTCGGAGCACGACGACCACGCAAAGCTCTGCGGGACACAACACACAAGCACCCATTCACCGTCCCTTCTGGTCCAGGACAATACCTCGGATTCATCAGGCCGAGTGAGCCTATAGCTCTGTGGAGGCTGTGTGTCTATACTGCAGGTCTGTAGAGGCTGTGTGTCTATACTGCAGGTCTGTAGAGGATGTGTGTCTATACTGCAGGTCTGTAGAGGCTGTGTGTCTATACTGTAGGTCTGTAGAGGCTGTGTGTCTATACTGCAGGTCTGTAGAGGATGTGTGTCTATACTGTAGGTCTGTAGAGGCTGTGTGTCTATAGGTCTGTAGAGGCTGTGTGTTTATAGGTCTGTAGAGGCTGTGTGTCAATAGGTCTGAAGAGGCTGTGTGTCTCTAGGTCTGAAGAGGCTGTGTGTAGTGGCTATGTGTCCACAGGTCTGTAGAGGTTGTGTGTAGAGGCTGTGTGTCAATAGGTCTGAAGAGGCTGTCTATAGAGGCTGTGTGTCTATAGGTCTGTAGAGGCTGTGTGTCTATAGGTCTGAAGAGGCTGTGTGTCTCTAGGTCTGTAGAGGCTGTGTGTCAATAGGTCTGAAGAGGCTGTCTATGGAGGCTGTGTGTCTCTAGGTCTGTAGAGGCTATGTGTCTATATGTCTATGGAGGCTGTGTGTCTCTAGGTCTGTAGAGGCTGTGTGTCTCTAGGTCTATGGAGGCTGTGTGTCTCTAGGTCTATGGAGGCTGTGTGTCTCTAGGTCTGTAGAGGCTGTGTGTCTATATGTCTATGGAGGCTGTGTGTAGTGGCTATGTGTCAATAGGTCTGTAGAGGTCGTGTGTAGAGGCTGTGTGTCAATAGGTCTGAAGAGGCTGTCTATAGAGGCTGTGTGTCAATAGGTCTGAAGAGGCTGTGTGTAGAGGCTGTGTGTCAATAGGTCTGAAGAGGCTGTGTGTAGAGGCTGTGTGTCTATATGTCTATAGAGGCTGCGTGTCAAGAGGTCTGTAGAGGTCGTGTGTAGAGGCTGTGTGTCTCTAGGTCTGAAGAGGCTGTGTGTCTATATGTCTATGGAGGCTGTGTGGGTCTACCTGTCCGGGTCCACAGGAGATGCCCACGATGTGCTTGGAGTTGAGGCCCGGCAGCGCCTTGGGCTGCTTCTTGTTGGAGAACAGCGTGTCGAAGTGCTGCAGCTTGTCGTTGCTGCCCCAGCTGTGGACCTCGCCGTCGTCCGTCAGGGCCAGGCAGTGTGTGGAGCCCACCGCCACGTCCACCACCTTCTTCCCTGGAGGTGAGAGGACATGGGTCAGGCCACTGAGGACACATGGGCCTGCACTACAGTGATGAGCGTCACCACCTGAACATCTTGAGACAGACAGTAGCAGGTGTGTCTGTTGAGGCACAGGATCCAAAGATACTTGGAATTAGTGGGAAAAAGTGCATTTCAAAATAAACATAAAGAAAGACTCTTAAGAGTTGCATCAATTTATTGTGCAACTGTTACTGTGATTAGACCAAAATCTATTTTTTCACTCAAAGAAGAGACACAATTCATAACTAATTTCTTCAGGGTTCAGATTTGAAAACAGCAGATGGCAGCAAAGCAACCGAGTAGTCTTGCAGACGCAGAGCCGTCTCCGACAATACATTCATTAAATATGTTCATGCTGTGCGTCTGATACAAGTGTGCTTTAAGACCCCCTGCATCCGATTCCTGATCCAGTTCAGATGTCCATCTTTAACCAAGTTCACACACTGTAACATCTCAGCCTCACATGTAAGCCACTTTGGGTGAAAGCCCCCGCTGAGCCACTCCATGCGGCGAGCCTACCATGTGAGCTGTCCAACCTACCATGTGAGCTGTCCCACCTACCATGTGAGCTGTCCAACCTACCATGTGAGCTGTCCCACCTACCATGTGAGCTGTCCAACCTACCATGTGAGCTGTCCCACCTACCATGTGAGCTGTCCAACCTACCATGTGAGC
>JAOPUI010000016.1:3321482-3338504 GCA_027123135.1 Urophycis floridana | reverse complement strand
GAGATTTGCCCGCTGAAAATGAGCCCAACCCCGAGCGATTTGATCGCTCAAACAGCACACACACACACACACGCGCACACACACACACACACGCGCGCACGCACAGACGCACACACACACACACACACACTAGTGACGGTTCCCCTCTGCGGAAGACTGTTCCCCTGGCTGGCGGGGTGGGCACCTACCTGCAGGGTCTTTGATGAGAACCTCCAGCTCCTCGTCAGGTACCACGCTGAAGGGCCGGTTCTTGGTGTCCTTGGTCTCGTACGCCGCCACGCAGCGGTACGTCTGGGTCACAAACGGCGACGTGACGCTGCCCGAGTGCTCCCGGCGGATGTCCGCCACGCCGCCGCCACGCCGCTCGGAGAGGTCGCCGGACGGCAGCACCATGACGCTGGGGGAAAGACGGCCGTTGAAACGACTGACACTTCTGCCAGTCGGCGATAGAGGGCGCCATAGCCGGCGTACTAGGCAGCAGCAGCGACGGACTCACCTGTTCTTGGTGAAGTCCGGCTGCAGGTCGTGATCCTTGCAGGTGAAGAACAGGTTGACCTCCGAACTCTGGCAGACGGTGGGCGCGCAGTTCAAGAGTTCGGAACAGTAGTCGTCGAGGAACTTCATCCGATGGACGGACTTCCTGGAGCCGTTTTGCTGCAGCCTGTTTTTGATGGAGCGGGCTGAGCAGAAGGGGGACGCGCCGTTAAAGGTTGAGGTGATTGAAGATGTTCCGCACAAGTGGAAATGAATCCGGTTGACTGAGCCTTGGTCAGCCGCAGCAGACTGAAGGTAGGCCTGTGTGTGGGCAGATTGTAGGCTGCCTGAACCCCTTCCACCCCCTGGTCATTCCTCGCCTTGAAATCACCTCGAGTGGTACTCGTTTGTTTTAATCAGTGAGATTCCAGTATCGCTGAGGGTTCACGCTTGCAGGCGTCGATACAATTTCGACGAACGACAACATAGAGCAAGTTTCGGTGGAATGCGCGCTTTTTACTAATTCATCATTTCATCATTAAAAAAAAATCTAAACCAATTACCTCTGAATTTAGGGATGACTCTTTCACTTTTCTTGAGCGGGTTTAAAAGTTGGAACCTCTTTTTAAGATGTCCCTGGTAAAAAAAAAGAAAAGAAAAGACGATAAATATAGACAAATATACACACAGTTCGCAATGGCTATAAATGAAGAAATTAATCAATATTGTAACCCTACGTTTGACACTCTTATAATATAAAGTGTACAGCACTTACATGGAACTTTTGAAATTCCTGGAACGATCTGTAGATGATCACCTCACTCTCATCCGACCATAAAACAGATACGATGTACATCTACAACACAAACACAAGCAGAAAAATAAGTCATTCAAGTGACATGTTCTGAAGAAGATGGTCCAAAAGAGAAGAAGAAAAAAAAAAGAATGCATCTCATAATGAATGAATCCGCAACACAGTCACCGAATTGCAATAATACCTTCACATTGGGCGCGTTGCGAATCATCACCCCGATTACTCGGGAGCCCACGACGTGCCGCTGTTCGTTGACCATCGCGTAGAGAGAGATGGTTAGAGAGATGGATAGAGAGATGGTTAAAGGAGCTGGAGAGGGGCAGCGCTGCGTCTCCAACCCTGACTAACCCGGTGCTGTATGTGGCTGCTGGTCTGCAGCCCTATAAATACAGTACGGCTGGAGGGGCGGGACCTAATGTCCCGAGTGGCTGCCAACAAAACTAACTGAGGTATGCTGTTTGGGGGACTTTTTTTTTTTTTACTGTATACATCTTCACGTTTGTGCTAGGGGCGAGTATGTCTTACATACTCTAATTTGACTCTACACCTGTGACCGGTGATAGCTGCTATATAAACGTACATACCTGGCTCTATAAAATATTTTTAGTTGGTTTGAGTCGTGGTTTTCTCGGTTTTAGTGCTATTGTACTGATTTATTTTCCGGAATGTTAAAAGGGACAGAATATCTGCGGAAGGTTCCAGTCCAGTTCAGGCTTGCCTTATGTAGGGGCCAAAGAGAAAAACAACGGACAACCTTTCTACCCGTGGCATAGATGATGACGTCCTGGGGAATAATAATAATAATAATAAAAAAAAAAATAATAATGCATTTTATTTAAAGGCGCCTTTCAAAGCACTCAAGGACAACTTACCGACAAGTTAAAAAAGTAACATAACAGTGGCATACTCTGTCAATGTGTGACAGAGTATGTCACTGTGTATGCCAATGTGCCCATTGCACCAATTCGTTTCAGAAAACGAGGGGAAGGGAAGCTACAGGGTACATTAAAAAAAAAAAAAACAACTATTTAGCCTGCAAGACTAATCAACTTGATGCTGTTAGCGTATTAACTATGACCAACAACAACAAATAAACAATGGCAAATCTGTTTAGTTAATTATACTATTGGTATTGGATGGATAGATGGTAATCAAATGCAACCATTGTGGCATGGACAACCCGAAATGCCTCATGTAAAGACTGGAATATTATGCAATCAGTAATTCTTCTCCTTCCTTCCTTTATCGGGATGCTTTGACGGAAAGAGAGACAGCCACACGTCTTCAGGCTTCCCTATTGTGCATTGTTCAGTCCATCCTATCTGGTTAATGACTCTGTGCTAAAACACACACACACACACACACGCACACGCACATAAGATTGCTCACGGACACACACACACACACACACACACACACACACACACACACATACACACACACGCAGTACACATATGTACTTTAACAAAAATATACATATAGTTTGTTTTTTAACCAACCACGGCTGGTGGTATTTAAATAATGTTTTCTTTTTGATGAAATTGGACCTAGTTGTTTAACATTCTGGCCTCATCACCAATATGCAAATCTATGCAAATTATACCCACTGCAAGCTGCAATCAAACACCCAGCCGACAATTTAAGTTAACTTGTCAGCACAACGTTTTTCTTTTCATACTTTAATGAAAAGTGTTTTGACACTTCTTTTTTTTTACAGTAAACTGCTGCTTGCTGAGTTTGTGTTCGCCAATCACGTGCCTCCAGACCACAAGCAACATGATTGGTCGAAAGAAACATTCAGCGAACAAACATGAAGTGCCCTCTTTTACCCTGACTTGAACTCCTCGTCTGCTGGCAGACTTCAGATGTAAAAAAGCACACTCATTCCGAGTGGCGTACTCTGTCACACATTGACAGAGTATGCCACCTTTACTTGTTACTTGTTTTTTTTTAACTTGTCTGTAAGGTGTCCGTGAGTCCTTTGAAAGGCGGCTTTAACTGAAATCAGTGCATTAGAAGACCGAGAACGCTCTGCTCCTCAGACACCCACCCTTGCCGATGAGGTCCCTCTCGATGGCGGTGAGCTCCTCCCGGAAGCTGGAGAAGTACTTGTAGAGGGCCCACACGAAGGCCTGGTAGGTCCGGAACGGCGGCTCCCGGTACGAGGAGTGGGAGGAGGAGGAGCAGTGCGAGCCGGACGAGGAGCCCGGCGGTGCCGCGGGCTCCGAGGAGTGACCCGTGACCTCGTCGATGAACCGCTGCAGTCTGTAGACCGCCTGGCCGTAGACGGCGACGTGCTCCAGCACCGAGCGGAGGCAGGTCTGCAGGGGGGGGGGGGGTGGCAGAGGACCGAGGGTCAGTCTGGCGTCTCTGGGGTCAGGAAACGTCAGGTTACGGTGAACAACGTTGATGCATATTATTGGAGATCTTAGTCAGAGGTCTTTATTCGACCTCTGACCCAGGGGGTGCACATAACTTTTTCAGTGAGTTACCCAGGTGAGTACCAGGAGATGGTGTTTGGTACTCACCAATGTGTGTGCGTGGTCTAAGTCATATGTAGCGTGGCCTAAGTGCAGTATTCCTCACTGTCCTCCTCAGTATCACCCCCACTGTCTCCTGCTTCAGTTTCCTGCGTGGTAGATGATGAAGATGCTGCAGATGCGCCTCCCTGTCCTTGGTTGAGCCTCCGATCCATCCCCAGCTCAACAGCTTGCTTTGGGTCAAATGTCTCTGTGGTCTGCTTTGACAGGTGAATGTGCATCAGGGCTGAGAGTCGAGCATGTGACAGACGAGATCTGTACTTGGTTTTTATTATGTTGAGATGTGAGAATCCCCTCTCACAAGCTGCACTGCTTAAGGACAGCGTAAGAGACAGCTGAAGCACCTTGTTGATGTTGGTGTAAGCATCTGGGTTATTTGTATTTACTATTTGGACCAAGTCATAAACAGAAGAGGCTCCCAGGCGCTTTCCTGTCTGCCTTTAAGCACATCCAATCTGTCACAGTGGCTTCTTATTCAAGTCGCAAAGTGGCCTCATATTTCTTGAGAATTCTGCTAAATGTTGTGTTTCCAAAACTGTGGAGGTCTTGCATTTCCTGAGGCCATGTTGGAGGATCAAATACCAAGAAATGATCACATGACTTGAGGAAGTCATATCTATGTTCAAACTCTTCAATTAACCCCCTGAGTAAGTTTGTCTTGTCTCTGTCAGCATCAGCATCAGACACAGTGTGTGCCCTGTGGCCTTCACCATCAAGCAGAAGCAGGAACAGTCCAATGACCACCATGAGTTCATCCGTACATTCTCCAATGGCCAGCTTTTCCTTCTGAAACCTAATAGATGTCTTCAAATGTTGCCAATGTCAAGCATGTTTGATAGAAAGCACTGAAAACGCTCTGTGCAGATATGCTGCAAGTCACTGTTATCACTTTTTTAATGGCTGGCACTAGTCTTGATATGTTTAACAGTATTTCATGCCTCCATGCAGACCATCTGATATTATTAAACTTACCCAGTTTCACAAAGGAGATCCCATTTTCTTCACACAGCTTCTTCAGTGCAGCATTTTTTTTGCTCCACCTTTTTGTAAATAAAACTGCAGCAGCCTGACCACAGAGCAATTAAATGTCTCACAGTCAGGAACGTTGCGATCAGCTGACTTTGCACAATTCTCCAGTGTGTGTGTGTGCAGTGCACAGAATGTGCACAAGAGAGTCTCCAACCGCAGCCAGTCGTTGGAGTTTTGGCACAACGGCGTTGTACACACCGACGTTGACCGCAGGCCCCGTCTGTGCACACAGCGACCAACTTTGTTGTCCAGTCATCCAAGCCTGCGTCCTGGAGACGTCTCACAAGTCCCTCTGTTATGGCTTCCGTGGTTCGGTCAGCGCCCAGTTCAATCAGTCCAACAAAGTCTGAGGTCAAATCTCCGTTGCTGGACAGAGACACAATGCAAACGATTCCCTGTTCAGTTTTTGTGATGTCCTCAGATCCATCAAAAAAGCAGCGCCCAAAATTCAGCAGACTGCAACTTTGCTCGTGTAAATCCCCGCTGACGATGTGAGCGATGCTCTGCATGATCCGTGCGCCCCCTTCACGGGAATGATCTGCACCTCCGACATTTACTCCTAGCCGCTTCAGGAAAGGAATATCCCCAGAATAGGAAGACATGGGACGTGCGAGTTTAGCTTCATGGAAGGCCAGGAGGAAAATATTAAACAGAGCTTGCCGCTGTTCTTCATTCAGCATGTCTCCCCATTTGCTAAGTGGCTATTTTTTCTCGGCTAGCTTGATTATTAGCAATGGCTTGTGCCACAGTCATGTGCTCCTTGCTCTTTTCAAGTCATGCTAGCTGTGGATGTGAGCTGCAAATCTTGCACCACATTTCAGTGCACTCATCGTTAGCTTCAAGTCACTGCACATCTTGGAGCCATTTTTCCCGAAAAAAAAAGTATTTTTTCGGCTCTGGCTCCAATTGGCGTTTCTTTGTAGGTGGTGAAACGCCAAAGACGCTGCTTACTGTTGCCTGTTGCTTGTTGGACATCTCTGACAGCAGCTGACAAGCAACACGTGTGTAAGGTTAGATGGTCAAGTAGGCAAAGGCGTGCAGTAACAGAAGTGGCATTACGCAATCCTGATTTTCGTCGCGCATGCGTACCTGCGTACCAGTTATGTGCACCCCTGGTTATATGCCATATATGTCATGTTATTGATTATTTATTAATGACCAAAGTCCTTGATGACATGTAGGCCAACAGCATACAGATCCATATCTGATGAGACATCAGATGTATATGAGACCTTTCAAATCTTTTAAAACATAATCATCAAATAGCGATTATATGTCATGGGTCGTTGCTTAGAGGTCAGCAATCTCCTGCGACCCCAAAATGAGGTTCCCACAGGTTGGGAACAGGAGGTTCTAGAGGAGGGGGGGAACTCACGCTGGTCAGATGGGTGACCACCACGTCGTTCCTCACAGACACCTTGCCCTCGTGGAACTGGAAGATGAAGAGCTTCCTGACGCCGGACAGCAGCCTGAACGCCAGGAGAACAGAGGAGACGGTGGAACGCGACACACGGAGCAGAGTATTTCCACCGTTCCACCTGCGTACCACCGGTACTGCAGGTGGAACGTAGGATTCTAGTCTTAATTTAAAAAAATAGAGTAATTGAGTAGCTTAGGTCTCGTGGAAAAAGGCCCTCATGGCCTAGGTCATTTTTATGTATAGTTTCTTTAATGTATATACCGTCAATAATTTCTACCTCAACCGTCAGTAAGATTACATGCATTTATTTTTTGCATTTACAATTTTGCTACTACCCATATTGTGTATATAGATGTTTTTCTGTATTTAACTGCTGTGATCCCGGATTTCCCATCTGGGATCAAAATTTAAAAGAAGATAAGAGTTAGATAACATCTTATGTTATCTAATTTAAAAAGGTGCAGTATGTAGGATTTAGGGGCATTGTATATTGCACAGAAAAAAATCCTTAAATAGATTTATAAAGATGTTAAAGATATGATAGATTTAAAATCAGTTTGAAAAAACTAATAGCTATACTTGCTGTAAGCTAAAACTATAGCTTACAGCTTTAAAGTAAGACAGTGATTTTATGAAAAACTGTGTGCTCCAGTGGTAGTGTTTTTAGAATCATGGTGGCGCAACATGGCGAAGTGGACCCACTCCATGTAGATATCATGGGCTCATTCTAACGCAATGAAAACACAACAACTCGTATTTTCATGGGATTATACCCTAATTAAAACTTACTTATACTGACCTTGAAACTTACTTAACTTACTAATACTTATAAATATTATATTATATTTCCGTCAAGTCTGTTTCGCTAGATGCCAGTTCATTCTGCACAGACTGCACCTTTAGGTGTTGGTAACTGGGCAAGATTTAAGTTACCAGCGATAGTATCAGACACACAGAAGATGTGTTTTTTCCCCCCTTTGTTTAGTGGAAGAACTTCCTCCTTACCATAGCGTCTCGCGTATCACCTGCGTCTCCGTCACAAAGGCCTTTTCTTCAGGGAGGTACAACGGGTCAGTGTTGTATAGGTGCTGGTCCCTGTTGGGGACAGAACCAGCACAGCTTTACCACCGGGCCAAGAGCACCGGACTCCCTTTGCACCGGGGCCATGCTCAATGCAGCGACTGTAGTGCTGTTCTCTCACAGCTCGACCTTTGTTTTGCATGTTTATGCCACCACGCACATCAAGGCTGCCCACTTTGGAACCTACTGCACTCCTAACCAGCATTGGAAGGAGAGACCCCTCTTCTGTGTTCCTTCCCAAGCTTTCTTCCCCCTGGGTTTAGGGGGAGGGTTGCCTTTTCGTTTAGAGAGTTCGTGGGGGTGTTGTATAATGTGGCCTGGAATAAGGGATACCTCCTCTGTGTTCTTCTCTGGGTTCCCTTCTTGCTGTGGTTTAGGATAATTCCCCCTTGCCTCTTTTGAGACAGGCATGTGGTCTTATGCAGGCCTGTAAAGCCCTTTGAGACTCAGCATGTTTACATGCACCCTAATGTACAGATCATTATCGGATTACTCTGCCTAAGCCAACCAAGGTGCCACATGTAAACCCACCGACTGTAACGGTCATGTTCCGGTGCAGCGTGTTTAAGGTGACTTATGTTATGCAGGGAGGTGCGGTGGCGCTGAGGGAGGGCGGTGCATACCAGACGTTGAGGAGGTTGGAGTGCAGGTGGAGGCTATGGGGGAACCGGGAAGAGTGAGAGACCCAATACGGGGTGACAACCTGCTGCTCCAGCCAGGCCCGGGCATCCGGCTCTCCCACTGAGATACAGGAAGACACACAAGACATAGAGAGACTTAAGATTAATCCCTGAAGGGAAATTGGTTAACACGTGGTTCAGGATGATTTTGGATGAACATGTATCCAGTTCAATGTGGTGGAATGGGATGGTTTAAACGGAATATCTACTGCAGCAAAATCTGACCATCTGTCCACCTATCTTAAATATTCAGGTCACTCACTGGCAACACACACACACACACACACACACCTGTCCATGTAACGGGGAGTGCCTGGTCAGTGTTCTCCTGGTCCTCCTGGGGGGTGCGGTCTACCTGGATACCAGAATCCTCTCTGCTGATTGGCTGCTGGAGGTCCTCTTCATCACTCTCCTCCTCCGACCACTCCTAGGATATTACAGATTACAGTAGAACAGAAGAGAATAGAGTTCAGCAATATAGCATAATGCATAAGAATAAAGTCGAGTAGAATGGAGTAGAATATAATACAATAGTACGATAAAATAGAGAGATCTTTAAATGTTATTTAATACCAGAATGCAATGTTGAGTGTAGGAGAGTTTAGAATATGCTTATGTAATTAAATATTTCTACTACATTATTATGAGCTTAGGCACAATTATTGTCTAGTAGTAATTAGTTATAACAGTTCCGTTGCAATTACTTTTGCAGTTAATTAATCATTACTTATTACAACAACATACATGCACTTGCCTAAATATCTAGTTGTAATTCATATGATGTTGCTTTGATTCCTTGTGCATTATAAATCATTACTAATTACAGAAACACAGCTCGCTCCAAACTCAGACAAAGGGCCTGTGTGAACCACGGTCTCTGGAGGCCAGAGGAGGGGTGATAGAGAGGAAAACTGACCGGGGTGTCGGGGTACGGCCCGGCATCCAGGTCTTCACCCTCCATCAGGTACTTGGCCCAGTCGAACGTGTCCTTCACTTCTGCACAACACACACGCACAGCACATACCAGTGAGCTTTAGGGCCGGTCAACCTCTGCTGTGATGCTAACTAGCGTAGCTCAGCTGGCTGGGTGGTCTGAGTGGGGAGTGGGGGGGTTTGGGAGGGTCCAGAGTAAGATTTTTGTAAACAAAGAGAGGTACGCACTGGCCGGCATTATTTATCTAAAATAATAATAATAATAATAATAATAATAACTAATAATAATAATAGATATAAATATATATGTTGTACGTCTTGGCACTTTAATCGCTCTTTGTAACTTGGCACTTAGCCAGAGATGATGTATACTAGCAATGGTTGATGGTTCAATGGTTTCAGAAACACAGAGGCCGTCTACAAGAAGGGCCAAAGCCGACTATTTTTTCTGAGGAGGCTAGGGTCCTTCAACATCTACAGGACGATGCTGAGGATGTTCTATGAGTCTGTTGTTGCCAGTGCAATCTTCTTTGCTGTCACATGCTGGGGCAGTAGGAAGAGGGTTGCGGACACCAATAGACTTAATAGACTCATCAAGAAGGGCGGGGTTGTAGTGGAGGCGGAAATCATTCCTGCATGTGGACATCAAACTATATAATTTGTCACTATCATCTTAGTTTCCGCTGCATAACGGGTCATTCATACTGCATAACTGGTCGTTTTTACCACTACCAAATTCGACATGCTACATCTTTGTGTAAGCTATTACCTCTATGGTGTATGCCTAGATGTTTGTACATTTATGTATAATTTTATTTTTTATGTATATTGTTTACATAGGTTTATATTATATATTTGTATATTCTAACACTCTACAATACGTAGAGTGTCTGTCTCTTTTTTCCCTGGAGTATTGTAACGAATGCAATTTCCCTCAGGGATCACTCAATTATCTCTGTCTGCAGGGACGGACTGGCCATCGGGCAATGTGGGCAAATACCACTGCGGCCGCCTGGTGATGCGGCCGTTCAGCCTCATCACAAATAAATAAATAAATAAAGTGGAGCAGAGCGGCTGCATTTATAGGCGGCCACGGCCGTAAATAACTAAATAAATGAATAAATAGGCTAAATAGGCATCAATAGGCGGCCGCAAATCAATAAATGAATAAATAAAAATAATTTAAAAAATAAATAAAGCGGAGCTAATGTAAATTAATAATAATAATTAATAATAATTAATTATTATTAATAATAATTGTGTTGTCATTATTGAAATCACTGCATTGACTACAGGCTATTTTAAGTTAGGAGCTGGTGAAAATGTTACTCTGTTACTCTGCAACTTTAATGTGCAGGTAGGGGTTAGGCCGGGGATCTGGCACAAGGATGGAGGAAGGGGATTTGGACAAAAAATATCATATTTTGCCACAAAATATAATATCATTGTTTCACCAGCACCAAACTTCATAATGTCACAACAATTGGATGATGTCACAAGTAGTGGCAATACCTGCTTCTTTGAGCCGGGGTCTCTCTACATACTCTGTGTTTGAGGGCGCCCCCGCCAGCAGCAGCATCAGAGACAGGATGCTGTAGTGAGCATCGGTCTGCAAGGCGGACAGTGGAAACACGTCAACGTGAAACAACACGCCAACGTCACGCATACAGGGAGTCAGACAGCTCAAATATCACCACCACTTTTGTACCATGTTGTTTTCTCGGCTATGTTGTGGTAGAACTATCTACATCTCTAATAATATATGACATTTTTAATAACAATGTGTTGCAAATAATTAATACATTCAATTAAATGGCATAATTATGTACATGTGTATGTATTTGGGAATTGCGTTTGCCAGCGGTGAACTGCCTGGTAAACCAATAAGAATCACTGCTGACAACGTGTGACGCTACCTTGGTTCCTTCTGTGTTCATTAGAGGAGAGTTCAGGAACTCCTCGGTGAGTCGAGTCCATGACGCAGCTTTGTTCAAATCCGAATGGATCATCAGCTTCTCGTGTATCCTAAAAAAACAAACAAACAAGAAAAACAAATACTTTTAAGCCTACTATTTAGCAGAAGACTGGATGTCGTCAATGAGTCGGTAATGATGACATCTGATCTGATCTGACGGTACAGCTGTTTACAGTACAAGTAGACGGTGGACATTGGGGATTGAACCCAGAACCTTTCAGATTCAACACCCTCGCCACTCTTATTATATATACTTATACTATTAAGATAAGATAAGATACGATATGCCTTTATTAATCCCCCTTAGGAGAAATTCACATTGACCAGCAGTACAATAAACAATAAATAGATTTACCTAAGAAAGATTAAATTATATGCAAGCTCTTAAAATCAGATCAGGTGAAAAAATGAGAACCTATATACATACATAGTACTCATCATTGAGATGGACAGTGCAATTGGTAGATGAACATACATAGTAGTCATCATTGAGATGGACAGTTCAGTTGGTAGCCATGAACAGTGTCATTTTGTTTTTGTTTATATGTGTACATATATGCTTTTATCACTTACCTCGCAGGAATGAGACACTGTGCCTGGACAGAGGTGTGTTAAAAAGCGGTGCTTGCTTGCAGACGACGCCCGTCCAAAGCCCGCATAATCACCGCCTTCCAGGCAGCACCGACCGCAGCTAGCTGGGCTAGAGATTGACTCACTCCCCAAATTACAACCTTTTAAAGCACGTTTATGACTCGAACCGAGAACACGGGAGCGGTTGGTGACGGGTTTGTGTGTGGTGCGGCAGGGGAATGCGGATAACTTCTTTAAAAACCTTAAAAACCCGAGTCACCGTGTGAGTTTAGCTGGAGGCATGGAAAACCTCAGAGGTAAAGTTGCCAGCAGGAAGACGTCGGTGGACCGGCGTTTCCTGTTGTTGTCCTTGCGGTTAAAATGTCCCGGTGTGTTTCCTGGTCTATTTCAAAGGTTCCGGTGAGAACGGCGTGGACTTTTGGGTTTGCCATACTGACAAACACCTTCATAATTCAAAAATAGCAAACCCGTAAACAGTCGGGTGATATGATAACAGCAAAACAAATATCCAACCTATTTCCAAAATTATATATTTGTGTCATGTCCGTTTCAGTTGCACATTTCTATTTTGTGTGCGGATATTTAATTTACAAAAATAAATTGCAATTTCTGTAATCACATATCTTGTGTGTCACACACCAAGATAAAAACTTTTATGGGTTGAACACTTTGGTTTAGCTTGATTCTAGCAATAATTAAATACATCCATTCTGCTTACACTGCATATTAATCTTATCTGTGTGTGAGGATCATAATCTAAGTCATTGCATTAGAAATTGTGTAATAATTATTAATATTATCGTGATGATGATGATAATTATGATTATTATTGATGTTATTGTTATTGTTATTATGGTTAATATTATTATTAATGAGAATATACTGTTTATGATATACTATACTGTAGTTTACACTACTATATAATTTTTATGACACATATGATACACGCATTATGTTCCATTATTATTACGACTAATAATAAATAATAACATGGCAGATACAGTAACATCCTTAAAAATCTGCTTCTACAAATCCCATTGGGCACGCATTAGAAGTCACGTGGTAAGCGCCGTAGCCAAGGAGATTGTTTGTTTACTTCCGGGTTGTGGTCGGAGACTCACCGAGACGCCACAAAGCCGCTTACCACACAGACACGAGATGGCCGGGGAGACGGAGGACGACATCCCCGGTAATTAAACTGCATTATCTTAACAACGACACTTATTTTATTAGTTATTGAATCGAGTAAAGTAGAATCAATGACTCGGCGGTGTCTCATGCACTCGTAGACTTGCACCATGTCCCCAGTAGAGGTACATGTCTAATCTAGTTGCACATGCATTCCACTTTGCAGCCATCAGAAGCTGTGTTTCATCATTGTTGCCTCTATATTGTGATCGCCATAACAGGAAATGCATCCTGATTCTGAATTAAAGAGTTTACCAGTTAAAAAACAAAAGCCTATGTACTGTATCTCTCAGGTCTTCATTCAACACTGTCCTGATTCAGGAAAGTTGAGCCCCCCCGTGTTCTGTTTTGCATGCAATTCTATGAATAATGGAATATTGCGTGCACTTAACGTCACTTATGATCTGCGGCTGATAAGCACGTTTCTACTTTTACAGAATCGGGAGCGGTCTTCACATTTGGAAAGAGCAAATTCGCAGACAACATGCCCAGTAAATTTTGGTTAAAAAACGATGTCCCGAAAAAGATTGCTTGTGGAGACGAACACACGGCATTAGTGACGGGTATGGGTTGGAATTCATCTTTTAAAACACTTTCTGATACTGTAGGAAGGTTTGTCGGAATGATGCATGTCTCTGATCAATGACTGTAGGGCGTGGATCTTAACCCAATTCACTTTTAGTCATTTAGAATAATACACGTGGTGTTTGTAAAACTGCCTTTCTACATTTATTTTTGGTCTCAAGTGCAATGTCTCCCTTATACTCTTCACTAATTAATAGTGTTATACCACCACCTAGAGAAAAGTGTAGATAGATAGATAGATTGATAGATAGATAAGACATTATTAATACCCGAAGGGAAATTGAGTTGCTGTAGCAGCCAGGGTAACATATAAAAACAATACAAAAAATTAAAATAAAATAAAATACCAAAAATAAAATATATAGAAAAATGCAATGGAATTGTGAAAATCCAACAGAATAGTGATCTGATGTATAATATCAGCATGGAATGAATATTACATTTACATTCACATTGAGGGGCGTTTAGCAGACGCTTTTATCCCAAAGCGACTTACAAAGAGTACATTTGTCAGAAGAAGGTGAAACATTTCATTGCTGCTTAATACAGTAAGAAAGTCAACCAGCAACAAGTTTCAAGCATTTCAATCGGTGAACCATTGTTAGTAGACAACATCTCCGACTAAGTGCCGAGTTACAATCAAAGCCTTTAACCTTTGCGCTGTTTTCTCCTGGTCTCGCAGGCTGAAGCTTCTACTGGACCAGGAGAAAGCCTACCAGGCACGCAAGGAGGAGGAGCACAACAAGAAGGTCACCGACCTCAAGGAGGAACTCACCAAACTCAAGTCCTTTGCGCTGATGGTCGTGGACGAACAGCAGCGCCTCACCGAGCAGCTCGGCCAGCAGACGGCCAAAGTCCAGACGCTCACCTCCGGCGCCGCCCTCTCCCAGCGGGAGCTGGCCTCGGCGAACGCCCGCCTGCGCGACGAGGAGAGCAAAGCGCTCCGCCTGGAGTCGGAGCTGCGCGACCACGCCGGCAGGCACCGCCAGGAGCAGGAGGCCATGACGGCGAAGCTGAGCGGCGAGGACGCCCAGAACCGGGCGCTGCGGCAGAAGCTGTCCGCGCTGGGCCGGCAGCTGGACGAGCTGGAGGAGACCAACAAGACGCTGCGGCGGGCGGAGGAGGAGCTGCAGGAGCTCCGGGACAAGATCGGCCGCGGCGAGGGCGGGAACGCCGGCCTCCTGTCGGAGGTGGAGGAGCTGCGCAAGAGGGTCCTGGAGATGGAAGGGAAGGACGAGGAGTTGATCCGCATGGAGGAGCAGTGTCGGGACCTCAACAAGAAGCTGGAGAAGGAGGCCGGCCAAAGCCAGGGCCTGAAGGTGGAGGTGGAGAAACTGAACCGCAGGATCGTGGAGGTGGAGAAACTGGAGGACGCGTTCAGCAAGAGCAAGGTGGAGTGTAGCTCCCTCAAGAGCAACCTGGAGAAGGAGAAGATGGTGTCAAAGGTGGTGGCCAACGAGCTGGACGTGCTGAGGGCCAAGGTGAAGGAGCTGGAAGCCGCAGAAAGCCAACTGGGAAAGACAGAAGTGAGTCTCAAGGAGGACCTCACCAAGCTGAAGACACTGACGGTCATGTTGGTGGACGAGAGGAAGACGATGGCAGAGAAAATGAGGCAGATGGAGAATAAGGTCCAAAACAGCTCCGGAAAACTGCAGGCGGAGCAGGACATGGTGAACTCGGTGACAGAGAAGCTGATCGAGGAGAGCAAGAAAGCGCTGCGGTCGAAGGCCGAGCTGGAGGAGAAAATGTGCGGTGCCACGAAGGACCGAGATGAGTTGAAGGCCAAGCTGAAAGCAGAGGAAGAGAAACGGAAGGATCTGGACTCCAAAGTCAGTATGATGAAGAAGAGGCTACAGGCGTTAGAGAGCGTGGAGCGAGAATACCTCCGCAGCAAAGGTAAGGAGGAGCATATCAAAACCTCCGTTGCCAAGCGTTTCCAACAGGAAGACAACAAAGTCAAGGACTTGACCCAGGAGGTGGAGCGGCTCAGAAGTAAACTAAAGGACATGAAGGTGGTGGAGGGGGATCTGCAGAAGACGGAGGAGTTTGAGCTACTGGAGAAACGATTCGCCAACGAACAAGAGCGAGCAAAGGCTTTGGCGGAGGAGCTGGAGATCTCGCGAGCGGAGCTCTCCGAGTACCAGCTGGCCGAGAAGCGGGAGTGCAACCAGGAGCACGTGCTCTACAAGCGCCTGAAGGAGGAGGAGGCCAAGTCCAGCCACCTGACGCGCGAGGTCGCCGCCCTCAAGGACAAAATCCACGAGTTCATGGGCACCGAGGAGTCCATCCGCCGCGCCAAAAACGACCACGCGGCCCTGCAGCGGAAGCTCACCCTGCAGGAGGTGCGCAACAAGGAGCTGGCGCGGGAGATGGAGTCAGTCACCCGGGAGCTGGAGAGATACCGCCGCTTCAGCAAGAGCCTCCGCCCGGGCATGAGCGGCAGGCGCTTCTCGGACCTCCACGTGTCCAGCAAGGAGGTGCAGACGGAGCCCTCGGACGCCCAGCTGTCCGACTGCGGCGACTGCGGCGTCAGCGCCGCCGCCGCCGCCGCCGCCGGAGCACCGCTGGAGCGCGCGGTGGTCAACGGCAGGCTGTACGACGGCCGCGAACCAGCCGACGCCGACGAAAACGACGACGAGGGGAACTGCGGCCGCGGGTACCGTCGGCGGTCCGAGTGCGTCTCCCCCCTCCCGAACGACGCCGCCGGCAACCTGAACGGCGGCATGAGGGGCGCCCGATACCCGCTGCCGCCGAAGAGCAGAGGCGATCCGGCCGACGGTAAGGTGCGAGGTGCGAGGCAGAACGGCGACCACCTGCCGCGGGGGGATGTGGCGCTCGGCCACCACCCGGGGCAGCCGCTGCACATCAAGGTGACGCCCGACCGCGCGCTGAACACGGCCTCGCTGGAGATTGCGGCCTCCGCGCTGGAGTCCCACGCCCTGTCCTACACCAGCACGGCGGTCATACCCACCAGCGGCGGCGGCGGGGGCGGGGGCGGTCCGGCCAAGCAGAGGATCACCATCATCCAGAGCGCGTCCCTTTCCCCCAACGCGAAATGCGTCTCGCCGCCGTCGAAGGCGAGCCGCGCCTCGCCCTGCGAAGGGCTGCGCTCGCCGGACCGCTCGCCGTCGCCGCTGACGGCGGCCGCCGTCGCCGCCTACTCCCGGACCCTGACCCCGGATCCCTCCTCGGAACGGCTGACGCCGGACAGAGGCGCGTCGCCCGTCCAGGTCGTGTCCGTGACCACGGGCACCCCGGAGAGGTCCCTGGCAGGGGAGCCGGCGGCGGATGTGGGCGCCGCGGTGTTCCGGGTGACCCCGGAGCGGCAGGGCGGCGCCGGCTGGCAGGTGCGCCGGTCGGACAGCTGCGGCGCCCACGTGATCACCACGGAGGACAACAAGATCCACATTCACTTGGGCGCGCCGTTCGGCCAGGGGGTCGGCGGGAGCGCCTTGCAGACGGTGGCGCACGCGCACGCGCACGGCACCTGCGCACCTCAGGATCAGCGGACGCCGGCCAAGGGCAAGGTGACGAGCAGCATCGTGATCAAGCCCGCGGCCACCCCGATTCAAAGGCCGGCGCACGTTACAGTAAGTAATCACTACGATTGACCCCACCACCACCACCTCAACAACCCACCTCACCCCCATCCCCTGTTAAGTTCCCGAGCCTGGGGGGGGGGGGGGGGGGGGGGGGGGGGGGGGGGGGGGGGG
>JAOPUI010000016.1:3294816-3303413 GCA_027123135.1 Urophycis floridana | reverse complement strand
GACTTTAACTTCTGCTGGGGATTGCACAAAAGGCAGTTGGCAGTGGGACAAGCAAACGCTTCACCATCGACCTATAGTTCAACCTTCAACCGCCTCCATAAAGGGACAATTTTGTTTGAAGCGAAAAGGTCCTGAAACGATCGAAATCCAGTTAGCTCCGTGGTGGCCATCAGGGAGATGTTGTGAGGGCGGTCTAGCAGCCAGCGAGGGTGAGACAGAGGTCACTACTGGGCCCTGCTGGAGGCCAGGGCCAGGGCGAGCTCAGCTGACCCACAGCCATGCAAGACACTCCCTGGTCCACATGGAAACCAGAAGATGGGAACCGTGGCGTTTTAGATTAGCACTATTTGATCAGAGTTCATGCTGCTTCTGCACTCATTTTGCACATACGTGTGCACAAAACGTAATTTCATATCAAATTTGCACTGTTCTGTGTACACCGGAATAATAATTTAAAGGACACGTAATAAAATGCTATCTGATATCATTTAGAAA
This sequence comes from Urophycis floridana, assembly GCA_027123135.1. Classification (NCBI taxonomy): domain Eukaryota; kingdom Metazoa; phylum Chordata; class Actinopteri; order Gadiformes; family Phycidae; genus Urophycis; species Urophycis floridana. The sequence continues at coordinate 3,302,918 of JAOPUI010000016.1, read as the reverse complement.
ATGATGTTACCCATATCAATACTCCATCACATAGCCCTAATTTTCAGCCTGGGCTTCATCAAGAACATCTTTTCAATTAGCCTCCATGAAAATTAAACCCTTGGTGAGCCACACATATTCCACTTGTTTAGCCATGACGCTGCCTGTCACCTCTCCACTGGGAGAGTGCAGGGTGACGAGGTGTGTGCGTTCACACACAACCTGGCAACACCCAGGAGGGTGCTAGGTAGTGGATCAGCCATTACAGACCCACCGATCCCCAACACACAGCCATTATGGCAAAGTGGCAAAAACTAGTCAACTAAACACAAAGCTTGATCGATTGAAAATAAAAATGAAGAAATCAACCGGTAACCAATGGCGATGTGCGACCTGGTCGCCGCGGTGACCGACGCCGGTTCCACTCACTCTGCTATGTCCATGTATCCGCAGGAGGCGGCGGCGTGCAGGGGTATCCAGCCCTCGTTGTCTGGCTGGTTGATGCCGGCGTTGTGCTCCACCAGGAACCGCACCATGTCCACGTTGTCGTCTATACAGGCCTAGACACACAGAGGGGAGAGGTTAGACCAGGGGAACCCTCCCGTGTTGTAATACGAGAGAGAGAGAGAGAGAGAGACAGACAGTACGTTTACATGCAGCAAGAAATTCGAATTTCTAATCGTATAAGACATCGTTCGGACTCTTTAAGTGCATATAAACATGTTAATCCGACCTACTTCGGACCTACTTCGGACATCACAAAATCGGATAACAACACCTGGATAATTCGTTCATAGTCAGACTATTACTGGCATGTATACTCTGCAATCGGATCTGAATCGGATTTTACATTCTACGCATGCGAAGTGCCATTCTGCGTGTGCGCAGCGCCACATAGCGTCCAGAGTCAGCCCATGCTCCGGCTGTTAATCTGATTCTATGAACGGCATGTATACTCGGACAAGTGATCCGGTTTTACGCATGTATCCGATCAGAAATTCAAATTTATTGCTGCATGTAAACGTACTGAGTGTTGGCATTGGATCCTGTACCCCTTGCTTTTGGAAAAAAAAAAAAAAACCCTTGTAGTTTGTTCGCCTTTTCTGTCCGCGGCTATCACTGAGGCAAACTTCTGCTCATATAAAAAAGGCAAATCCAATGAATCACTGCCTGACTAGTTCAGGGCCATATGTTGAAAGTTAGATTCATTGGCCATATCTGGGCTCCCGCTGCCAGAACAGACCAAACTGGCTTGGTGAACTGTGACTCTACCAGGCCACGCCTCTCTGAAAAACTATGCTAAAATGCATTCTCTTCCTAACTTAATGATTTCTCGCCACAGCAATAATGCTTCAAAAGTATTATGCAGTGATTCTGAGACAAAACCATTGTGTCAAATGGGACTGAAACCAATATCTGATACTTATGGTCGATACTACACTGGAAAAAATTGGACCTGTGTGTGCTGGACATCACCTCTAGATTTAGCCTATCATAACAATGTCAAAGTGTTTTAGCTTGTAGTAAGTAAGTAAGTATATACATAACATACATCTTCCCACTTACAGCATGCAATTTACAAAAATGAAGTTAGCAAAATAAAACTTAAAATGATCAGAATGTGGGCTGCCAGAATGTAAAACTAACATTGGGTTATATACTGAAGCGGTGCATTCATTATTTACTTACCTGAGCAGATAAATGGATTTTTGTGGATGCATTGCCTATCGCTAAATCCACCCTCATGTATGAAGATGCAATGCTGATATCCATTATGGTTATTGGGTTCAAAGCTCCACCAGTGTCTGAAGGAGCTGTTGGCCCCATCAGACCACCTCCAAGGAACTCTGTAAAGACCGATCCATGTACTAGTAGAGATTGTGGAGGAAACCTGTTGGTTCTCTTCTTCATTCTCAATCATGGCAAGGTCAGTGTAATGAGTACGGCAGTAACTCTTGGCTGACTCCCATGTTAGCAATTGATTGATGGGATGGTAGTCTTTAGCATTTGATGGTCCTGAAGCAGAAAGAAATTGCGTTCAGCGATAACAGGCATTCCATGAAAACGACATAGCATAGCATAGTTTCTCTGTCTGTGGCTGTTTAAAGCTAATCACACAACATAACAATTTCTTCTTACCAGATATATTATTTTTCATCAATAACGTATCAACGTATCAATGTATCAACAGTAGAAGAACAAAAGCAGTGTGGGGTGTTCCTGTATGTTGATACCTGTGTGGGTGTGTAGTATATGCATGTGTCTTGTTTTTTTCTTACCAGAAAAACAAACAAAGTTGAGCGAAGAGTAACACGCTGCATCAGACCAGGTGCCATCGCTCGCAATCAGCATACATTCCTCCCTCCCTGAAGCATAATTAGGCTCACCAGGTGCAAAATTTGTGTAACCTGTTTGGCTCCTAGTCTCAGTGGTCCATCTCCACGAGTTTGGGTACAGGTCCATGGTAGCCCTGTTTAAATCGTTCAGTCCTATCCATGTCGCTGCACCACCTGTCATGTGTGTCAGCTTGTTTAAGTCCTCCATGTTTGAGACAGTGGCCAGATCCCCATATGTGTTCCTGCAGTACTGCTGAGCATCATACCATGTCTTGTCCTCATCAATAATAATGAATTCATCGAGGCCAGCGCTGGTGCACCATACACCTTTGATGGAAGGAAGTGTGTGTATAATGAGGTTATTCAACGAAAGGTGAAGTTAAAGGTTATTGTACGAAAACATGTTGGCAGACCTTGTCCTACGGCGTTTTATGTTGCCCAAGCAATGGTTCTTAATCTGACTTTTTTCACAGAATCGACTGCATTTACAGAGGCTCAATGTTAGTTAGTGTTAGTTATTGTTATTGGAAACCACATTCTACTGTATTTCGTCAGATATGAGATCACTGCACCCATTTCCAAGTTTCTGCCAAGAACTTGTAATTATCCAAAATCTTTCACTATTTTGTTGAAAATGTATTTTTATTATTATTATTATTATTATTATTCAATTAATTCCTGGGAAATTAAATGAGGAAATATAAAGGCCTGACTGATACCGCAAATGCAATCAGTTAACTAGAGATTCATATGAAATGCAGATGTTAACTTATTTATTCTGTAAATAGAGAAGATCTTAGCAATGGCCTGGGAACGGAAAAGCTTTCTCAACTTGGTACCATCCGAATCCCGTCAACCAGACTACTTTACAGACTTTATAGTTTTCCCAATTTGTGTAAAACATACAGCACATCAACACAACAACTGCTTGGTGAGCTCACTAAATTTGTATTGTTTATTTTAAAAGGGTGTTCTTAGGTTTTGCTGTCTTGATCATTGGGAGTATGCTGTGAGTAATAATCATTATTGTTGTTTAACTTTTTTGTGGTTATTTATAGAACACTGGTGTTGGTGATGTGAGTTGAGAAAATGTTGCAAGTAAGTTCAGAACTGTGATGAGGCCAGTTGACGTTCACCACTAGAAGGTCCACTGGCCATATTGTAACATATTGAAACCTAAAACTTCCAGTTATTATATAGTAATATTGTTATGGTATGGACAAAAAGAAAGATTTATCTCAACCATACCTGAGAAGAGGAGGCCCAGAAGCACCCTGGTATCCATGCTTGGTTTCACTGCAAAACAAAATTCAGCAAATCATCGACAAATACTTTTGACCGACAAAGTAATCGCTCAATTTTCAATGGATCAATAGAAGATGGAATTGGAAATGTGTCCTACAATTCAATAGCTATCAGACACGGTCAATTTGTATCACAACACCCCACTAACTCAATGAATGTGACTTCCACAAGTAAATGAAATCCGGTATGGTATGCAATGTACTTACATGGTAAGAATCCAGGGTTCCAGTTTGCTGAGGTCATTGTTCTTGTCATATAATAGATGAGTGAGACCATGTGAGAAGTGAGACAGCTTATCACATTCAAATGAAGTAAGAGACCCAAATAACCTCACATGATGATTATTTCCATAGTGCTTCACGTAACGACAAGAATGCCGAAGATCAGTGTCTTTCTACCTCCCCGAAAGACACCTTTTACATCTACTGCACCAAAAATAATCACCTGCCATTTTTTTGTCAATTGTATGTGCAAGTCCATTACATCTTTTTATCCATGTGGAAATAGCTATTGGGCTGCATTTGACAACAAATTTGCCTTTGCATTGCTGCATTGCTTTTAACTATTCTACAATTTGCATGATTTGCTTCCTTGTATCTTGCATGTAAAGACTTAGGGAAAGCATTGTTTTGTTTATTTAGAAGGGACTCATCAACAAGAAGAAGACACTAAGACTGAATCTTTTTAGGAGCACCTGTGGGTGTTTCTCATTTATTTGTCATTTTCATTAATGTTCAATTACAATGCATGCATTATTTATCAAACATTATGGACAGTGACAATACATGGTTATATTTTCCTGAACAGAAACAATTCCTAAGGTAACTATAATTAAACGTGAGGGACGATCTCCTGATGGGCCAGATGCATTTAGTTCATCAACACATAAGCGCAAACAAGTTTTGAGGCAGCATGTGAAGCTGGGAAAACACTTCCCAGACTCCCAGTCCATCAGCCCCAGTTTTTCCCCTCTGCTCTTCTCCCTGTGCGTGAACAGCTGCACATCCAGTCATCAGTCTGTCAAGTAATTTTTTTCGATTATTCGACTAATCGGATCATACATAAATTGAATGTAAAACATACAGCTTATCGCACCAGCATGAAGCTGCCCTTATATAACCATCATTAGTTTACAGTATTTAAGGTATATGCTAAGTAAAATAAAGACAATTAAGATGATAGTTCATTAAACCTTTAATAAAATATACTTGTAAGGTGCAAACAGCTGAGAAACAACATAAAAATAAATACTTCAGGTTTACTTTTTGTATTTGGCATCAAACAGCAACAATGAGCTAGATACCTGTAACTAACAAATATAAGAAAACTGCACCTTTTGTGCTCAGTGCTCAGCTCACAACTGTATTCAACTTTACTATACTCTGACTATATAATCCCAAACTGCACAAGGCTCTTGTTCATAGCCAGGAAAGTTAGCATTTCTACATGTCTTGTAGAAAGGCGTGCTCTCTTTCGAGAGAATCCGCTGCGATGGGGTGGAGGTTGCAGGGATGCAGAGAAAATATTTAGCTAGCCTTGATAGTGTCTGGAATTGCCCCTCATTCTCACTCCACCATTTGAGAGGACCATCCTTTTTAGGGAGTGAGGCCTCTCTAAAGTACAGCCGAACTTCATTTCACACAACTTGGATCTTTCTGTCCTCAGATTCTTCATCCTCATTTTCACTCAAGCTGTCTGTGTCAGACTGAAGAAGGGTTTCCAGAGCACTTTCTACCTGAACCATTTGCCTTCTGCAGTTTTGTATTCTGTGTCCCACTCGCTTCTTTGACAGCAAGCACTTCAATACTCCCCTGCAGTGTGATGCCATCTTCAGGAGTCAAAAACTTCAGCTTTTTGTATCTCGGGTCCAAGGCAGCTGCAAGAAGAACAGGATTTTCGTCGTCTCCTGAGATAGTGCAAAGAATCTCCCCATCTTTGTGTTATCCCCTTTTCTGCACTGGAAATGAATGACTTTCCTAAGCTTGTCTCAAATTGGCTTTGGTGGACAGCCCGTGTCAGCCCTTTGACCACTTGTGGAAGACTTGAAATGGTTGTGTACTGCTGTCCACTAAGGTAAACAGTAGCAGTCTCAAAAGGTGCCAACCCTTGCTTCAATTCTTCCAGCAGCTCCCACTGCTCTGGCTTCAAGTCGAAGTACTGTTTCCCCCTTGGAGTTACATCAGGATCTGAGAGAGTGGCAGTGAGAGGCCAGCGCTGTTCAAGGAGTCTTTCAATCATGTGGAATGTACTGTTCCATCTGGTACTGACATCCTGGATCACTGCATTTTGCTTGACATTCATTTGCTCCTGTTTCATCTTCAACTTTGTACTAGCCAGCTCGCTTATCTTGAAATGCTCCACTAGGTGCCTAGCAGCACCTAGTGCTCTGCTGATGGTGGTTTCTTTGAGAGCAGTGTTGACTAAGAGCTGGAGTGTGTGTCCAGCACAGCGGATAGAGGCCCATCCATGTTTTTTCTTCAAGCAGGCGCATTGCAGCCACCATGTTGGAACCACTGTCGTGAACTACTGCTTTTATTTTGGTGGGCAAGATGTCAAACTTTGCTAAAACCTCTTCCATCCATGTTATTATATTTGCACCAGTATGCCTCTCCTCAAAAGGCATGGTGGAAAGGTTGAGGGTCTTCAGGAAATGGCAAGACACACCAAGGTAAGCCTCTGTTGCACGACTGGTCCACACATCAGCAGTCAGTGTGAGGAAACTGTTGACACCCCTGAGGGTCTCCTTTACCTTAAAGACATGATTTGGAAGAATAGTAAGCATTATGATGAAAACTATATACATTTTTCTGTTTTCATTATCAACAATATTTGTCAGTTTATGCATCAAGCTTTAAATGTATTTGCCATTGCCAATTCAACAATTTAGTTATCATATACAGTTAAATAGGTTGAATAATAAACGTTCAACATACAAGTAAAATAAAACAAAAAAATACATTGTATGCCTTAGCCATGATGAGGGAGAGAGAGAGAGATCTATGATCTTTTAATTATTATGTCTTTGAATGTTGCTTGCTTATTAAATCATTTATTTATTTTAATGTGTTATTGTTGCTTTGGCAATATTGTTTTAATACACTCATGCCAATAAATCAAATTGAAATAGAGAGAGAAAGAGAGACTGATGTTATCAAAGGTTGCATGATATTTCTTCTCCATCAGTGTGGTGAAGTGGGATCTGCCTGGTCGGTAGTTGACATGATAATCCGAGTTGAACTGTTTAATCATTGCTTCATAGCCTTCATCGTCCACCATGGACAGGGGTCTCATGTCCGTCACCAACATGTTCAGTATGGACTCAGTCAGGACATTTGCTTGCTGAGGTATGCATGACGCTGGCTTTATAACAAAGCCGTCCAAAGTACTCAGTAACTGAGTAAGTAGTAAGTTAGCTCTTTGTTGACACTAATATTAGCAGCTAACTAGCCAGTTAGCTTACCGAGATGACGGTCCCCCGTCTTCATCGTTGTCAGCCACAACGTGCTTCCTCTTCATGTGCTCATGCATAGTCGTTGTGCTGCCGTGGAAGGCAAGCTCTATCTTACACACATTACATTGCACAGTTTTGTAATTTTTTGTAAAATGCTCCCACACTTTCGAGCTCCGTTGCCGCCGGGTTGCCATGGTACCAGAGCCCGTCTGGTATAACTTCCGGGGACATCACGGCTGACCCCTATTACCACTACTGCACCTGTGTGTCAAGCAGTACGTTTACATGCAGCAATAAATTCGAATTTCTAATCGTATAAGACATCGTTCAGACTTTTAAAGTGCATGTAAACACCTTAATCCAACCTACTTTGGACACCTCAAAATCGGATAACAACACCAAGATAATTCGTTCATAGTCGGACTTTTACCGGCATGTATACTCAGCAATCGGATCTGAATCGGATTTTGCATTCTGTGCATGCGCGAGAATTTCCGCTGCGGCTTCCACCCGGAAGTGAAAGGAGACGTAAATAGCGGTGTTGTTGCCGGAAAAGGTCGGCGTCCTTCCTCTACCATCACTGCAACCAAAAGATCTGTTGTTCTTTTTATGTGCATTATCAGGAGGAAAATAATGCCCGAAAAGTACGCCACTGTAGCATCATCTACTGTAGCTCCTTGTACGCCATCTTTGTTTGAATGCCATCAGATAGTTTGTTGTTGTTGATAAGTAGAGGTCAACCGGAAGTGGCTCTTTGTTGAGAGAGCTACAGCGCCACATAGCGTCCGGAGTCAGCCATGCTCCGGCTGTTAATCTGATTCTCTGAACGGCATGTATACTCGGACAAGCGATCCGGTCTTACGCATGTCATTATCTGATCCGATCAGAAATTAGAATTTCTTGCTGCATGTAAACGTACTGACTGTTACTTGTTACTTGTTTTTGTTTTTTAACTTGTCTGTAAGGTTTCCTTGGGTGCTTTGAAAGGTGCCTTTAAATGAAATGCATTATTAGGGACCGAGCCTGTGAAA
>JAOPUI010000016.1:3284816-3292316 GCA_027123135.1 Urophycis floridana | reverse complement strand
TAACTAAGAGATTATCAGCATAGGACAGGTAACCCAATAAACCCTAAACAGGTTATAATTAAACAGGTGACCAACAGGTAACCAAACAACAGGTGAGCACCAGGTGACCTACAGGTGACCCACAAGATAACCAGCCTCCCACCTGTCTCCAGGTAAACCTATGACCCGCCCCCTCGGTGCCACACCTGTGAACCCGCAGGCCTCGGCTAAGAGGAAGGTGCTCCAGGACATGAGGAAGAAGAGGGCGGTCTCCAGCAGGGGGAAGCAGTGCAGCTTGGTGAACTTGGTGACGTGAGGGTCAGGAGGTCAAGGATAGGCACCTGGTCAGGTTGAAGCACTGAAGTTCAAATACAACACCATCCACGCTAACCCACGCATATTACATCTTCCACACTGCTATACAAGTAAATCTTTATCGACACCTGTATTAACAACAGACTAACGGTCGACTCCAGTGGAGACAGCGGTGATCGGCTGAAGAATAATCATTATTGGCTAGAGGATGATCATAATTGACCAAGGGACAGCGGTGATTGGTTGAGAGATAACGATGACAGGCTAAGAGGCGATGGTGATTGGCTGAAGGATATGAGGGCGGTGACGACCCCGGTGACCGCGCCCATGGCGAACGAGCCGCTGAAGATCCCGAGGAACACGCCCACCGACTTGAAGAAGGCTGCGGCGTCGAACATGTGTGTGTTGGCTCCGCTGGGCTGGTAGGCCACGATGGACCTGGGAGCAAACATCTGCCTTCACAACCTCCTCAATGTTCAGGACCACACCTCACACACAGCACCACGACGTGGAATATCATGTCAGATGTGACAATATGACAGAGAGAGAGAGAGAGAGAGAGAGAGAGAGAGAGAGACAAACAGAGAGACAAACAGAGAGAGGGACGCACAGACGGACGGAGACAGACAGACAAACAGACAGACAGACAGACAGACAGACAGACAGACAGACAGACAGACAGACAGACAGACAGACAGAGACAGACAGATACCTGCTTAGCGAGTGCGAGCGGCTGCCCAGGTCCCGGGAGCGCCTCAGCCATCTCCCCACCACCTGCTCCACCCGACTGGTCCTGCGGGACGGGGAGCGACTGCGGCCCTGCTCCTCCATTTACCTGCCGGGGGTGGAGGTGGGGGTGGGGGCGGGGGCACCCTGAGGTCACGCAGGCGCTCCAGACATACAGTCCAGAAAAAACCCTATAACTATATTCATATTTGTCTATGTTATGACGTTTGCCTTTTTAATTGACGGGTCTTTTATTGTCTTTTAATGATTGTCCTTTGAAGGCTGAGTGGTGGTGATGTAATTTCCTGAAGCACATTCACTTTCTGTTGGAAGGCTGCCATTCAGTATACAAACACAAGCATATACAGGCACATGGGCCACACACACACACACAGACACACACACAAAGCACAGCAGCTGGCTCTGTGTATATTGGTGGTGGTTCGAGGCTCGTCGTAGTGTCTCTGATGGCCTCGGCCTAATGGGTGCTGCCCACACTCACAGCCGTTTCTCTTCATCTGGCGTTCGCTGTGGAGGCTCGCTGTGACACTAATGGTAATAGAAAAAAAAAGCGGCTTCCCTATTGGTTTCACTCATACGAAAAAAACATCAGATAGCAATTAGTTATTCTGTGCCCAGACTCCGCAAAGTTGCGAGTAAGCCAGCGAGCTGATTGAACTGGTACGAGCGCTTCGCCGCCCAACGCCGTTGAGGGAATATGCATGTGATCAGGGTTAAATACGTAATATCCACAGGGTCAAGCAACACAGCTCAGATGCTGTATTTATCGCAGTACGCCCACATTTTTTATTAAGCAAACCACCGTGCCCATCAAAACCAGAGAGACACACACGGCCTCCCCAACAATCCACAGACAACATCCTTGACCTTACCACAGACACACTGCTCCTCAGCCAGGAGGAGTCAGACGCAGCCTCAGTCATTAGCAGTAACTCAATAGCTCCCTCACGGCAGCGCTGGACTGTGTCAAGGAAATGCACACCGGCTCACAGGAGCACATGCTTCCTTTAGCAAACACAAATTACTTGATACGATACCCCGGCGGATCTATGAATGAGCGAGTGAATACATTAATGAAGGAATCAATGATCTGGCAGAGGTATTTAAAGTACGGAAAATTAATAATTTCAGTCTGTCTTGCGCACTCCCAGGCCGGCGAGGCGATGGGATCATCCTGGGTCTTCCCTGGAGGTTTCCTCCTCCCAGTCAGGCGTGCCTGGTTGATGCACTCACTACCACAGCGGCCAGGTGAGGTAGCTCCAGTCCCCGAGGTCATCCTGACTGAGGGTCTCACCCTGTCTCAGTGACGTTAACCCCATCTACCGTCTCAGTCTTTAGGCCCGAACTCAAAGCGTTGCATGAAAAGCACAAGCCAGCATGATGGGTCTCCAGCAGGCAGGCAGTCAATCTCACCAATTTCCTTCACACACATGCGCACACACGTCTCAGGAAACGTGAACTTGATCGTCTCCTCCCTCAGCTGAAAGGGGAGTGTTCCTCCCTCCTAGTACGGAACCACGGGTTCATGCGCTGAGTGCTTGATGGACATGCACTTCCCATTTGGTGGCTATCCAGACTTTCTCATTTGGCTTTAGGTTTCCCATTGATTTTGTGTCCAAGAATATGAAAACCGGTGATTGAGACAAAGCACGGTCTTGGCGGTTTCCAGCAGCCTCTCTGGACATGCCTGACCAAATGCCAAGTGTACGCACACAGCACAGTGTGTCCAAGGACTGCATGGCTTACAGGTATTAGTCCCAAATAGACCATACTTCCACAGGATTGGTTGATTGATTAAGCTCTTCATACCAATTCACAAAACAGATTTAGATTGGATTAACCAAAAACTAAACTGATATTTGTACATGACAATTCGATGGCCAACAGCTCTGTGACCGCGCAAACCTTTCTACAATGAACACCTCCTCTCTATCCTTAAACATCCATCTATCCAAGTCATTCATTCACAAAGTCAAACCAAAGAATGCAAACACCCCCCACAGAGAGCCAACTAAGCGTTTGAATGGAGGACAACTGATGAGCTGGCCGATTTTGTATGTGATATACGTGGTTACAGCATTGGTGGTTATCATGACATTGGTTGAATGAATGAATGAATGAATGAATGAATGAATGAATGAATGATGTCATCAGGACATCAGTGCCCCTCCCTGGTGTACTTCTGTCATGATCGGGTGCAGGGAGGCAAGACGGACGGAAGGAATCCCAGCCAGATGGACATGAGTCATGATGGGCATTAACACTGCATTAGAGTCAAGGGTGTGGGGGTGGAGGATTTAGGGGTGCGGGGTGAGTAGGGGATCAAATGGATCAAATGGGGCGGAGGCAAAGTGTGCGACAGCGGGTTGGTAGAAGAGAGAGGGAGTCACTAGAGACGGAAGGAGAGGGGGAAGGAGCGAGGGGGAGAGGAAAGACAACAGTGACTTAGCCAGACAGTGATCTCTCTTTAGGGAGTTGGAGTCACAAGCACATTATCCACCCATCTGTCCACGTTTTCTCTCCTCTGTCTCTTGCCCTCCTCCATCCCCCCCCCCCCGGGTCTCTGCACTCGTCTTCCTCCCTCCCTGCAGATTTCCCTCTTTTCACTTTGAGCGCCCGGTCTTGACGCCCTGGTCTCGTGTTTCACGGACACAACGCTTCTGGAGACGCGCATGAAAACGCTTAACCTTCCCAGATGAAAAAGAGGTCTGAGAACCATTATTGGACACACACACCAATGGAGAGCGTTTATGACATCCACATCCATGAAAACACCAGAATGTAATGCAAGACTCTGAATACTTGACTGCTTTCCAAAGGATGTTTTAGCTTTCACCACCTCAGTGGGTTGTCACATAGTAAGAAACAAGAATTCAATATAAATCACATTCACCTAAGTCTCCAAATCACATTTACATTTCCTGAGATGCCTAGATTGCTAGCCAAGAACGTCTGTCGTCCAAACAGATGGCCAAGGAGAACGTTTGCACTGAAAGAGATCAGTGGATGGAAAACTAGGACAATCAGATCCCTGTTTATTTTTACTGTCCCATCAATAGGGTTGTTCATACAGACACAAAACAGCATTTGAGCTCCCATCTGGCCGACAATAATTCAGGTGTAGGTCTGGCCAAGGAGGCATGGATGGAAATGACGGACAATTTATGGCCCTAATGTGACATCCCATGCAGCAGGAAGAGGCCCGAGTCACGATCTATAACCTCCGAAGCCAGTACCCAGGGGAGCCCGGAGCTATGCCTTGTCCTCATCACCCCTGCTGAATGCACGAACCTCGCCAACGCAAACGGGCCCCACCATGTCGAGGTAGAGCCAGCGATGTGGGGTATTATCAGGGGGATAGCCAGGGAAATTAAAGTCCTGCCAGATTTATAGTATAAATCTTCTTAATGAAGCATGCCTCTGACTGTGCAGTCATCCCCTCAGGAGACCTGAAGCGCAGCTTGGCCAAGGGATTGCTCACCACCACAACCTCTTTTGCTGCAGGAAGCTCGGTGCACTGAATCCAGTTTGATGCCTTTACTCCGAAGAACCTTCCATCGTCAAGACAGATGCCTCCAGAAAAGATACCAAGGCAGGTTCGGGGTGGGATGAGGCCCCGGTGATATATACCATGTTATTATCGTTTTTAACCACAAGCTGTTGAAGTGACACATGACTGCCACACTACAAACTACTGGTCAGTTGAGGAGGAATGTTTCACAATCACCGAAATAAAGTACCATCTGTTGGGCTGAAAGAGGATATTAGCTACAGATCATGTTTCCTTGAAATCAATGCCGATCACACAATAACATTCTCGACACTCACTGACACATGCATTGCAACCACATATTACATAGACGCACACAATCTAGTGTAATGGTTTTGGATTGTTCACACATTTTCATGTTTTACGTTCTATGCATTTAGAAACATGTTTGTGTTTACATTTTTGATAGCCAGAGGCTAGATGGCCAAGGACAAGTAGATTATTAGTCAAACCAGTCTCTCCCAAATGTAGGATTGCAACCCATTAGGGGCCTCTCTCTACCTCTCTCTCTCTCCCTCTCTACTTGCAAACCTGGACCTGAAGACATGTTTGTGCTCTCTGGCTGAGGTAACGTTGAGTGGAACATCTATGATCGTCTTCTGACTTCTGTGACTTTCGATTGTGATGTTTAAACAAAACCATTAGGAAGAGCTTATTATCATGGACTTCACCAAAGCCAATCAAAAAATGCAGAGGAGAGACGTCAAGGTGTTTTCTGTGGGGAAGTGCTCAGTAATGGCTTTCAAATATAAGAATCTCCAAACGAAGCATTGTCTGTATCGGGCAAAGAAGAATCTTTGGCTTCCAGGGTTTTGACAGTGGAAAAGTAGGTCAGTCATGTTTCGTGTGTCTGTTGGTTGGTGACTAATGTGTTGCTAGCTTGCTAGCATAGTACTTGTCATTTGTGGTGCATCGCAAAACATGAGGTGGACTTTTTTTTTTTTTTAAACAACCAAATACAAAAAAATATCCTTGCAAATCATTATATTGACAAGCACACGGCTAATGAGTTTGGCACACAGAAAGCCTCCCTCTGCTGCTCCTCTTGGTTCCCCTCCAACAGGATCAACGGGATTCTGTCCTCAGCAGGTTCACAGCGCTAGACCCACTGGACCCACCAAGGTGATCTCTGAATGAGCGACGTTACTGTGGTAACTAGACTGGGAATACCTTTCGAGTATCCAACATCTTTCTGACAAACACCAACGACGTTCACAGTGCACAAGCAGCAATTGAGACTGCGTGGTTTTTCTTTTAAATACCCCACCGCAGTCGCCCTGTTCTGATTTGCCTCAGTTTCAGTTTCAGTTTTGATGTTCCTGGCAGGCGGTCATTACTATACAACCTGACGGATGTATGACTAACTCCGCCAACCGATTTTATACAGCCTCTCAACACCAATACACTGCTGCACAACGGCAATGACACTGGACTACACAACACCATTTTAAAATGCACGCTGATACACAATTATACCCCTTCCAGCATGTCAGGTACTGCTTGACTGCCTTCCCCACTCCAGCTTACTGAGTGAGCGTATTACTGCTTCCATGTCCTCATTTTTCAAGTTCATAGTACAAGTTTGTAAAGAGGTGGTGAGAAACTCGGGTTATACATTGAATTATTGCTGTGATGTAGTTATTTAATGAAACAAAAAAAGGCATTTCAAATTCATGGTTTGTGGTGCTCTTTAACAGTTCATAAATGTAGATGTTATGGCAATTCATGGTGGTTGTTTTGTAAGTTTAGGGCCCAGAGAGACACCAAATTTCTCTTTTAGGTCTCGTGGTGACAGAGTTTGGGATCCCCTGAACCAAGCAATAACCTCAAACGTAGGAAACATCTGTCTTCATATTTTCCTTAAAGGTTAGTCGTAGCATTAGGAGATGCAAACTAATGTAATAACTTGTCAGTCGTATGCACAAGTAAGCAGTGAAATAAAGTTGCACACACACAAATTTCACAGGTACAAATAGCAGCACCTCCTCCATATAGAGTGACTGCCAATGATTGCCTACACACACACGCACGCACACGTGCACACACACACGCACGCACACACGCGCGCGCGCACACACACACACACACACACACACACACACAGCAAGACGAAAGCTGGCTAATGGGGCTGTGCCAGCACTTACAGATTAGCTCCACTTAAGCTCTCTCACTCTGCCATTCACTTGGTCACTTTCTCATCCAACAATAAACTGTATTACATACTGTATTTCCGGCCCTCATGAGGATATTTCTTCTATTCAGTACAGTCACTGAAGCGAGCCATGCTACGGTCCTTTTCCATTGTATTGTAGTATTTTGCCTTGTTGGCTTTGAAGAGACACACTTGTCAGTGGATGCCGTTATCAACATGAAATACAATAAATTGTCGTGCAATCAATACAAATATTGTGTGTGTATACATATATATATTTTCTATATGCTGATTTATCTATATTGCTTGATAACAGACTTGACATGACACACGCACACATATGCACATGCACTCGTGCACAAATCACTGTAATGGGATTGTGTGTGTGTGTGTCTCTCTCTCTCTCTCTCTCTCTCTCTCTCTCTCTCTCTCTCTGTGTCTGTAGCCTGGCTGGGAGTTAGTGCGTCACCCGTTCTGAGCCAGATTAGCTAGTCTCATCCTCAAGCAGTCCACCTTCATTTACACTGAGAGACACACAGGCTCGTCGGAACATGCTCAAACACATACACACACCCACCCCCACATCCTCTCGCAATTATCACACCTTCCCCTGCTTCTCTCATCACTATACCACAAACACAAAATGCACGCGTGCACGCACACACACACACACACACACCCACGCACACGCACGCACGCACACACACACACACACACACACACACACACACACACACACACACACACACACACACAC
>JAOPUI010000016.1:3240149-3251386 GCA_027123135.1 Urophycis floridana | reverse complement strand
CTCTCTCTCTCTCTCTCTCTCTCTCTCTCTCTCTCTCTCTCTCTCTCTCTCTCTCTCTCCCCCCCTCTCTCTCTCTGCTAGGAGATAGATCTGGCCAGTGACCTGCTCAGGCAGGAAAGCTCCAGTCTGCCGCCCACGCTGGGCCAGCTCTGCCCCATCCCGGTGCACCCTGGGCGGGCAGGGAGTCCACCCAGCCGGCCTGCCTCTGGAGGCCGACGGGTGTTCCTCACCTCCAGCCCTAACGAGGACTTCTTCTGGGCTGTGGGCTCCATAAAGTTTGTCATCGATGCCGGGCTCCAGAGGAGACATGTACGTTAGACTTACTGCTGCACTATTGACAAAGATGAATTAATTTAAATTAACCTCACCAAGTCAAAGCCAATTTAATTCAGATTGTAACAACACATGTAAACATTATGATTATGAATTATGTATTCATTATAAATTATTAAAGTCATTTGGCTAATGAAGCCAAAACAAATGATGATAATCACACAATTTCACTGCTAATACTTTTAATCAAACACATGGATATATATATAATAAATAACAGTACACATAACATCTATTCAAACACCCGGCACTCACCTGTGATGTGATGCCATGTGACGCTGATGTCCCCCCAGGTGTTCAGCCCACGGATGAGGACCAGCTCCGCCATCCTTCAGCCAATCAGCACGGGCGAAGCAGCCGGTCGCCGCCAACTCACCGGCCCGACAGGTCAGCGGCTAAGCTAAGCTAACCTCAGTGCTGTGTACCTTAAAGGAAAACGCCACCGTTTGTCCATACTGAGCTACGTTCCTCCCTGATCTTAGATGAGTTGATACATATACCTCTCTGGCCTTTGTGCGTGCACTCGATCGCTCTGGCACGCAGCGCTACTTTGATAGCATGTAGCTTGGCCCAGTATATTCCTTAGGATGCAAACGGGTGTGAAGTTAGAAGCAACCAAGCAGTTCCAACTACCAACGTGACCTGCACGCCGTCGCCTGAACTACCTGTAGTAGTGGAAGTAAAAAGTCACGTTGGTTCTATTGAAGGAAGTAACAGGGGGAGGGGGAGAGGATCTTTTAGGAGTGATGATATTACTGCACCGACGTCGAAGTGCTCCCAGGTGTTATTTCACCATACATTATAGTTATCCTTTTTATCCGCTTAGAAAATTGCCATGTTTAATTTTGTGTAACCATACTTTGGTTGTGTTACTACTCACATAACTGTATTTAAATAGGGAAAACGTGGAAGTGCTTGGTCGCTTCTAACTTCATCCCCGAATATACTGGGCCAAGCTACATGCTGTCGAAGTAGCGCTGTGCGTCAGAGCGATCGAGTGCACACACGAAGGCGAGAGAGGTATGTATCAACTCGTCTAAGATCAGGGAAGAACATAGTTCAGTATGGATAAACAGTGGCGTTTTCCTTTAAATGCTAAAGTGAAACCATATCCTTAAACCCTGTCCCTGATGAGCAAACATTTGGTCTACCGTTCAGTAGAAGAAAACTACCGAAATGCCGATGCTCAATGAAAAAGATGTTCCCTATTCTTTCATTGTTACTTACAGTATATCCCATATCATCGAGCTGGGCTTACACTCTTAATGTTTTTTTTAATGTTAGATGCATTTTTTTTTACTGTTTATCAACCACTGTAAACATGTCACCTAAAAGTGAATGTAACATAACATGAAGCATGTGCATAAATTATAGTTTGAATTATAGTTGAATAAACTGTATCCATGTGTTAAATGTTTACTATAAATAATGACGTTTTAAACTTCCGGACATCACAATTGTCTAAAGTTGCCTGCACTTGCTATTTTTGTCCCCCCCCCCCGTTCTTTGTCAGTACAACTCGAGGTGCGTGACGTTTCACTTCTGAGCAGAAAGTCCATCCCTTCCTGAAGGCACACGGGGCTGAGTCCTCGCGCGCCCAGAAGGTCCCTGTGGGTCGGCGGCGCCGCGGTGGACCGCTCCTCGTGAAGCCGACTGAGGCGAGGGTCTCGGCGAGACTCCTGGCGTAAGCGGAAGAGACGGCGCGGCGTCGCCTAGGCTACGGCCGGGAACGTCTTCCTGTAGCGGCCGTATGCCGCCGCGCCGATTATCACCATGACGACGGCCGACCCTTGGTCTGCGTCCACCGTCACTTCCTGTACGGTGGCCTCCCTGTACAGCCAACTGCACGCACGCGCGCATGCGATTAACATCTTCCTTTGTTTATGTCATTTAAAGACAAGTATAATTAAATTTTTATCACAATGATTCTTGTAAATGCTATTTTCTGTTGGGTACACTGGGGATGTTGCAACAGTATTGTTGTGATGGAAAAAAATCCCAAATAAACTTTATTGAAAGATTTTCTAAAAAAACACCATCCCTCACCTTAACTGGGGGGAGCTCAGATCCACCTCAAGGTTTAAGATAAGCTTCCCTGTGGACCGGACCACCTCCTCCTCCAGGACCACCTTGAGCTGGTCCAGACCCTGCTCCGTCAGTGCCGACACAGGGACCGCCCCTGGCTCGGAACAATGGTAGCTGAGGACCACAGAAAACATTTTCACCAACTACCTCACGTAGGAGCCGACTTAACAAGCATTTCCTGATTGATGCTCGTCTTGTACCTTGGTTCATGGTTTCGTCTACGAGGTAGCTTGCTAAATCGTAGTGAGACCCATGTTGACCTCGTTCCACCATGCATTTTAAAGGATGCCTACAGGTAGACTGGGCTTCAAACCCACAGCGTTTGTGCTAGCAGCCTTCGTTGCCGTGACACAAATTAGACGCACACCTGCAAGACGTTAGTAAAGAGAAGGCCAAGCGGTTCTTACTCGTGGACCAGATCGATCTTGTTGTGGACCTCGATCATGGAGGTCATCAGGCGGTCTGGGATCTGCAGGCTCTTCAGGACGTTGAGGACGTTCACCTTCTGGTTCACCGTCTCTGGGTGGCTGATGTCTCGCACGTGCACTATGAGGTCCTGGACGCACGGGAACATGAGGGGAACCACATTAAGGCATCCATCACTTCTTATCATCAAAGAGCAGCTACACTCCAGATGGAACGTGTGTTTGACGCCATCTCCAGGTCAGGCCGTACCGAGTGCTTGACGTCTTCCAGGGTGGCGGAGAAGGAGTCGATGAGCTGGTGGGGCAGCTGGGACAGGAAGCCGATGGTGTCCACGTACAGCACGGCCATGTGACTGGGCAGCTGGCCGGCGTGCACCGTCACGTCCAGAGTGGCGAACAGCTGGTTCCTGGGCTGCAGGCCGCGGTCGCCCGTCAGAGCTTTGATCAGAGTGGTCTTTCCTGTCCCCGAGAGGAAGAGCATTCTTGGTGTCCACAAACAGGAGATGGACTTTTGCTGTTGCACGTGTTGTTTTGGTTCAACCTAAAAATGGCTGGACTTTTACTGGTGTGTCCATCTGTCTGTCTGTCTGTCTGTGGTCAGCCTCTCACCACAGTTGGTGTACCCCATCACCGAGACGATGGGGAAGTCTTTGTGTTTCCTCTGGGAGCGCAGCAGGTGCCTCTTCTTTCGGAGACGCTCCAGAGCCGTGCGAATCTTTGCTTCCCGCTCTTTCAGGAGTCTCTGCTGGAACTCCATCAGCGTCTCACCTGGGGGGGGGCATGATCAATAACTTATCAATAATCAATAGCAGAGCAGTCTGTTGTTTGGCTCACACTGTGGAGTGAGCCATTGTCTTGAAACACAATAATATTGTGTGTGATATGACCACGTCACAGTAGAACAAGGCTTTAACAAAATACAATAGTTCTCTCAGACACACACTTCCTTATTCACCCCAGAACCGACCAATCAGAAGCAGAGCATACCTGAGCCACCGATGTACCTGTTACCGCCGCCCTGCTGGTCAAAGTTTGCCAATTCGTTTTTCAGCCGAGATCTGTCAAGGTCATGAATTTCCAAGATGTTATCCATCCAGAATTGATTACAGGTGCATAACAATAATTACAAGTGCATCCAAACAGATAAAACTTAAGAGTAACTAGATGACATGTACTTGGCTCAGCACTCAGAAACTGTCAAGGGATTGAACCAGCAACCCTTCGGCTGCCAGAGGACCTACTCAATAATATACGATATGAACACATTTTCAACGGCGGGCGGCCCAGTGAGATTCACCCGCCCTGGCGATGTTAACGACATGCTCTACTGGTGGGATTTGAACCTCTAACCCTGGCATGGTTAATGCCTTGCTCTACCAGATTAATGTTTATCCCCTGACCTGAGCAGGGGAATCTCTGCGAGAGAGATCTGCAGCTTGGCCTCACGGGTCCGGGCATTCCGGCGGAAGATGTGGAGGACCACCGAGTAGCGATCCAAGACCTTCACACCCCAGGCGTCCTCAAACTCTCTCTGTAACAAACATATAGTCCCCTTAAACTCTCTGTAACACATAGTCTTCCTTAACTCTATAACACACATATATAGTCCCTTTAAACTCTCTGTAACACATATAGTCCTCCTAAACTCTATAACACACATATAGTCCCCTTAAACTCTCTGTAACACATATAGTCCTCCTAAACTCTATAACACACATATAGTCCTCCTAAACTCTATAACAAACATATAGTCCCCCTAAACTCTATAACACACATATAGTGCTCCTAAACTCTATAACACACATATAGTCCCCCTAAACTGTGTAACACAAACATATCCCCCTAATTGAAAATGTCCCCTTAATTGACAATAAATCCACATACCTCAGATGAAGGAGACAGTCGCTCCACGTTCACAAACACAGCAGTGACCCCTGGGGTTTGTCTGATCCTTTCTGGGGGTAGAAAAATAAAAGTCGTGTTGACATGAAGTCACATAGATAGCTACAGTTAACTACAAATTACATTCGAACAAGGAGGATCACAGTGAAAGTCAGAGATATGTTACCTGTCAGTAACTGGAAGTTCCCTTTGCCAAAGATCTTCTTTTTCTCCGGCGTCTTGGTGGAGAGGATGATCTTGTCCACGACTCTCCAGTTGTCCAAGGTGTTCACCAGCCCCACGGCCTCGTCCACCATCAGCTCCGCTGCAATGCCCCCTCTACAGGTTATTCGGATATCAACTGGACAGAAAAAAGATCTAAACTTCACAATTATCGTGTTATGCGGTCACCCGTTGTGAGATACTGCTTTCTGCTTCCCCATTTCACATCGGGGTGAACGATGAAGATACTGTGTTCGCCGTCTCCGATTACTTTGGGAACCTGTTGTTGGAACAGCTCGTCTACCTCGGCGTCATCAACAAGATCACCATCTTCATCAACATCGTGGTCCTCTGTGTGGCCAGTATAAGGTCCACCGGGGTCGTTGCTATGCTTGTACTGGCTGGCAGACAGCGTTAGAGATCTGGTCTGGTTATATTTTAAACAGCTTTGAGAAGCTACCCCATGACAGTGGGGCTTCTGACGTTTACAGGTCACAGTCGTCAGCCTCTGGCTTGCCTGGCGAAAGCCTGGCCACAGGCAATACACCCTCTGCGCCAAATGATGAATAGCCATGGTGTGTTCATTAACTGTCGTCTTGTTGTCTTGTCATTTTCCAAAACTTGACCCTGCAGCAGTTTAAAGGGTCAAGACATACATCTAAGGAAACATTTGACAACCCGTGACAGGAGAAGGATATGTCATTGAAGACCAATGACCCTACCAGACACAGTGGACTGAGTGGATGGTGAACAAGCTCGTGTTTTAGTTGCCAACTCCGTTCACTTCTTCACGGGTGTTGTAACACACAGCAACCCGCGTCTGCCACCTGGTGCACACAGGCGGTACTAAGAGGGTTTTAGCAGCAGGTAACTGGGCATAAGGATTTATGTTGGCGAAGTGAATGAAACTATGTATAAAATACAAAATATATGTTGTTTTCAGCTGTACATGGACATTAAATAAGATATTAGATATGCACCTATGTTTTTATAATAAATACTAAAAAAGTATAAAGTACAGTTGTAGGCCTATGTGCAAGTGTGCGTGTGGCATGGGAGGCAGACCAGGGCTTTAGGACGTAGGGCTTTATACGGGTTTGAATTTGATAATAGTAAGAACCACATGCACAATTGAGTACTGTTTAACCGGAGGGCAGGTGCACATTATTATAAGTTGAGTGACCTATTTATAATGCCGTCAGACCAGTTGGACCACAAACAATCTGTTCCATTTGTACGGTGAATGTCAATCCGGTTGACAGCCGGTTTCTCCCTTTGTTCTTTATTGCAGAAGTGAGCCCGTAAGACGGTTCACCTCCGCCAACCTCATTCCTGATGCTCCAAATGTGCGTTCTTGGCGAGAGAGAGAGAGGGCGGGACTTTCAGTGACGAGTGGCGCGACAAGAGGCAAGTGAGATGTGGCTCTGATACTTCTGACAGAGGGATATCCGTATCCGTTACATATTTCTGATATTGCTTTGTCGAATTATTTGACAAATTGTTGTTGATTTTGATGTTGATCTTCTTGTCATGTTCTTATCCTTCTCGCTCAGGGGACTATTTACTGGCATACACAGCTCATGTGCAGTAGGAGACCGGAAACTGTGCTACGGTAGACCGGGGTAACGCCACCACTCACGACCCTCTCTCAGTCGAGCTGCTGCAAGTCTTGACCTGCCATGGAATTCCTCCGTTGGTGGTGATGCATGATGGACCTGATAACAGGGCGTGAGGAAATCATGCCGGATGACATGACATAGCCTTAATGAAAAGAGTTTGTATATTTTTTTGACCAACAACTAGTCGTTTACGCTACGGTTATTCGTTGGAATTGTCCAATCTCCCAAATGCGCCGAAGTGCCCCAAGTGGAAATGCGTGTTTTATGGAGCGCCAGACTCGTTCTTGGCCTATTGAGTTACTGCGCTTGTTATGGTAAGAACCCTCTTGAAATGAATTATATATACATATTACAAAGATAAACATTTGGTAAATAAATAAAGATGAAGAACTTAGAAGCTATGTTGAAACATGTTCCTTCTCCCCATTCATTCACTCACAGAGAAGGAGGATTGTATCGTCGGGGTGGTCGGGGAACCCATCTCGTTGCCGTGCTTCTATAGCGGACACGAACTCAACACTCTGAACTTCTCCGTGGAGTGGAGAACAGACCGCCAGGTGCTGCTGAGGTCCCGGTGGGAAGAGGGCATACCCGTGGAGCTGTGGCCGTTGCGCACGGCCGACGCCAACACGACGCAGCTCTCAGATGACGCGCTGGAGAACGGGGACTTCTCCCTGGAGCTGTCCGCTGTCGTGCCCTTAAGGCGAGCCCAGACCTTTCGCATGTTTCTGGCCGTCGTGGATGGCGAAGCGCCGACGTCCCCGCTTTGCACCGTGTGTCTCAGGACAGAAGGTAAGGTGTAGTAGGAGCTACGGTGTAATAGCCTGCATTACATTAGGCCGACATACATTGTAGTATGTATTGCGTTCTGTTTGAGTGGAAGTTCTTGAAGACTCACTACATGCAAACACACATTTTCTTGGGTTTAAGAAAAAAATAAAATGTATCACCCATCACTGTAAAATTAAACAAAACTAGAATAGTATTAATTATTAGTAACAAATAATAGCAAAAAAAATCCTCCTCACATCATCATTATCTTAACACACACACACACACACACACGCACACACACACACACACACACACACACACACACACACCCCCACACACCCTTGGATCGTGTTCATCACAGGAAGATGAGTAATTTTTCAAGTGGATGCAGGAAAGCTTATGTTTTATCATGTGAGGCAAGACTTGAGAAGGAGTGTAGGTGTCCAGGTTTGTGTGTGTCGTAAGAGCAGCAGTGTTTTTCCACAAACACATATGTGTCTTCGTTCGCAAAGTCAGTCAATTTCCATAACAAATAGGCCTACAGCAGAATGTTTAAGATTCAAACGTGTCAAACAATACTAAAACTATACGAAGGCATGTGCGTCAAGGTAACACGACTTGCGGTTTGTTAATGTGAGCGGTACGGGCAGGGGTTTGCTCTGACGTTTTCATGCGTGGACCCACCAATTCTTTGTCCATGTCATGATCATTTATCATTACAATATCAAAAGACGGCGATCATAGAAATGCGTCAATGAATACTGTTCATCGATTCGGTTTGTGGCGTGTGGTACAACCTCCCCTCCGCGGGCTACACATATGATGTAGCTTGTAGCTAACTCTGGTGGAATATTTTTATTGCTGTCCCTGTGAAATAAACAAAATACGATTAAAAAAATCCCGAAAAAAAACAACAACACAGCATTTATCAAATGATTATCCTATTGCCTGTGGTCCTCCCTTATGTCGTGACCCACAGTTTGAAAACCGGTTAAGATGCAGCGTGTATCAGTGAGTCACAGTCTGTGTCTCAGTGTTCAGCCATAAACTACTGTATGTAAAGGTGCGTTATGTTGATCTAAGTAAGCCACAGAGTATTATCCTGAGGGAAATGTTTTCCATCACAATTGTCTCGCCCAAGATAGAATAATAATACAAGTAGAAAATGAAGTACAAGTCAGAGTGCAATGCAAAAGTACAATAATAATCCTAATCCAAATCTCACTATGAAGTTGAATCTAATCTAATCCTAATCTCGCTCCCCCAGCCAGCTTCACCCCTCCCTCGGTCCTGAGGCTGGACCCCCCGGACGCCAACCAGACCACCTTCCTGTGTCGCTCGGTGGGGGGGCGCCCCGAGCCCAGCATCCACTGGCTGATCAACGGGACCTGGGCGCCGCCCGAGGCCTCTGTGACCACCTCCACCGCCCCCATGGCCAACTCCACGCTGTACAGCATCACCAGCCTGCTGCTGGCCAACGTCTCGCACCAGACCACCGTGACCTGCTCCATGGAGAACCCCTCGCTGAACGAGAGACTCAACGCCACCAGCTGTGAGTGACTGTGGTCTGTGTGTCTCCCTGTCTGTGTGTCTCCCTGTCTGTGGGGCTGCCTGTAAATCTAGAAGACAGTCTGTATGTACGACCAGCCGTCCTTTCGTCTCTCTCTCTCTCTCTCTGTGCATCCATCTCCATCTATTCGCCTCCCTGTTTGTCGGTCTATTTTGGTCCGTCCGTCTGTGCGTCTATCAATCTAGTCGTCGCGTGTCTGTCCGTCCGCCGCGCAGTCTGTGTCGCTAGCAGCCATGAGCCTGTCTATCTGTCTAGTCAGTGAGTGTCTATGTCAGTCCATCTGTCTGCCTGTGTCTTCATGTCAGTCCATCTGTTGAGTCGACATCTCCTCAGTGTGTGTGTGTGTGTGTGCGTGTGTGTGTGTGGCTCTGTGCTGGTTCTCTGCCGTCCCGTCAGATGGGGTGAAGGTGAGCCCGGTGGCCAGCCGGGCCTCGGGGGCCCTGTGGGTGTTCAGCACGGTTCTGGGTCTGGGCGTCACCGTGCTGGTGATCGCGGCCATCGTCTACCAGGTGCTGCTGGACCGGAGCCACAGGGAGCTGGCGACCACAGGTGAGGGAGGAGGAGGAGGAGCCTACAACCCAACGTGGGCGTTGGGTTGTGTCTCCGCGACGCTGGCGAGTCATTTAGCTGATGCTCTTACCTAGGGCTGTGCAATTAATCGAATTTTGATCACGATTTTGATTCTTGGGTCAAACAATCTCCAAATTAATAAAATCGAGTTGGAACGATTCTTTTGGCATTTTCCGTTGTCTTATGAGGTTTTCTGAAAGAGACGCGCATGCGCAATTCAGTCCCTCCCCCAGAGCATTCAACGCAGCCCGCCAGCTGTTTGTGTGTGTGTGTGTGTGTGTGTGTGTGCGTGTGTGTGTCGTGACCTGCAGCATCAGCATCTTATTCAGAAAACAGCGCGAGCGAGATGGCAGAGGGAGGACAGCCCCGTTCGCTCGATAAAAAGGGTAAAACAATTTCTCTCGTATGGCAACACTTCGGATTTGAAGAGTCCGACGAGTTATTTTGCCAAAATGCCGAATTAATGCATTTTATTTTCAAACTCAAAAAGATTAGTTTGAAGAATCGTGATTTCAATCTTGACCCAAAAAAATCGTGATTCTCTTTTTTTCCAAAATCGAAGCAGCCCTACTCTTATCTAAAGTGAATGTCGGCATGCGGTGATGCTGATGCTGCTGTGGACACTGGAGTGTCCAATCCTGAAAGCTTCAGGCCGGAAATCAAACCAATTAGTGGAATACTACTCGCTCAAATACTTATCGTAGTTTGGGCACTTTGGTTCCTCATGAACCCTCACATTATATTTCACTGAAGTTGTCCTCCATTGCACTCGCAACTCTTAAAGCACAATGCCAGCCAAAGCTCTACCAACTATATTTTCAGCATTGAAATACAACTAAAATGCGAAAAACGTTTAGGTATGTATGTATGTATGTATGTATGTATGTATGTATGTATGTATGTATGTATGTATGTATGTATGTGTGTATGTGTGTGTGTATGTGTGTGTGTATGTGTGTGTATGTGTGTGTATGTATGTATGGATGTATGTATGTATGTATGTATGTATGAATGTATGTATGAATGTATGTATGAATGTATGTATGTATGTATGTATGTATGTATGTGTGCGTGTGTGTATGTATGTATGTATGTATGTATGTATGTATGTATGTACGTATGTACGTATGAACGTATGTATGTATGTATGTATGTATGTATGTATGGTGCATACAGACTCCCTGCACTGATACACATTTAGTTTTGAGTCATCTGAACAACGAACGGGTTAAAGACTTCTCAACTGGAAAATCAGGAATAGTAATTGGGCATCCCATAGTGACTGGAGCATAAATCTCCTCACTTGTTTAGGTTGAGCGACTGTGGGAGCTAACCATGGGTCTGATTCAGTCAGCAGACATACTCAAAAACAGTAAAAGCACTTTGAGCTCTTTCTTCTACAGAGTGCGAGGCTTCTGTACTAGCTGGTGCTCTTTTTACCTAGAAAGTCTGTTGGCATATTATTGCTTTTGCTTGAAAATGCCTACACCCCAACCACCTTTCTGCAAATTTGACTGTTTGAAATGTTAGTCTCACATTCTTCAGACTATTTGGTGGACTATTGGTGGACTTTCTCAGAACTAATGGCATTGGTTATATATTTTATACACAGAATATTTTAGTGTAATATTGGAGGCAAGTGGTAAAAAAAAAAAAAAAAAAAAAAAAAAAGGTTGTTATTTTAAAAGATTTAAATTATTTTGGTAAAAAATTTAAATAAAAATGTGGTGTGTTTACATATTATATAATAAAAAATTA
>JAOPUI010000016.1:3201072-3222064 GCA_027123135.1 Urophycis floridana | reverse complement strand
TGTGTGTGTGTGTGTGTGTGTGTGTGTGTGTGTGTGTGTGTGTGTGTGTGTGTGTGTGTGTGTGTGTGTGTGTCCCTAGCGCAGCACCACTGCCGCGTGACAACATACCTACCATCTTACACTTCTGGACGTATTGCGCTCGATGTTCACGCATTAGTGGAACACAGAACCGGGTTCTGCAGAGAGCTTCATCCAAGCTCTGGTCCGGTTTGTTTCATGTGTTTTCCAACATATTCATCCATTCATCCATTTACATTACAGCTTTACATTGACCTGGTGGCAGCCACGTCGCTGTGCACCTCTTCCACCCCATCCCCCTGGCATCTTTATCCTGTAAAGCCTTAGCTTCTGTTCCTCAACATCATGGCAACTCCCTGTACTTCTTGATCCTGAAACAGTCGTTTATTTGACGGTGATCACCCCTATTTTGGCATCGTATTTGATTAATTTCCTTTATGAGCTCACTTAAAACCTTTGATGTTCTCCTATAATAATCAAGTACACGAGCCAAGCGCATGAAGATGCTGTGTGTGTGTGTGTGTGTGTGTGTGTCTCCTGACCTTTGATGGAGGGGGGGAGGCACTTGACGAACTGGAAGGTGAAGCCGTCGGTGCGCAGCACCTCCTTCTGGTACTGGTGCAGGAGGTCCCCCAGGGAGCCGAAGCTCCTGGACGCGCCGTTCAGGAGGAACTCGCCCGTGTCGGTCTTCATGATCTGGCAGTGCTTGTACTGCACCCCCGAGTCGTTCTGCAGGAGAACCAACACTGGCGGTGACGACGATGATGATGATGATGATGATGATGATGATGAAGATGACGACGATGTTGAAAGGAACCATACACAAGACCACCGAGGAGTCCACCGGCCACCTTTCACCCGGTGGGAGTTCATTTCGTAAAACGTTCTCGTTGGTTGAAATCAACACCGTGTTCTTTCATGCGAATATTAGCAATTATTTTTTATTGTGTTTTGGGAGACAAAGGTATCGTAGTATACATATACTCTTTTGATCCCGTGAGGGAAATTTGGTCTCTGCATTTATCCCAATCCGTGAATTAGTGAAACACACTCACCTCACAGTGATCACACAGTGAGGTGAAGCACACACTAATCCCGTCGCCGTGCCAGCCGCCTGCTACAGCGGCGCTCGGGGGTTAGGTGCCTTGCTCAAGGGCACTTCAGCCGTTCCTGCTGGTCGGGGTTCGAACCGGCAACCCTCCGGTTACAAGTCCGAAGCCCTAACCAGTAGGCCACGGCTGCCCCATAATAAACATATATAACATATATATATATATAGAAACATATAGAAACATAACTAAAGCCAAAAATAATGCACTCAACAAGAATTTAAATCAATAAAAGTACATAGAGAAATAAGAGATATCCTTTTCTAGAAGTCCACTCACCCATGAACCCTCCTTTTGCGATGCTGACATACTCCTTGTTTTTCTGCAACAGAAGGTGTTTGATGAGAGTGACCCGAGGCAGAGCGAGATGACTGCGGACGTATACTCGTTAGAACGCCTGATTCAATACTGAGCGGCTCCCCTTGTGAATGACCAGCGGGGTTCTGTGTGTGTGTGTATGAGTGTGAGACTGACTGAGTGAATAATGAATGCGTTGCTCTGGGCAAGTACTTCAGATAAACCTACTGTCTACAGAGAGCTGTGTGTGCACACTATTTTATTGGAGACATACCGAGAGGCAGCCTTTTAATTACCTTGAGACATAAGATAAATATATGGAGACATCTGTGATGATGGCTTACATCAGTCACCGAATTACACTAGATGTGTATAGTGAGTAGACTATCCAATAGTTTTCTATATAATAGCACTGTGTGTGTGTGTGTGTGTGTGTGTGCGGGCGGCTCTCTGACCTGCAGGAAGTGGGCCAGCACCATGTTCATGTACATGTCCTCCTCCTCGCGCCCGCTGCCCATGAAGCAGAGGTGCTCCCCGCTGGCCACTGAGCCCGACTCCAGGGACTGTTTCTGGGCCTCCAGCAGGGACTTGACTGACAGCGCAAACTCTGACGGGTTCTGCAGCATCTGGGGAGAGAGAGAGGGAGAGAGAGAATTTGTAGGAGAGAAACAAAGCACTTAATTTTGCATTCAATTCGAGAAGCAGAGAAGGAGACAGAGAAACAGAGAGAGAGAGAGAGAGAGAGAGAGAGAGAGAGACCAAGAGATTGACTAGCGAGAGAGTGGGGTTTGTATCCGGCGCTGACCAGGTCAGAGTCCAGGTGGAAGGCGGTGGACAGGTGTCCGGCGTTGTACTGCTCGGCCGGTCGACAGTCCACCACGAAGAAGCGCACGCCGTCCTGCAGGAAGCAGCAGAGCTACGGTCAGACCCCAGGCCAGCTGCCCCCTGGTGGACCAGGTCTCTGCACCTGGACTGCACCTGGACTAAAGGCTTACTGGACTCTGCTGGTGGGGGTCTAGACATCTAACAGACCACTGACCACAGACCTCAGATAGTAAGACGTCCCTGCTGTGGGAACACCACTTCCTGTCTGAATTGAGTCATGTTTTCTCCAACACGACACCGACGGTGAGTTTCAGGTGCACGTGGTCAATGAGAAGCTAGGGGGTCCGTGCAGGGTGAGACCCATTGAGGCCCGGACCCACCCGGACCCACCAGACCCACCTGCTGGTGCTGGTTGGCCTGCAGGATCTCCGGGACGGAGACGGGGAGGCACAGGGCCTGGCTCAGGTCCAGGTCCTCCTCCTTCAGGGCCACCAGGCTGCTGCCAAACAGGTTCTGGTTCTCCTGATGTGACCAAAGACCACCATTTCATTCAGTTGTGTCATACTTCCTATGATAACCTTGAGCTGTGTGAACTGGTTTGTTTCTCCATACAGTGTAATCAAAACAAAAGAACTATGCACATTGTTTTTTTTAGCCAAAACTAAGTGAAATAATATATTTCTCACAAAGACGTAATCTCTGAAATAATACCACCAGTTGTTTAGGGACCCCTACAACCACATTATAGCGAAGGTGAAGCAGACCATAAAGATTAGAATACCCAAAGAACACGGTACCACAAAAAAGAGATTTCTATGGCTACAGAAATCTGTTGAATATGAAATATTGAACGTGTTGCCATTGCTTTCATGTAATTACCCTTAAACTACTGGAATAGGTTGTCTACTAAACGCAATTGATCAGATGACGACACCAGAAACTGTGTCGTCGTTTGTGGTGAAAAGTCCAGCGGCATTATTGACGATTTGTGATTAGTTATTAGAACGTGTATTGGTAGTAAAGACGAGGTCCCTCCCTGCTGGTTCCTGGTTCTGAAGGTCCAGCCTACCTTCCGGAGCGAGAGAGGGGTCTTGCTGTAGTAATACTGGGCCAGAGACAACAGGTCTTCAACGTCCTCTGTCTCCAGGAGAGCTGGAGACTCTTCCAGCATTTCTGCAACACACACACACACACACATTACCTCCTGTCCCTCTGACACCTGCTGATCGGGGATCTGCTCACTAGTTTGTCAAAGAGAGCTTTGCGTTCGCTTGTAGGAAGAGCATCTCTGTGACACGGTGAGGAAGACAGCGGTAACACCTAGTCACACGCGATGGCGTGGACATCCAGATACTTACTAATCATCTCTTCTCTGCTGGTTGCTTCTTGTGAGAGGATGGATTCTCTGAGGACAAATACACGCAGACAGTTCAAATACACTGAAACATGAGGATTCCTGATTACTACAATTGTACTACATTGTCTTTCTTTGGAGGTAAGGTAAGGTTGGAGGGGTTAGGTTAGGGTTAGAGTGGTCAGGTTGGGTTATGTTAGGATTAGAGTGGTCAGGTCGGGTTATGTTAGGATTAGAGTGGTCAGGTCGGGTTATGTTAGGGTTAGAGTGGTCAGATTAGATTAGAGTGGTTAGGTCAGGTTAGGGTGATACTCACTTGGCGTTGACGAGGATGACGAGCATGAGGAAAAAGACGAGGAAGGGGTCTCCCTGCTGGAGGTAGTTGTCCCACAAGGCCTGGGTCACTGGAGCAAGGCAGTGGCTGGCAAACAGACTGCCCAGCTGAGAGCATGCACCAACACACACACATTAATACAAACATACACAAACAGACTGCCCGGCTGAGAGCACGCACCAACACACACACACATTAATACAAACATACACACAAACAGACTGCCCAGCTGAGAGCACGCACCAACACACACACATTAACACAAACAGATACACACAACCTCCAGCTACGGCTGACACACGGGCAGACACACTTTGATCAATTGCCACACAGGGTCCAGTTATAATGACCCTCATACGGGGCAGAACCAGGGGATAAAACCATAAAACCATAAAAACAGGGAAACGTGTGAAGGACAGAGCCTGAGGGAGAGAGTGTGGATGATACAGCCTGAAGAACAGACCGTGGAGGACAGAGACTGTAACAGAGAGCCTGGAGGACAGACTGTAACAGAGAGCCTGGAGGACAGACTGTAACAGAGAGCCTGGAGGACAGAGACTGTAACAGAGAGCCTGGAGGACAGACTGTAACAGAGAGCCTGGAGGACAGAGACTGTGAGAGAGTGCCTGGAGGACAGGCAAGGGGCGGTCATACGGACCCAGTTGATGGCATAGGAGTCGGGGGTGATCTTCTTGGTGTCCAGGAAGGAGCAGAGCTCGGGCTCGTGGTACTGCAGCAGGAGGCTGCACAGGTGGAAGGGTCGGCCCTTCTGCACGCAGTCCCTGCAGGGGAGGGAGAGAGAGAGAGAGAGAGAGAGAGGATGAAAGATGGTTGGAACCAAAGAACCAGATCGCAACCACACAGTCCGGGCATGAGAGGGGAGAGACAGAGAGTCAAAACAAAGTGCCAGACAGACAACCCTGCAGGAAGAGTGATGCGTCAAAACATAGAACCAGAAGAACACAAAAACCAAAATAGACCAAACAAAACCACACAATCACCGGAGGAGAGAGCGCAGACAGCAAGGTTAAAACAACACACGCACACACACACACACACACACACACACACAGAATCACAGTGAGGAAGACAGCAAAGGAACCAGTTCAAGTTCTCTGCTGATCTGCAGCATGTGAATGTTGAATACAAACGTGTTTACCGAGGGTTTACAGAGTCAAGTATCTAATCCAGAATACACATTGTGGGTCACACAGAGAGACGAGAGTCAGGAGAGACGCGGTGCAGGCAGACAGACATACAGACAAGGAGAAAGACAAAGCAGACAAAAGCCTGGACAAACAGACCATTGGCGAGAAGGGCAAAACAGGCAGACAGAACGCACGTTGAAGCGACAGACAAAAAAACAGGACGGACACGCAGACAAAGAGACGGACGGACGGCCGGACGGCCGCGGCCTCACCTGGGGATGTACTTGTTCATGATGGCGTAGAAGCAGTTGTAGAGGTCGCTGCGTGGGAGCTGCAGGCCCAGCAGCGGCTTGAGGAGGTGGGGCCAGCTCAGCTCCGACGTGAAGCTGATGTTCCGGGACTTGCAGTAGAAGGTGATGACCGCCTCCACGTCCGACACCAGCTCCCCCCGGTCCTGCGCCGACACGCCCAGCTGGTCTACACACAGGGGAGCAGGCGCCCCCTGGTTAACACACACACTCTGCTTCACGCCTACCGGGGTGGACAGCTTTGGCCCCCACGGCTCCCTTCTCCACGAACCCTTGAAGCCCGAGGAGCCGAGGGAGTCCTGGTCTAACGCGGGCCCCTTGTGAAGCACACAGTCACTGTACTAAAAGGGCTGTACCAATAAAGTTGGCTTGAAGCGAGGCGGCTCACCGATCAGCTGCTGGCTGCGGTTGTGAACCAGCGTCTGCTCGGGCAGGTCCAGGACGCCGTCCCAGGGAGAGAGGCTGTCTCCCTTCCCGGCCACGTTCAGAGCGATCTGGCAAGACAAGAGGCCAGCCAGAGGTGAGGCGGGGGGGGGGTACAGCGCCGGGGGTCTGAGGGAGACCCCGCAGGACTCGGGGATTAAGGGGTACAAACGGAGCAGATGAGAGGGGAAAGCAAGACAGAATCTTGATGCAGACGTACAAGTGCCCGCAGAGACTTTCAAATTAGTCTTCAGTGGAGGTCATCCGAAGAGTGTCTATGAAATTGAACATTTCTTTAAGGCATTTTTTCCTGTTTGAAGCAAGGGTTGAATAACAACATAAATTTAACTCTTGTCCGTATAAGCAGATAAAAGACTTGTCTGCTCAATAAAGACGTTGGTGAGTCCATGTTATTGGCACAGATAACACGAGACCAATCACAAGGCAGGACTCAAATGATAGGAAATAGATACTTGTTCCTTTACACTAGTCATTAGCATTTATTACACATTTATTACACATACATTTAGGTTTACATTTTGTTTTTGATTTCTCCACTAAGCACATTAATCTCATAACACAGGAAATGGTGTACCTCTTTTTTCTATAGATTTATGAATTATTGACTTGGCTGAGGGGTCTGAGTAGACAGCATCTACGTCAGTCTAAATAAATAAAGCAGACCGTGGGTGTGTCTGCATGGAAGGACAATGTAAAGACACATTCCTGCTACCTTCTGGAACAAAGGCTGCCCGTCTTTCCAGTCAGTCTGCAAGTCTGTGTGTCATCTATTTTCACTTCTTTAAACACAGCACAGTCGCTTTCCATACGCACACCTCCATGTGTCCATTTGAATGGAATAGTTTGGCAGGTTTAAAAGCAGGGGAAAATTTCAAGATAAAAAAAATATTTTATTGTTCAAGTCAAAGTAATGTACGGGTTTATTTCCATGCCCTTGGAAATGAACTATTGGACAATGCTTTTATTGGACAACGCTTAATAATTAAAAATGATATTCAGACAGGCAGTACATTCCAAACGAAGTCCGTCAACACCTAGTCTACTCTAAGAAACTAATCTTTACTAATCTGCATCTCCAACTTCCCTGACTACCAAATTCTTAATGCCTAGATTCATTCCACTTCTCATTTTTCCCCCACCCTTAATATTTCGTAAGGTTAACGTGCTGAATGCAGTTTCACTTCTTCAAGTTTTTAATTTCATTCAGTGAGCAGCTTACCTTCTCAACATCGTCATGTCACCGAAACCCTGCTAGCCTTTACCCTTTAACCTCCATAGGGCTGTTGAGTGACCTCTCACCTTCCACATCTTGGCTCGTTGTTGAGGAGGGATGGCCTCCTCCTGGATCAGGCTCTTCTCCATCTCAATGTCTGATCCAGAGTCCAAGGCCTCGGCCAGATCCTGGTCCCTAAGCACCGTACAGAATCAGGGGCCGGAAATTTAGGATGTGAAGCCATAGAGCTGGAGGGGCCAGAGTGGTGTAATTAAAGCTTTAGAACAAGACAAACTAGAGGAACCAGAGCGGTGTAATTAAAGCTTTAGAACAAGACAAAGCAAGAGGAACCAGAGCAGAGTAATTAAAGTTTTAGAACAAGACAAAGCTAGAGGAACCAGAGCAGAGTAATTAAAGCTTTAGAACAAGACAAAGCTAGAGGAACCAGAGCAGTGTAATTAAAGCTTTAGAACCACACAGAACTGGTACAACCAGACCATTGTTGCCAATAGTTTAAGAACAACACATCACTAGAACCACAAGAGCAGCATTACTACTTTAGAACAACAGAAAGTCAGTCACTCGGTTAACACCAACTTACCAATAAAATATATCTATATAAATGATAATATATGGAAAGAATACACAAAATACAAATCCTACATGTTAAAGCCAGTAGTAGATAGTAGTAAAGTACCCTCATTGTGATATCTAACCAGACGTGTACCACAAGACTGGTAGTAGTAGTATACTGTAGTATACTGAGCATAGTTAAATGGTGAATTCATTATCAATAATAGTGCAACATAACCAGGGGAATAACAAGGTAAAACACAGGTGTTACTAAACCCATCATGTAGCACATCACTGTTTTACGAGGAGGTTAACAGGTTAAAACAGGTGTGCCTAACCCATCATCTAACACACTGTTTTACTAAGAGGATAAGCATACGTTTGAGTAAACCCCTCATGTAAAACACTGTTTTACTGGTAGGGTAACAAGTTGAAACATAGGTGGGACTAACCCCATCACGTAACACACTGGTTACTAAGAGGGTAACAAGTTGAAACATAGGTAGGACTAACCCCATCACATAGGTGGGACGAATCCAATCGTGTTACATTGTTTTAATAGGAGGATAACACGTTGAAACATCGGTGGGACGGATACCATCACGTCACACTGTTTAACAGTCAAGGACGGTAACGACTTCAGACATAAGGGGACTCAATCCATAGTGTAATACACACAATTTTACGAGAAGGATAACAAGTTAAAACACAGCCAGTATATGCGGTATCAAATGTACATAACAACCATCTTTATCCGATCAAACCCACAATGTATCGAGGTGGGAGAGAGGGACACACGGCCTATCACGCCGTCATATTGATGTGTTATTGAGAAACAATGAAGCTAAATGGTCCAAGATAGTTAGCAATTATGTGGCTAGCTAGCGTTGTGATGTCCGACCCGTCCACTCACACACACACACACACACACACACACACACACACACACACACACACACACACAACGTGACCGCAGGGTGAACACGCACACAGTCGTTGACGATGGACACATGAGTGCGAACTGACCACACACATTATTTTAAGTGATTTGTGTAATCATTGTGTTGGGGCTTCGACTCACCAAGTGGCGAGCAGAACTTCATCCACGGCGTCCGCCATCGTTTTGTTGTGTTGACGCGCCACGTCACGGCACACGTGACTAGCAGACCCGGATGAGACGTAACGTGCGTCACGTGACAGGGCGGATGAAGAGTTAATTGGTTTAATAAGGTGTAGAAAATGAGTGGAGGAAAACGGTGGATCATTGACCTTTGTATTGTCATTTATTGACATATCGCTATCTTTCAGTTATTGTACATGGCAGTGTTCAATCAAGTAGTATCTAGAACTTATATTCAAGTTGTACATTTGTTGGTGGAAGGATGAAATGTGCCATGTTAAATACTTAATTCACTCAGTGATTATCATAGTTACGAATAGTGGTTGCTGAGCAAAAAAAGGTTTCTTTAACTCAAAAACCTGTTTTCAAATCTGGCAAACAGGTTTTGAATTCATGAAACCTGTTTTCCAGATTGGAAAATCCCAATTATTTATATAAAGCCCAAGTACTTGTTTTCGTATGCATTCTGGAGATCAACAGAGTAATTTGACGGCTTCAGTTTTCCAGTAATTATAACTTTATTAGGATTCATGTTCTTTTACTTTGGTCGTGATACATTTCAAAGAATAGCGTTTAAGTGTTATCTCAGAACATAGTCAAAATTACTGAAATCTGCAGATGCACGTAATTGTCAAAGGCTCACATCCGTGTTAAGAGGTTACTCTCCGGTTCCTGTGATATTCTGATAATTCTTTCCACTGGCAGCGGGCAAAAGTGTGTTCAGAATGGAATGTACGGCTTAAATTGTTGGTAGCAGGACAACCGTCAAATATGGTCTTCAATTAGTGCTGGACAGTCGGGTTTTAAGTACTGTAACATTACTAACCAGCGCTCGGCTCATTTAATTAAGAAAAATCCAAACAGAATTTCAAACCCTTTTTGAAAATACTTGCTGTTTCTTAAGAGTCACTTGTTTCATGACTTTGTAGTTATTAACAGGTTGGAATTTAGCCTACCAGCAATGAACCTAGGATGTAGAAATGCATTGTGAATTGAACTGTTCCTTTAGAAATCATAGTTGTGTGTGTGTGTGTGTGTGTCATTAAATAACAAAAAGATGAAGTCAGCTGTGGGAAATCTTGCGGGATTGGAGGAAAAAAAAAAAAAGTCCCGTTTTGACTCGGGAATCGAACGCGGAAGCGCCCCGACTGAACCCATGTTGCCAAGACAACTCGACAACGAGTCCAGAGACCTCGTGTTCAGGCCTCCAAACATCGGGGCGCGCATCGCACCAATGTCACATGCTGTACAAGGCATAGAAAACAGAACCAGGCAATCCCCAAAACAGAGTACAAATACAAAAAAAAAAAAACAACAACACTTAAAAGGACCCCATAACACATCGAAGCTAATCGCTAGGCCGGACGCCCTGACCCCATGTGATTCATTCCAGTATTTACCGTCACAAAACAAACACTCAACATCACACATTGGACTATCAGGTCTTCGACTTGCACGCTCTGCTCCGTCATGTTTCAACGTTGGAGACAGCCAGACAGCATTAACACTTTTAGAGCGCAAAGGAGAGATAAATTAAACAATTCGGCAGTCGAAATGAATTTCACAAATACTTACAGTATATTAGAAATTTACTGTGTCAATTAACTGAGCAAGGTTCCAACTTAGTTTGTTTCACTACTTTTGGATTAAAATCAGAAAGTCAGTACTGGACAGGTCATTGTGATGGAGATACTCTCGCATGACAGGATGGAGGAGATCTGAGTGAGAAGATAGAGATAATCTATGTGATAGGATAGAGATGATCTGAATGAGAAGATGGAGATAATCAGAATTTCTGGAAAGAATGAGAATGACAGCATGGGGACAATTAGAATGTCAGAACAGATATAATCTGAATGTCAGGACAAATAATCAACATGACATCATAGAGATTATCTCAATGTCAGGGCACAGACAATCGTAAAGTCAGAATATCATCAGAACGACAGATCATTCGCAGGGGGTTAAGAGTGACATCAGGGCTGTTTCAGGTCTAAATTCACACCCATCTGAAGGCTGGGTAGGGGGAGTCCGTCCCTCAACCACGTCTTAACCAGGGGAGCCGGGGTCAGGGGTCGCCAGGAAGCAACAGCAACCGAAAACCTCTCTCAGGTTGGATGTAAACACAAGCAGCTCCTCACCCAGAACTGATTACCTCATCAGCACAACAAAAAGTTGACGGTCGCATTTGAATTCAAAAAACAAAAACCAGGCGCAGCTAGGGGAGGATTGTGATTGACAGCAGGCGTGTGTAACCACGGTTACAGCGTGGGGGGCTTGAGGCCGTACTTCCTGGCGACCTCGGTCTGGGCGTAGGCGGCGTCACACAGCGAGTACAGGTGGGCCATCTCCATCTCAGACTTGGCCAGGTTGATGGCCTTGTTGAACATGTCTATGGCCTTGTCCAGGTTACCCCTGAGGAGGAGGAAGGACATACAGGTTAGATCACGTGGCTCAATCCAAGTCCTTTCAGTTCAAGTCAGGGGCCAAGTCAACTTCAACTAAGTAAAACCATGTCCACTTGAGCATCTATTTAGAAATGTGTTGTTTATCTTGCGTCTTGTTGAGGGCAGCTTGGAATACAATAATTAAATGGGCAACAATGAAGGCTACTGTGTGTCTTGTTGTGCATTTGAGAAATAAAGAACTTGAAGTTGTTGAGCTTAAACTCTTGTGACCGCAGTTCAGGTAAACAAACACGTACACTTTTTTTAATGTTGTGCAAACCCTCTCTGTTTAAAATGATATTGCAGTCAACAGCAGACTATATTTCAAGCTCCGTTTTAAACACTATTTGGCAAAAATTTTGTTCCGTTCTTTTAACTCCTGGAGAATGAGTGGTAGACACACGCCTTCACTTTAAATACACCTGACACTTCTCTCCCAACCACGTCCTAATAGTATGTATATAGTATGGACTCAGGATCCTGGGAGAAACCACGTGATTGGAGGGGCTTTGGAGCAGAGCTTTGAGAGCCATTCTGACCTTTGGACCTCGATGGTTCCCATGGTCTCATAGGCAAAGTCACACTTGTTGTCGATCTCGATGGCCTTGCTGATGAGGTCCAGGCCGAGGTCCACGTCCTGTTTCCACTGGAGCTGCAGCAACCTGAGGAGACGGGGAACAGAGCTGGTTTAACGACCCGGGAAAGTACCCACCAGGGTAACGGAAAGTGACCCGTTGTTTCGCAATAAAAACGGAAGATGTGGCGTTTTTGTGGAACAGCAACTGAATCATTTGTCATTTTCTGCAGTAACTATCAAAAAGATTTGTCGTTCTGCAGAGTAATAACTGGACAACATGGCGTGTGTTGTTTTGGTGGCAGTATTAACCGCTGGCTCACCCCTTGTGTACGTATGTCGTGGCGTTGTCTGGCTCCAGGTCGATGCACTTATCGTACATCTCATCGGCTTTACCAAACTGCTGCTGGTCAGTCAGGGCCTGCAGAGAACACAATCTGAAAGTCATTTCCCTGCAGGTAGCATAGTAATATCGAGCATGTTAGTGATTTCAAAAACGCCACAGAGCTAATTTAACAACAAGGCTGCCATCCACTTCCTTCTGTTGTAAGAAGTTGTACCGTCAGACAGACACACACACAAACACACACACAGACAGTGACACAGAGATGACCCATATCGATGATCCTACAGGTCCTCACACTGAGCACCGAGTGTGCAGTGCTGAGCAGGTGGAGGTGGTGGTGGTGGTGGCAGGTGGTAGGTTGTGGAAGGTGGTGGCAGGTTGTTGTAGGTGGTGGTAAGTGGTGGTGGTAAGTGGTGGTGGCAGGTTGTTGTAGGTGGTGGTAAGTGGTGGTGGCAGGTGGTGGCAGGTGGTAGGTGGCGGTAGGTTGTTGTAGGTGGTGGTGGTGGTGGTAGGTGGTGGTAGGTGGTGGTGGTGGTAGGTAGTAGGTTGTTGGTAGGTGGTAGGTTGTTGGTAGGTGGTGGTGGTGGTGGTGGTGGTAGGTGGTGGTAGGTGGTAGGTGGTGGTGGTACCTGAGCGTAGAGAGCATAGCCCTCAGCACACTTGGGGAAGCGCCGGATGACGTCCTCAAAGCCGTCCATGGCGGTCTGCACCTGGGAGGCGTTGTTCCCCGTGTACGCCTGCCGGTACTGAGGACACAACAGCAAGACACGCCGGCCAATCAGAGACAAGCTGCTGCTGCTGCTGCTGCTGCTGCCTCAAAGCAAACTGGTCCATTTTCATTTAGCCAAAGGACTTTGCAGCCAATCAAAGTCAAGTCTTTTAGAAGACATGTTCATGCAAAGCGGCTTTCAGTGAATTCAGATACATGACACTAAGGAGCCGGCAGCGGTCAGGGCTCCTTGCTCAAGTGTGGCTACAGGTCAGGCAGCAGACAATGGGAATTCAAAACCCCTTGGGCTGGGAGTGGAACAGCGTCACCGTACACTACCAGACCGGCACAGAGCAGCACGTGGAGAAGGAGCATTGAAAGTAGCCCTGTTCACTGCTGTTTGTATGACAGTGATCGGGATTCTTTCAACCGAGACTAAAGTGGACTTACGAGAGCGAAGCACTTCTGGGCCTGGGCCAGAGCGGAGTCCGGTCTCAGGAGGATGCACTCGTCAAAGTCTTCCACCGCCTCGTCCACCTGGTCCAGCAGGATCTTCAGCTGACGGCAAGAAGAAGCAGAACCAAAGGTTGAGGATGCTGGACCCAGTGTCTTCCAAAAACACAGGACTTGATTAAAACCACATTAGAACATGGAAATGTGTTTTGTTGACATTCTAGGATGTCAGAATGTTCACTAATCATTAATTAAAAAAAAGACTGATTGAATGAATCACCAAGTAATAACGAAAGCAAATGCCACAAGATGTACAACATACAGTCACTCTCCTGTATTAATGACCAGTCAAAACGTGACTGAATGAATCACCAAGTAATAACAGGAGCAAATGTCATCCTCATCACCCTTCTAATAGAATTTAAATCTCCAAAAGGCCGACCCCCCCCCAAAACAACAAGAGTCTCCATGTGTAGTTCTGCTGGTGGCGGTGCAGAAGGCCGTAGTCCACCTGGCGGGACAGCGGGACCAAACCACAGCACCAGACCTGCTCACCTGTCCCCTGTGGTGGTACACGTCCGCGTTGTGGCCATCGATCTCGGCGGCCATGTTGAAGTCCTGCGTGGACAGCATGGGCTGCTGCTGCTGCATGTACATGCTGCCTCGCTTAATCAGCGCGTTGGCCCGCAGCTACGGGGGGGGAGGAGGGAGGGGGGACACATCAGTCACGACTGTCAAGACACGGGCAGCGCGGTGACGGGGACTGTTGAAGGTCTCAGAGTTAGGTCTTAAAGTGGGGCGGCAGTAGACGGGTGGGTGGAGCGGGTGGACAGAGTGGACAGAGCGGGTCGTCCACTCACTGAAGGGTCGGCGGTTCGATCCCCTTGATCCCCCTCCTCCTCCCACTGTCCACATGTCGAACCCCACAAATGTACTGATTGTAAGTCGCTTTGGATGAAAGCGTCTGCTAAATGCCCCCTTTACCCTTTAAAGTGATCTCTCTCACTCAGTCAATCTCTCCCCACTCACCCCCCCACCACCCCCCCCCCCCCCACCCCCTCACTCTCGTCACCTTGACGTTGGCGTCCTGCATGTTGATGACGCGGTCGAGGTCGGGCTGGGCGGCGTTGGCGTTCCCGATCAGCAGGTAGAAGGTGGCCCTCAGGATCAGCGCCTCCGTGGTGTAGCGGCCGGCCGTGTCGATCTCCTTGGTGCACTCGCTGATGATCTTGTCGTAGTTCTCCTCCTCCATGTACTGCTTGGCCTTCAGGTAGCCAGAGCTAAGTGAGGAGTGAGGAGGTGCAAGTTCATACACGGCGGCGGCCATCAATCCAGTCATCGGGCGACGCGTGTGTACGGCAACGCAGTCGCACGGCGGTTCGTGAAATAGTCACGAAATCTATTGATTCGTGTACATCGACACGAATTTCCTAACGTAACCAATGTATTTCAATGGAAGCTTTTTCTTGCTTGCACCACGTTTTTACAGTAAATACTACAGTACCCATGAGCCTCTTGGTGGCCGCTGCCACTTCTCTTTTAATGATATCCTAACCCTACGATATTATTGTTAGGGTAAGGGTTAGGGTTATGGTTTAGGGGTTAAGTTAGGCTTTGGGTTTGGGTTATAATGAAAGGCGTGCGGAGTGTCACGAAAAAAAGGGAAATTTGTGTCCATGTACACAAATCAATAGATTAGGACTATTTCATGACCATTTCACAAACTGCCGTGAGACTGGGTTGGTATATGGCAACAAATGTTGACCATCAAGCCATTTGGCAGACGCTGTTAAGTCCCGTTAACGGTAATCCCGTTTATTCAAAAGGGAATGACCCGACTTGAGGTGAATTCAGCTGCAGCGCACCAACGAGCAGGTAGAGGTCAGGACACCTGCCTCACTCAGGGAGGCCTACAGACAGACTGTGGCCGTCGGGGATCGATTACCTGTCGGCTACACTATCCTGCAGCGTATTTTTCACGGGCATCGTCAGCACCTCAGGGGGATTCAGCCCACTGTGATGCTCGCCACCTTGGAGCTCCTTGGCTTAAAGTCAGAGAGCTGTTTTGCTATTTTCAACACTATTTTTTTAGTGTTAACTTGAATAAAGTGACATTTATTAATGGAGCCCCCTGCCGCAATGCATCAATCTATACTCTCATTTCCATCGTTTTTTTAATAAACTGATCACCCCAGAGGATAAGCTCACGCACAGTGGAACTAAGCTAAAATTAAAAGTAATAAATCACAAATAAAGAAGCACAGGCCTGTGTGTGAAATGAATGCCATCTTATAGCTTCAAGCAGGATCCAAAATACACTGCAGGAGTCGGTTGACTTTTACTGTGATGCGTTTTGTCACACCACCAAACGTCTACTCAGCTATAAATATGAATTATGGCACAGGCAGTAGCTGACAGCTTTGAACCGTGGATCCCAGGATCAAACAACAGTGTTCTTATTCTGGCTCAACCAGTACAAATACATTATGGAATGGAATGCCATTTACAATACTGGAATAATGACTCTGAATTTCACATCACATAATATCATGTTATGATTCATTGTACATGTACATTCATTGTACATGAATGCACTGCAAAAGTCATCACAGAAAAGGGCACTGCAAGGAAACACTCAAACTACACAGTGTTGCAGTTGCACACCACGACCGACAGTAAGCCTGTACACTCTGTCACCCTCACGCCAGCCGTCTTTACAAACAACACGGTCCCCACGGCAACCGGGCCTCTGCTCTCTGACCTTGCAGTGACCTCTGCGGCCTCGCCCTCCTTGTCCTTGTCCTCGTCCTTCTTCTCGCCCTTCTGCAGAGGCTGGGAGATGATGTCATCCGTGAAGGAGCTGAAGTAGGACTTGATGAACTGCGGCGACGGCATCAGAGGCTCGCGGTTCTGCCGGGAAAAGCAGCAGAAATACACGGCAAGTCAACAACAAAGTACATTTAAATATACAGTCTCCGTCTCTCTGTGATGGGCTAATGTCTCTCGGTGAGATTTGCAGAAGAAGCTGTCTCTACGTGGTTGGCTAACAACCCACTCTCTCCATCTGTGATTGGCCGTTGTGGCTCTCTTCGTCTGTGATTGGCCGGTATGGCTGCCTACCTTGTACTTCTCCTTGGCCTTCTCCTTGCCAAGGGACTTGAGCACCTTGTCAGCCAGCAGCATGCTCTGCTGGTTCTGGAAGGACTCCAGGATGCATACAGCTGTCACGTCTGGACGAGAAGACCACACAGGTGCACACACGCACACACACACACACACACACACAACTCATCAAGACGAAGGCTGCAACCAGTCAATCCACTCAATCACTGGGAGTTGTAGGTTTTAGCGTACCAATTAAAAGTGGAACCCAAATTTCCAATATGGGATCAATAAAGCCTCATCATATCCTGAGTGCATTGTCAACCATCTGAACCAGTAGATTTTCTGTGGGTGGTGGGCCGTGAATGGATCAGGGACATAAC
This sequence comes from Urophycis floridana, assembly GCA_027123135.1. Classification (NCBI taxonomy): domain Eukaryota; kingdom Metazoa; phylum Chordata; class Actinopteri; order Gadiformes; family Phycidae; genus Urophycis; species Urophycis floridana. The sequence continues at coordinate 3,205,307 of JAOPUI010000016.1, read as the reverse complement.
ATTTCTAAACATTGGTATTCAACATTTTGTCAATGAACAAATATAGGCATGCCCACATGCCTTGTTAATTTCATTTTGTCTCCTTCACTTGATCTTGGACACTATACACCTCATTTACTTGTCATTTGGTTGAAAAGACAACAGTCACAGTTTGCAAGCTCAGTGATGCAGCAGGCTCGTATAATAAGGTGTAAATAAATGATCGCATAAGTCCACCCAGATGTTTAATAGACAGACCAGCCTGCCCAGTAGACTGTACCAAGTGCCAGGCTGAATGGGGGGGGACACTCACCCTCCAGACATTCCTTCTTGTTGTCGAGTCTCTCGAGGGCCTTGGCGCGCCTGAAGAGAGCCTTGACGTAGCGGGGGTTCATCTCCACCGCCTGGCAGCAGTCCTGCACCACCTCCGTCCACTTCATCTGGAATCATACAAATCACACGCATGTTTCAGCTGAAATCATGCAAATCACACACACATGTTTCAGCTGAAATCATACAAATCACACACGCATGTTTCAGCTGAAATCATACAAATCAGACACGCATGTTTCAGCTGAAATCATACAAATCACACACGCATGTTTCATCTGAAATCATACAAATCACACACGCATATTTCAGCTGAAATCATACAAATCAGACACGCATGTTTCAGCTGAAATCACACAAATCACACACACGCATGTTTCAGCTGAAATCACACACACACACGCATGTTTCAGCTGAAATAATACAATCATAAAACACCTTTCGTCTGAAGTCTCTCACACACACAATATTAAATCAAATGAGTTTTATTATATTCCAATGAATGCTTTGTTCAACCAAAAATGTAAAAGCCCACTTTCTGGTAACTCTCCTTTACTTACTCCTTAACTTAGCCACAGCTAAGGTTTTAGGCTTGTTTAGAACTGCAGCCAAAGCAGCAGTTGTGCCTTGTGTGGGTAATTACCCAGACTGAGGGCGAGTAGCACAGAGGTTACAATTAGCCACAACACATGTCTAGCCTTGGCTTGCTGTTAGCCATTGCTGCTTCTGCACCTCATTCTGCATGTGATCTGGAAATCTAAATATCCTTTCCTTTTTTTTACGGTTTTCGGACATAGTAGTAATGCACAATATAAACGATATACGATATAAATGATAACAAATGGCATACGATAGAGGTTTTAATAATATGCTCTATCGCGATATTTTCTTTTTACTACAATTTTACTATTTACTACTTGTATTGTCTTTTTTTATCTTTATCTCTTATCTATAGGTATGTTTACTTTAGTTTTAGTATTTAGTTTTAGCAGTAGGATGTCTTGTCCTGTAAGTTGTGCCTGTGCACTTTATCTGTTTCACCGTGGGAGGGTGAGAAACGTCCTCTCTTAGTCTTGTCATGTGAAGGAATTGACAAAGCTACTTTGAGTTTGATAACGCATGTTGATGACGCAATCTACCGCGACATTTAGAGCCACGAGCTGCAACCGGTGCAAATTATCATCGTCATCTTCACCAACACTCATTTTCAAAAGTTACTCCTTATAGTAGGAAGAGCCCACAATGGTAGAGAGACGCGGCTTTAAAGCCATGATCAGAGCTATTGATCCACGATACGAGGTGCTGAGCTGCAAATATTTTACAGAAACACAGATGCCAAAATTGTATGCCGAGCTCTGCGAAAAGGTTGAAAAAGAGCCGTGTGACTTGAAATACTTTGCCACTACAACGGAACCTGTGGTCGAGCCGTACCATGGAGCCTTTCCTCAGCCTGACCATTCACTATATAACTATATAACTATATTCCTTAGGGTCTATGTAACCTGTTCTGAAATGGTTCTTTTATAATTTCCATATCGTGATATGTATCGTTATCGCAAGAGGCTGCAATGTATATCGCAATATGGATTTCAGGCCATATCGCCCATCCCTAGACATTAGTTAATGTTTTTCTTTCTTTTCAGATGCCAAAATGAAATGCGGTACTTTCCACAGTCTACGGCTTATGTTGGTAGGCTTGAGGCCACAGTGTGTGTGTGTGTGTGTGTGTGCGTGTGTGTGCGTGCCTGACCTGCTGTTCGTAGGCAGCGGCTCTGTTCTGGTAGAAGGTGGACAGGTCGGCCCTCTGCTCTCGAGGGCAGAGGGAGATGGCCTCCGTGTAGCAGTGGATGGCCAGGTCGAACTTCCCTGCCTTGAAGTACTTGTTGCCTTTGTTCTTGGCTCCCTGGGCCCGGTCCAGGGGAGTCTGGAGGAGGAGGGGGGTACTGTTGTTACAGCCATTGTCTGACTGACCACTGCTATTTTTTTCTGTATGAATCAGAACAATAAAGTGATATCTCTTATCTAGCCTCACACGGAAACCGCGGTGCCTATATAGATTGTGTTGTGTCCATCAAAAGATCGCATAAAGATTTCGCGGGCAAAACATATTTTTTTACTGCACTAGCGAGAACAGGGATGGCCCGGGAAACTAAGTGGACAAACTACTATGACACACTGCCCGGTAGGCCGAGGTGAAGACCAAATGTGTTGACTTTGAATTCTTATCTCCGATTACAAATTACACCACTGTCACGGTTTGTTAACCCAATAAGCCAAGGTTACTTTTTTACCAATCAGAACAGCTCTTTGGTAGGTTGCAAAAGTCAGATAGAAAGAAAACATTGCAGAATTGAAGTGAGTTTGTTTGACTTGGAGGTAAAATAACGTTTTTTTAATCATATATTTTTGAAAACGTAAATAATATGGCTGGAAATAAGCCAATCGATCACTCAATTTTTACTTTAGTTTCTCTGCCGTCCTGGCTGTCCCGGGCTAACACTACACAAGTGACCCACATGACTTGTTCAATATGTATAAATACTATGAAACATTACAATTATATTTGTATGATAATGAATTCAGCAACCCGTTAGAGCACAAACTCTGTGATATGCAAAGTGATAGTGCTGATGGTGAAGAGAAACAAGATGATCCGTTAGTCCTGTGAATGAATGCGAATCAAATCAATCCATAACGAAATCCCTCGCAGGTGAACACCCGACCACGCCCCCTACCCCGCACGCCAGACCCAATACTTCACCACCCGAGTTACCCGTCAATCATCAGCCAGCCTTCACATTAACTCTAACACAAACAGTACGACCAATGCGGTATTATATTTAGAGTCCCTTTCCTGCGTCAATATGTTGTATGTCTTAAGACAATCTAGATTTCCAATGATGCTACGTAACCTAGCCACCGAGCTAACGACTTAGTTTAGCTAGTGAGCTAGCTTGCGAGGCTAGCGCACCGCGGATCACCGCATGCGCGTCTGCTGCTGGCCGACGAGTCGTCCGTCCAGCCCGGGCGCTCCACGTCCTTGAGACGCGCGTTAACGGGAACCACGTTTTAGTAACCGAAAAATGTCAGCCGTGCACAAGCATACACAACATTAGACGACAATGCATATAGTGTCACGGCACACAGACGTGCACGTTTCCCCGTAAAGCCCCCTTTACCATGTTCTCCAGCTCCCGGGTGGCCCGCGCTGCGCCGTCTTGGCCCTGTACGGGGCTAGCGCTGCCTTCTGGGGTCTTGCGCTCTCCATTCCCTTTCCCTTTTCGGTCCTTCTTCGACCGGCTCCGGTTCCAGAGGTAAACGGCCCCTACTCCGAGGACTATCGGGGTCCCGACTAGCAGGGCCAATTGCCAGCGCGGTAGTCCGGCAGCAGACTGTGGTTCCACCGGCTTGGATGCGGCCATGATCCACCGTGACAGCTCCGTGTGTAGCTCCGCTCTTCTTCTGGCACTCTGCGAGGTCACGGCAGAGCCGCACTGCCCTTCAAGGGATACTGGCGACCACTAGCGGTCACGATAGCAAAGCTCAGCTCTGTCCTCTTATAAAACTATACGATGTATATCACCATAAAAATATGTAACGTATTATGAAATGAAACACATGAACATATTATCAACCCTAACCCCTTTGGTTGTGCTGAACACTTGTTACTTGCAGCGTTGTTTTTCAATAATGTTATGAAATATGTAGTCACTGATGTCATACTGAATTTTGCCACCAGATGTCCTTCAGGAACGATTCTATCAACAACATAATCTGTATTCATTTGTTGTTGTTTGTTCAGAAGCTCAATTATGCATGTCTGAGTGTTTGAACGTGGGAGAGTTCAGTAGAGCGAGAGAGACAGAGAGAGAGAGAGAGAGAGAGAGAGAGAGAGAGAGAGAGAGAGAGAGAGAGAGAGAGAGAGA
>JAOPUI010000016.1:3158890-3168962 GCA_027123135.1 Urophycis floridana | reverse complement strand
ACAATACATACTCAGTACCATTTATACACACACTGAATACCATTTATACACTCAATACAAACTCAATACCATTTATATACAAAATACACACTCAATACCATTTATACACACAATACATACTCAGTACCATTTATATACACAATACATACTCAGTACCATTTATACACACACTGAATACCATTTATACACTCAATACAAACTCAATACCATTTATACACACAATACACACTCAATACCATTTATACACTCAATACAAACTCAATACCATTTATATACACAATACACACTCAATACCATTTATACACTCAATACAAACTCAATACCATTTATATACACAATACAAACTCAATACCATTTATATACACAATACACACTCAATACCATTTTATACACACAATACACACTCAATACTCAATACTCAATTTGATGGAACAACTATTCATCTGTTTGTTTTCACTTTCCAGCCCCACCAAACCAGCTAAACAGAAGAATACATCAGATAACAGCCAACTGTCCCCAGAACAGAGTGAGTATGCGCTACGAGGCGGGTGAGAGTGAATGAGTAAATGAGTGAGAGAGAGAGAGAGAGATGCTGTATAGATATAGGTACATATCAAAGACATACCATGAGCGACGTGGTACAGCCATTAGCTTGGGCGCTGGCATCGAACAGTGTCCCTGCAGGAAGAGCTAACGGCGGCGTCCCTCCACAGGGAAGGTGTTTGTGACCTATGAGGCCGACAGCGAGGAGCACGTCAACACGGTCATCAACTTCGTCGCCCTGTTGCGACACAACGGCTTTGACACGCACGTGCGTACAGGTTTTTCACTCGCTACCAGAAATGGACGCAGAAATCAGCCTCTGAGGTGTCCATCATCCTGCAGTGGTCAAGTGGCAAAACCTCACTCTTCACCCTCCATTTGTAGAATTCCACTATAAACATACATGCATGTGTCCTGTTACTGTGTAGCGTTACTTACCGTGTTTACCGTGACGGAGTCTCGAGTCAAGAGTTTCTTTATTAAGCTCTCAGAAGCGTGTTGTCACACGCTCCGTATAAATGAGGTGACAGGTGTCTTTATGTGTTGGCCCGCAGATCGACATGTTTGAGCAGCAGTTTAGGAGCATCAGCAAGATCGACTTCATGGAGCGGTACCTGAGCGAGGTGCGTGAACCCGGGCCGTTGATTTGCTGTTGTTTCGGTTTCGAGGCCCCTGCTGCTCCCCAGGGGAGGAGGGCTGGGCGTGTGAGTGTGAGGTTTGTGGTTTGTGGTTTGTGGGTGAAGGCGTGTCTGCGTGTGTTTGAGAGAGAGTGAATGTGTGCCAGGCCTGGTTGTCTTTATAAACCACCCCATACCACCTCCTCCTTCGTCACACAGAAGGACTATCTGATCATCATCATCATCAGTCCAAAGTACTACGACACGGTGACTGCGTCGCCGTTCGGCTTGGAGAACGATGAGAGGACCCTCAACACGGTCTACATCCACAAGCAGGTAGGCCCGCCCGGCAACCCCCCCCCTCCCCCTCCCCGACCCGGCTGCTGGTTGCCATGGCAGCGTCAAACACAGGGCTGCGCAATCATCGTCAGACACTTTGAAATGGTTTGGCTGCTTTCGTCGCCCAAAACAAATGTGTTTTGGGCTGAGAGTTCTGGGAAGGGGGGCGGGGGTTGTTATCCCCATGGTTACGGCCCACACACCCCGCAGCCAGTGTCCGTTCATCATCGTGAAGAGGATCCTAAAAGGCACTGCGACGTCACAAAAGAGCCGGTTGGCAGTGGCAAACATAGGACCACAAACATAGGATCGCAACATAGGACCACAAACATAGGATCACAAACATATGATCACAGACATATGACCACAAACACAGGACCCTAAACACAGGACCCTAAACACAGGCCCACAAACACAGAACCACAAACACAGAACCACAAACACAGCACCTGAGACACGGGACGAGAGACATATGACCACAAACGTAGGACAACAAACACAGGCCCACAAACACAGAACCACAAACGGTTTCACTTCTGTTTTCTGAAATTTTACTATTTTGCAGTCTTGAGGAACTGTATTATTTGGCAGAAGAATGATGATTTGTTATCAATAGATTATTTGCCTTTTATGTTTCAACATGTTTTTTTTTGTGGACTCTTACCAGGGAGATAATAATAATAATAATGACACGTTCTGTGTTTGTTCCCTCAGTTGAAAGTGTAGCAATTGTTGTTGACGTCTGCAAAGTTCATAAAGTCAGGATGAATACTTACTAAAAGTCTACAAAATTGAGGGCTTGTGTGGCATTATCAAGATTAACAATGATTAACCGACGGCACAGATAGAAGGCTGCTCGAAGATCCATATTCTGAAAACAGTGTGATAGGAAACCAGCTTTAAATTGGCCAATAGGAAGGATCGGATAATAAGAATAAACAAGATCAATTCAAATGTTTTTGTTTTGCATATTTTGTTTTGTTTTTCCATATCAGTTACAGAATGAATTCATCCAAAATGGAAGCAAGAATTTCCGACTAATTCCCATAATTTTCCCAGGGGCCAGAAAGGTAATCTCTACACTCTTGGTCGTAAATTAATGAAATTGCGTCTTTTTAATTGCCATGCATGAAACTTTAAATGTCACTATTTTATTTGTTCTTAAAAATGTTGTCTCAACTTTCTCAACCCCACCACATTCTTTGATAGTAAATATTACTTTTCAGTAAAACAGTAAACGGGATGATTTATTGGTGTCGCTGTTTTCTTGTATGCATTTTAACTCAAGACGACAGTTGAATGGTAACATACTGCTGTCTGAACACTCCCTCGCTGCAGTGGTTTGCATTAGCTGTGATAAAGTCACATGCATCATCTCCTCCTCGCTCTCGTTCAGTGCCACGTTCCAGCCTGGCTGCAGAACACACACGTGTTCAGCTGGCCTCGGGACCTCGATGACATCGTACGGAGGCTGATGAGAGTGGAGAAGTACAACCCCCCAGGCCTCGGACCCCTGCCCACCATCATCTCCAGACCCATCTAGACCTGCCATCATCTCCAGACCCATCTAGACCTGCCATCATCTCCAGACCCATCTAGACCTACCATGATCTCCAGACCCATCTAGACCTGCCATCATCTCCAGACCCATCTAGACCTGCTGTCATCTCCAGACCCATCTAGACCTACTGTACCATGATCTCCAGACCCATCTAAACCTACCATGATCTCGACCTATCTAGACCTACCATCACGTAGAGGAGCCTACCATTATCTCCATTCTCATAGAGAGACCTACCATCACCTCCATAACCAGCTAGACCTACCATCACCTCCAGAACCCTTGAGACTTACCATCACCTCCTTACCTGTCCTGATCTACCATTCAGAGACCTAACATCACCTCCGCCACCATCTGCAGACCTACCAACATCATCTATTTACCCAAAGATGAGAACCAACACCTCATCTCAGTGCCTATGTCAACTGTTTACCGAAGTATAGCCAGGACCAGCATATCTCTGTTGTGTTGACTTTACTGAAACCGTGTCCAGCCGTTGACTGCCCATTGTTTCTCCAGTATCTAACGAGGACTACAACAGAAAGCTCTGCCTTTAATTAGATTTGCTTTTGAATTTTTGGATTACCTTGGAAAACCCTTTTAGAATTTCAATCGCATGGAACTGATTATAAAAGGACCACAAGACAGGAAGTTCTACTTATACTCCATCTAAATATAGGTATATTTTCTAGATTTTGTACAGAACAGAGTGTTCCACTTTTACTTGGTGGCGTGATTGGACTTGATTGGAGAACCTGAACTTGGGTTTGTATTCTTCAACAGAAGGTTCAACAGTTATTTGTGAGCTGAGGAAACCTGAAGAACTTCTTTGTGTTTGATGGAAACGTTTGACATGCGTCTGCCCTTGGGTGGTTGTTTGGTCTGCTACTGGTTGAGCAGGGATCCCTTCTGTGCTCACCGATACGGCTTTGAAAAGTGAACATATTCTGCTTTCCAACCTGCTGGATTCCTCCTGTTCGCCTTTGTGTGCCACATGAACTCCAGCACAACCAAACGTGAAAATGAACGCCGTTTTAAGCTGACGTTGGGATTCAATTCAGTTTAGTTTTTTTTACCTGCCATTACTTTGTATGAAAACTATTTGTAAGAAGTTAATATAAATATATTGGTTTGCTATATAGTTCTCCTTGGGTTTTTGACTGGTTACGTTAAGCACATGACGTTGAAAGATTCACTGGTCCAGATTTAGAAATGTTGACAGCAGTTTGAAGCTCCATGAAGGACAGGCCTGGACCTGAAAGTTAGGCCTGCGAACATTTTTGTCATAGTGAGCAGAACTTATTGGTGTGAGAAGATACATTAGCATTCATGGTATGCCGCGCTCTCCGATAGAAGAAAGACTGTCTGACTGGAGTTGTTTAGTGCCTACAGAACAAGATTGAAATCTCTCCTCTTCTAGCAACTTGCTGGTGGTGGCTTTTTGTCAAGCTTCAAACAGGATGCTGAGGAGGAAGGTTTGGCTGACGAGGCTCACTTGAGGTAGGCCTGCTCCGCTCAAAGTAGGTCAGCGCCCTACGCACTCTGCACTGCTTTAGTTTGACACATGGAACCGAAGAGGAAGTCGAGCACTCCAGAGTTTAATAGGTTTATCTTCACAAAAGGTGAACACTGCAGACGCAAATCTCAGTACAGTGTTTCATATATTTATATATATCTGTATGTTGAAAGTACATGACAAAAATAATTTTAATTAAAAAAAAAAAAAAAAAAAGGACAAATGACATCTGTAATAAGTGGATTACAAAGTGACAATATGTAAATAACTCTTAAGAATTAGATATCAGAAAACAAAAACGAAAAAGGAAAAAAAAAAAGTTGGACAATAAGTTCCATTTTATTGTATGTAAAAACACTGAAGTGCTATTTGTTCAAAGTTAAAAAATAAAATAAAAATACACTTAAAAAGCAGGAAGCGTTTTAATTTCCTTCAAGGAAATGTACTATAAAATAAGTTACAGTACAGCATATGGTTCCTGTCTTCCGGCTGGGAAAGCAGAGAGACAGCAGACAGAAGATAATGTCCGTCTGTCCCCAGACAGAAGATACTGTCTGTCTGTCCCCAGACAGACACGGCAGAGAGACTGCTGTCAAATACTGTGTGTGTGTTTTCATTTGATCTACATGTATGTGTGCACCTATACATGTTTGTCTGTGGCGTGTCTGTGCATGTGTGTGGGTGTGTGTGTGTGGGTGTGTGTGATGTTGATAAGTATAGCCACACGCAAACGCTTAGAAAAAAAAAAAAAAAAAAAAAGGCTGACATCTTTGAATCTGCCAGGTCATTTCCTGTCTGTGTGTGTGTGTGTGTGTGTGTACGTGTGTGTGTGTCTGTACGTGTGTGTGTGTGTGTGCGCGCGCGCAAGAGACTAGTAACTACGCGGTGTACTTCATGGGTTTATAAAAACTGACAATACTTCATATTAAGTCACATGGTGGGCAGGCGCTCCCTCAGACGTCGTCGGCGGGCAGGGTGGGAACGTGAAACCGCGGCCTGGTGAAGAACGCCATCTTCTCTCTGGGGAAAACACGTAGACGCCAGGTTTTCAAATCAACCTCCATTTTAAAAACACGCCTCTGGCGACACACGAGACAGCAGTCGCTCAGTGTGGACAGAGCGGGTGGACAGAGCGGGTCGTCCGCTCACTGTAGGGTCGGCGGTTCGATCCCCTTGATCCCCCCCCCCCACCTCCACATGTTGAACCCCACAAATGTACTTGCATAAGTTGCTTTGGACAAAAGCGTATGCTAAATGGCCCTCGACCCTTTCCACGTGACGCCACCGTGTAGCGCAGACCTGCGTCGGCTTAAAAACACGCAGGACACCTCACCTGTGTTCCACGCACGTTGACAGGCAAGGTTGTTGGAACGCTACGTGGAACTGTAAAATCGCGACACGCGACAGTATTTCCTGTGTTGTGTTGAGGCGCGTTCTCTTGATCGTTGGGTGTTGTTTTGTGTGGAATATTAAAAGCGAGGCGTGGTGGCCACAGCATTAGATGATAAGATTAAATATTTAAATTTGTCTCAGGGGTTTTTTTTCATATGAAAAACATAGAATGACGGCAGATGAATCACTGAGAAGGATGATGTATCCTGGGCCGTGTGTCCTCTCCTCCGTGGAGATCTACCTCTGCTCCAGGGCCCAGAGTAGGACAAGCTGTGGGCTCAGCAGTGAAATGCTGTCCTTGTGAGCAACACAAGCAAGCGTTCTTCCATCGCGAGACTCGTACTCCACCAAAATGCATCGACCAAGAGTCTCTCGAGCTCTGCTTCCTGTCACACGCTTATAAACACAAACTCAAAGACAGGAGAAAATAGAGTGAATCCAGTCAAATTGCTCCGCGGACTAAGTTGAAGTTGAAGTGGGAGCAGACTGGACCAGTGGTTCAGGATGTGCACGGTGACAGTCAGCCTAAGGCGACGGGTCCAACACTCCAAACATCCAGAGCCAGTCTTGTCGCACGGTAAGGCTAGCGCTCTGGAAGCTACAGCGGCTTCCTCGTGTGACGCAAGTGTTGGTTGAGGGCGGAAGGTAAACACAGACAGTTCAGTTTAAACCCTGTGTGTCCACAGAGATGGACGGTGAACAGCATCTCTCCAGGTGCATCATGGGTATTGTTACTACCATCATGGCTGCTGCACCATTCATCTCACATGCCAAGATGCCTTACTGAGGTAAGGGTTAGGTGTGAGGGTTAGGATTTAGGAGTAAGGGGCGAGGAGTCGATAAATGTGATTAGGAGTGAAGGTGAGGAATAAGGGGTAAGGAATAGGCGTTAGGGTTAGAGGTTAGGATGTAGGAGGAGCGAGGAGTACCAACCTAAAGGTATGAACGGGGAGCGGCTCCTTCTGGCCTTGTCCTCTCATCTGAAGCACCTCCTTGGATGCCTTCCTCAACCTCCTCTCTGCCGCCTCCTCCTGCCGCTGCTCCTGCTGGCTTTGGTTCGCCTGTGGAGCAATGAGATCTCCTCAGCACCTCCTATGCACATTTACTAAACAAAGAACACTTTTTCTCTACCAGTGAACACAGTGCACCTCCTCCTCTGCCAGTAAACTCACCACCACCTCCTCTGCCAGTAAACTCACCACCACCTCCTCTACCAGTAAACTCACCACCACCTCTTCTACCAGTAAACTCACCACCACCTCCTCTGCCAGTAAACTCACCACCACCTCCTCTACCAGTAAACTCACCACCACCTCCTCTGCCAGTAAACTCACAGCCCCTCTTCTGGCCTAGCTGTTAAAACTGTCTTATAATCAGTAACAATCAGGAACAAGTTCAACAAACCACAACATTTGACTACACATCTTAGTTTGGTCATAAAAAGTACATCTAAATACTTCACAAGTCAATTAAGCAATCAATATACTGTACTTTATTGTCCCCAAAGGGAAATTTGTCTTCGACTCTGAGTGCTGAAACAGGCTGTCGCCATAGTTAAAAAGATAAAAGATAAAAACATACAAGTAAAGTGAAGTGAAATTGCACATTTGCGCAAGAAACACAATAAATTAAATACATATAAAAAAGAAATAAAAATACACATATTGTACATTCCCACACGTTTCCATACAAGGTACACTAGTCAGAGCTGAGCATCAACTGAAAATCAGAGAATCAAACTGTTTACCTAATCTTATTTATTATTCTAATGAAGGTAGGGACAAACTGTATTTAAATCTGTTAAGTTTACAAATGGGGACTCTGTATCATTTGCCAGATGGTAACAGTTGGTATTCTGAATTGAGGATGTGGGCTGGATCGGATAATGCTCTCTATGCCAGTCTGAGGACAGACTCTTCATAGACAGTCTTCAGACCTCCCTACAACCTTCATTGCTGTTTGGACCAGATGGTTAAGTTTAGATTTAACCTGGACAGAGAGATTGCTATACCACGCAGACATGCCAAACATAATGAAGCTTTCCAACACAGTCTGATGAAACAAAACCATAAGCTTCTGGTCAACCCTGAAGACCCTGAGGCTACGTGGAAAGAATAGACTGCTGAAGGCGAGAGCACAACATATCAATGTGGACTCCTCAGTTAAACAGACTATCCAAGTGAACGCCCAGATATCTGTAAGAACTGACCTGATTGATGGTTTGATCATGGATTAAGAGCTGGGAGTGGTCTACTGACTTGGGGTCAATCCACATCTCTTCTGTTTTCTTAACATTAATTATGAGGTGATGGTCGTCCCAACACTGAACAAAAGACTGAACCTCATTGAAGTATGATGGGAGGTCTGCGTCTTTGTACAGCAGGCTGAGAATCGCTGTATCCTCAGAGAATGTGAAAACATAATTCCCAGGATATCTGCTGATAGTCATTGGTGTAAATAGTGAGGAGGACAGGTGAACGGACACAGCCTTGGGGTGCCCCAGTGCTGATAAGTCTTGGCTCTGAGAGGGTGCTGTTGACTCTGACAAGCTGTGATCTATTAGTTAAAAAAGAGTCAAACCATTTGATGATAAAAGGGTTAGCAGTCATCTGCCGTATTTTCTTAATCAGCAGGTGAGGCTGTAGGATATTAAAAGCAGAACTGAAATCAATAAACTAAAGACGGGCAGGCCTTTGGGTTCTCGAGGTGTTTCAGAGTTTGGCGAGTGATCCCATTGATTGCATCATCTGTGCCTCGTCATTGTCTATACGCAGACTGGAAGGGATCTAGAGCAGAATTTATCTGAGGTTTCATGAGGGACACCACATACTTTTCAAAACATTTTATGACTACTGGTGTTAAAGCCACAGGCCCGTAGTCGTTATTATCAGATGGAGAGGATTTCTTCGGAACAGGAATAATAGTTTATTTTTTTCAGAGCAGGGAAAGTATGTTAGTCGACGGACTGCTGAAACACAGGGCACCATGCCCGGAGTAAGCTCTTCAGCACACGTTTTCAAAAGAAAAGCAGAGATGCCGTCTGGGCCTGTTCATTTCTTTTTGCAAAGCCCTTTGAAAAATGATTGGACTTTAAAAGCGCCCCGTGGAAGCCACTGAACACAATGTTGTAGTGTCTACGGGCACACATAACTATCACTCAGCACTATTGGAGCACTGTGATTATGAGGCTACCTGTGATGCTGACCGCCCAGCCAGAAGCAGCTGGTAATATCATTGCTTGATAAACAAACTATAACCTTGTGTCTTGTTTGGAGACTATTTGGAACGAATGGGACATCTTAGTTAAAAACAAAGTTAAAAAGTGTATTCACTGCGCAAGAACAGCAGCGAGGCAACAGCATCTCTGCAAGGACTCACAAGGATGAATTTGGCATTAAACTCTGAATCTGGGGTAACACATGTGTCTCACCCTATCCCTTTAATACAAGTGACTTAGTGCAGCTTTAACACAGGTGACATGGTGCAGGTTTATGACATGGTGCAGGTGTAAGACATGGTGCAGGTGTAAGACAGGTGACATGGTGCAGGTGTAACACAGGTGACATGGTGCAGGTGTAAGACAGGTGACATGGTGCGGGTGTAACACAGGTGACATGGTGCAGGTTTATGACATGGTGCAGGTGTAAGACAGGTGACATGGTGCAGGTGTAGGACAGGTGACATGGTGCTCACCTGTCTCTGGGCCTCGCGCAGCAGGCAGCGGAAGCGCTGGTCCCTGAGGGCCCAGTGGGGGACCTCGGGGACCGGGCCCGGGTGGGGCTCCTCCAGCCGGACCTTCAGCTCCCTCAGGGCGCTCAGCTCCTCGCCCAGCTGCCGCTGCCGCGTCCTGCAGGCCTGGAGGTCCAGCTCCAGGTCCAGGGAGGTGCGCGTCGGCTGCTCCGCCAGGGAGGAGCGGTACGACTGCTGCTACACACACACACACACAAAACACACACACACACGTACAAACACACACGTACAAACACGCACACACAACACACAGGCACACACACACACACACACAGGGACACACACACACACACACACACACACACAACACACACACACACACACACACAAACGCACGTACACACACGTACACAC
>JAOPUI010000016.1:3067742-3083118 GCA_027123135.1 Urophycis floridana | reverse complement strand
GATGGTGAGGCACACAGTGAGGTGAAGCACACACTAATCCCGAGGCAGTGAGCTGCCAGCAACAGCGGCGCTCGGGGAGCAGTGAGGGGGTAGGTGCCTTGCTCAAGGGCACTTCAGCCATTCGTACTGGTCGGGATTCGAATCAGCAACCCTCCGGTTACAAGTCCGAAGCCCTAACCAGTAGGCCGCAGCTGTGGAACTCTTTGGTCATCGTTAATTTTGTCCACAAACATCTGCTGGTTTCGTTAATCTTGTCCACAAACATCTGCTGATTTCATTAATCTTGTCCACAAACATCTGCTGGTTTGTTGACAGGACAAAAAGATTTTTTTACGAGAGCCACCCGCTGGAGTCCAGTTTCCCTTCGATTTTCAGCAGATGTCCCCAGTTGCCATGGTGATGTTGGAAGAGGACGAACTCCTCCGCAAAATGCGCTTTCATCTCGTCCCCAAACAGTGAGCCTTGAGTCCGACTCCATCTATTCATGACTGTAAGACAAGTTTAAGAAAACAAGTGTGTACTATCCAGGGTAAAGGAGGAGGCGTTCTGGAGGAACTACTTCTACCGCGTGTCCTTGATAAAACAGTCTGCTCAGATCAGGTTGTTGGCAGCACAGAGGCCTCAGAACCCTGGAAGCCTGGACCGTCCCGACCCTGATTGGAACAAAGGTTCAATTTATTTCATATGTGCTGTATTTCTATTTAGTACTATTGCTCATTCAGTTAGCCACATCACTGTCCTGCCCCTAATAGCCAACTGATACCAGGCAGTGAAAAAGTTAAACATCTTCTTTTGTACAGATGCGGTCAGACAGAAGTCCACCCTTAGTGATAAACGTGGACTCAATGTGGTAAGATTCTGGGCTCCTATGCTGTATTTTCCTCTGCAAGCTCATGCTATAGTAAAGCGTACTGTGTGTATCACTTCTGTACACAGCCTAACCCTGTTTCTCTGTGTTACAGAAAGATGAAGAAGATCCCTCCACTGGTCAAGGTATGTCTTAGTGAGTGACACCTCAGGTAACGTAGATCAGGAAGACATCTGCAATGAGATGGAGCAGATGGTCCTGGACCACTGGCTAATAAGATAGCAGGCACATTTGTTTGGCCTTGGCATAAGTCAAATGTATAGTCAAAATGTATAAAGCACATATCGTTTAAATTCAATTCAATAAAATTCGCTTCACAGAATTTGTATAACTAAATATTCCGAAATTAGGAAATAATTAAGATAAGATAAAATAAGCTATTTCATTATTAATCCCCCTTAGGAGAAATTCACAGTGACCAGCAGTACAGAAGATCGATTAGTGCAAAAGAGCCTGACTATAATAAACAATAAATAGATCTACCTAGACAAGATTAGGTCCATCCATCCATTATCGAAACCGCTTATCCTCCACGAGGGTCGCGGGGGGGCTGGAGCCAATCCCAGCTGCAATGGGCGAGAGGCAGGGTACACCCTGGACAGGTCGCCAGCCTATCACAGGGCTAACATATATAGACGAACAACCATTCACACTCACATACACCAAGATTAGGTCAAATAAGTTAAATTAAATGCAAGCTCTTAAAGTCAGGTCAGTGAAAAAGTGAGAACCTGTATGCATACCTGTATGCATACGTAGTAAACATCATCAACATCAACATCAAAATTAAATGATTCCTCAGTAAAGCCGAGGCCAAAGCAGAATCCCAAACTCTTGCTGTGTTTTCAGAGGATGATGTGCCAGACTGGGAGAAGGAGTTACAGCTGGAGCTCCAGGAGTATGAGGTGGTGGCGGATGTGGAGAACCATGACGACCACTGGGACAAAGAGCTGGAGGAAATGCTGCAAGAAGACCTGCAGATGGACAACCTTCCTCCTCAACCCTCCTGTCTCACAACAACCCCTGTCTCTCTCCAGCTTTAGGCTCCTTTCCGAAGGCTGAATGCCTTGAAGGATAGGCCTACGTAAAAAAACAACATCTGCCAACAGTTTTGTGGTCCACCAACGATGCAGATACATCTGGTCTTATCCAATGGTACCTTGAAATGGCAGTAGATGTTTGTCTGTCAGTCTTGGTTTCTGTTCCTTAATATGGAGTGAATATGCAGACCAGACTGGAAGAAAATGCATTTTTAAGTGGATTCCTGCTGATCACATGCCATGAAAATAGGGCATCATAAAAGATAATGGTGTTATGATGTTGAAGTCCAGAAGTATAAATGGTTTGTCAGGGGAGTTTCTGTTTTCATTGTCAAGACGGCAAGCTGGTGTCTGGCTTTACTTGTGTGAAGGAAGAGCTTACTGTTATATTTAGCTTGTTAATTGTTTACAAGGCATATGAAGGCCTATGTGATGAATTTTATACACGTGTTAACTCAAATGTCTTTGATTTAAATAAAACTGAGTTTTATGTAGCCCGTTATTTTAACATGGTGTGTATTATAGTGGAAATGATAAACATTCATTGGTGTGACTTCACAGTTGAATGTTCTGGGCTCGTGCTGTGGACCGTTAGGTCCTCGTGCCATCAAATGAAACGAGTCCACATTTTGTAGAGACATTAAGCTACGTGAACGACGGGGTTTTTTTTTAAGATGACAACCAAAACCCAACAGCCCATTCCGTGGACTACGACCATCATTGCCAGTTCGTCACTTCAGGTAAAACGTTGATAACCAGGTACAACTTTCCTCTGTCCGAATTGCGGTCAGTTGACGTTCGCCGGCTAGCTAATTTAATTAATTGCAGCTAAATAGTTTAAGACTATATAACTTTCCCACTGTTAAAATTAGAACATTTCGTTATGAAATTTCGCAACGAAACAAGCCAAAGAAGAATACGCCATTTAATATTATGTACTCGTTGTTAAGAACCACGACGTGATCAGGTCACTGAAGGGACAGCAACACCGCATCAGATTTTCGGACAGCGTCGAATGTGGAGCCTTCATTTTCCCTTCGTCAGGTAACAGGTAACACGTACCTCCTGTAGTACAATGGCTTTACTACGTATTGTACCTTATGTAGTACAATGGTTTTACTACGTGCTGTTGTACACGTACCTCCTGTAGTACAACAACAGTATTGTTGAACTTTAAATATATTCTGCAACCTGCCGTGAAACAACTGTATTGTATTGCAATTACAAACCAGTGTGCATGCGTAACAATCAAGTAGTGAATGTTAAATCTCAGTTAGATCCATGTAGCCTAACCTTAATGACAAACAGATCTTCAACAGGAACCGCATTTTTGGTCGTGTACTTGGATGAACTGCCTGAAAGTGCAAATGGTACGGGACTCTTTGAAAAGATAAAGAGATTTATCCAAGTCCATCGGAACAGCTTTCTGCTTCTTTGCGCTCCATTTAATGGGAAGAGAGAACTGGACATCTTATCAGACATTCAACAGAGGTCGGCTTCTACACAAAACTCTACTCAAGTTATAGGGTTAGGGTTAGGGTTATAGGCCTATGGTTATGCATGAGTCATCAGGCAATAAATACAATCTAAACGGATGTATGGAAAGTGTGACTTTGAAGCAATCATGTCGTCATCTCTAGATTCTTTGGCAGCAACCTGAGAATTCTTCCTGTGAGGAACAATGGTGACATCATCAAAGGAATGTTGACTATCTCTAAGGTACTGCTAATCTTGTCATCTGTAGTATATCTTTTGCAATATTGGTTGGTTGGTTTTATTCTAGTCAAGTGAATAGGGCCCTTTATCACAGCTGCAGTCTCAAAGGGTTTCACGGGCCCAGATAAAAATGAAAGGCACCTGACGTATTGGATTGATGCTTATGATTTGATTTAATCATGTATAAATCACTGTGTTTGGAACTGTGGGCATGCAGGCCACCAGCAAGCCCCATGTGGACACCATTCGGGACCGCCTGTCTCTGGCCAGAGCCCACATCATCGAACGCAGCCCAGTGTGGAAGATGCTCAGAGATGTGAAACTGGGGTAGCAAATATAACAAGAGATTTTCCACTCTTTCAGTTTAGTCATAAGACTAAACAACTTAAAGGAGGCAGTTGAATGTATTATATACAATTAAATCCAGTCTTATTTTCCCATTGACTTTAATGTAATTCCACTATTGAAATGAAGAGATGTAGTTTTCTTCAGAAAAGAAAATGTATTGGAAAAAATAAAAAAAAATCCCCCAAATACTGTTTATTAAACATCCACAGTGGACTACATAAAGAGTAGTCTTCTCTATTTCAGTATTGAATGAATCTCTTTAGTTTACATTCTTGGCCTTCTCATCCTTAATCTCCTCAATGCGAAAGATAAGGCTTTCCATCAGGTCAAAGGTCACCAACGCATTCTGCAGAACCTGAAAAATAATGCGTCATAATTTAAAAATACATTTGTGACTAATCCATGGAGAACAACTAGAGAAGACTATATCAGTGATAGCATTGTCCCCTGAAAACTTGCATTAGATTGGGTGATCTAACGATGTTGCCACCTAAATGAACCATTTTGGGTACATTTCACATGTCACTGTACCTGGTACTGGACCTCCGGGGACATATCAGCCTTCTTCTCATGCTTCACATTCAAGCCATGGACTAGCTGCCCCGATCTTGCTGCAGCCCGAGCCTCTGGAAGATGAAAAGTTGTTGATGTACCATAGAAACACAAGAGTATTCAACAAACAAGCACCTAATTATCTGATATTTGGTAACTGATACAGGCAGTCACTTTAAAAACATGTAAGGATAAAACAAAGCCTAAAATTAAAAAGAATTTGCAAAAAGGAGTATACTTATTTCCCTCCGAGGACTGCATATGGTCAGTGTCATGGCGTAAATTGACAGCTCCCTCATTTTAATTGGAAGAGGCACTTGGGAGGTCTTACTACCAGGTAAGTAGACCGACCGTTCCTACCTGTTGCTTTCAGCTTGTAATCCTCCCGCAGGGTCTTTGCTTCATTGATGTAATATGTTCTTGACATAGTGATGCACACACGCATCATTTTAAGGTGGCCATCTTGGATGCGGCACAGTTCCTTCCACACACTTAACTACCAGTAAGGGGAGGGGTTTAGCGTTAAGTGATAAGCATACCAGCAAACAGCTTATACAGTAAAGTGGTGAACCAGTTTCTCACGTTGCGCTTCCATTCTTTGTCTCTGATGAGAAGATAACGTAGCAGGTTGAGGCCCTCCATTACCCTGCGTGAAGGAAGACGTTTGTGTTCAAGTAAGGCACAACAGGATCTAAAATATGAAATTACCAAAACGTCACAGGCATGACTTGGCCTCCTGAGTCTAGGTTAATTGATCACCCACTTGGCTATTATATATATATATATATATGTAGCCAGGAGGGAAAATAGACTCCACTCATTAAATCAGCATGAAGTAATGGAAGGAAATCACAACTTAATAACCATTAATAACATAATTTCAGCTAATATGTTGTCCATTGGTTTAAATTGACGAACACTAAATGTTATTCTATACCTTCAGTTATTAGATCTTTTACGTCTAATGTTAATATCAAAAAAGAGAACCATTAACTTATGTATTCAGTGCCTTTGTTAAGTTCTGTTTTTACCCCGTACCCACCTGTCCATGCTCTGCAGCAGGTAGGTCTCAGCACCTTGTGGTAGACTCAGCGCCTGCTCCAGCAGGTAAATAAACTCCACTCCCAAGAACCAGTCATTCTCATTCCCTGGCTAAGAGGGAAAGTATCAGGTCACATGCATATCTCCAAAACCTCATCTTCCTCATGCCTTTTTGCGGTAAATATGATCAGGTAGAGTCGCAATGTCAAAGATTTCCAAAGATTTCATTTAAATCGAGTCACTATCGCCTAATGAGGTTAGACAATAGTGGTTCAGCCTACGGCCCTTGCATTTGCAGTATTGTGAATGTTACGAACCGGCTAGCAACGTTCCTTCAATGCATTCAAATCACCAGCGGCGCACCTATAGTGACATGTTTGTCCTTCACCCAGCATTGGTTGTTCAGACCGAGAGGGAATGGCAGAGCTATGGCAAACAGACTCACTCTTCAACTTGTGTGTGTGTGTGTAGTGGCATTTTGGTTTTTTACGGCATTGGTTTCTGCCTAAGAACGAAACGGAGATCATTGAGATGTCCACTTTAATTTTCCTTAATTCTAAGAAAGTATGTTGTCAATTTAAACAATTCAGACTTAAATGACATGATGCTTCAGCTCAGCTGACCTGTGTGATGATATGAATGAATAAAATTACATGTGGGCACAAAAATTGCTTTTGTCTTACCTTCATTGAAAATTCAACCTGATTTTTGATGTTTTTGATGATGTAACCCTCTATCCCTGAATGCTGGCTTGTTTTCAGCATATACCTGTACAAAATATGTTGAATATCAGTGCACATAAATCGATCAACATATAGGTAGTAGTTCATTAAATGTAATTGTCACCTGAACAATCTGTGTTTTGCCTGTGAATTCAACTTGTTGATGAAGAGCTGAAGCACCTGCAGGCCCCTCTCTCTCTGAGAGAACAGCAATATTGTATTCATTTACATTTAGGTATAGTATTCACTCATCTTCCCTCAGGATGATATGCAAGTATTCATGATGTCTCTTTCTCATCAACTCAACTCACCAATTGTCGTGATGGACAGTCAATGAGAATTTGTCGCAAGTTCTGTAATAAACAAGCAACAGACCCACACACAGTGTATTTAATACTTAATTTGTTGTAAAGTCAATACATTTAATTAACATTAGATAAACAATTTTGTCTAGAACCAGGGCCAAACTGTTATTCAGCACACATTGGACACAGCCTCCTTGTGTTACTATGATAACTATTCAAATAATTTATTACATATAACAAATATTACTGCAGTACGTATTCCACCTGATATTAAGTACCTGTGAAATGCTGTAGAACATCTTCAGTTCTAGTAGATCCACTGGGAGACTACCATCTTCTACACTGTCCAAGCTTCTGGCATATAACTCCTGGACGAAAAAAGTGATCACACATAGATTAGTTTAAATTTAATCTATGTTATTATGCTTTTATTCCTATTTACACCAAGCATAAAATACAAGTACTAAGAAGAAGATGATCAAGCACACTTCTAGAGAGGGGGTAAACCCAGAGCCTCTATAGGTTTAAGTCTAGGTTGGCTACAGCCAGAATAGAAGAGTATATATATTTATGTGTTCTTACCAGCCCTTTGAGTACGTATGATTCATCTTTTCTGTTGAACAAATGGACAATTACTTATTTCAGACATCCGTCCATCCATTTTACTATGGCCACCACTTGCACAAATACTTGCCTACTGAGCAGGAGATTAATGTATTCCATGTTGCACTGAAGTATAAACCTAGGGCTAAACAGAAGATCATAAATATATTAATGGATTGTAATTCAGATTGACAGTAATCTCTTTAATATGCAAGCACTGGATTACCACTCCATCACTGGTCTGAATGTGTTGTCTCTGAGCATGTGGGATAACGATTAGTTGTATTCTTCACCTGAACACTGCAGGGAAGTTGTCCATGCCGATGAGCTGGACAAACAGCAGGTAGGCTATGGATGCCCTGCACTCATCAGACTCACGAGTGTCTTCCTCCGTGATGCTTCTCTTCTGGGGTACGTACAGCAGATGGTCAGCCAAGGGCTTCTGAAGAGAGGCCAATATGACCTGGGAACAGGGAGACATGGGGCCATTATCTTGGTGCTTGGTTCACCTATTTCTGAAGGTGCTTCCGTTGCATCTCATGAGCCCTCCTTGTCTCTCTCTCTCTCTGTCTCTCTGTCTCTCTCTCTCTCTCTCTCTCTCTCTCTCTCTCTCTCTCTCTCTCTCTCTCTCTCTCTCAAAATCAGTAGAAATACATCAGGTAGGCCAATGACACAATGAGTAGTAGTATGGCTGTGAGTGATGCTATGAGTGTAAGTACTCTCTCTCCCTTTCCTCTATCATCCTCTCTGTCTTCCTCTCTCTACCTCTCTTGTTCTCTCCATCTCTCTTTTCTCCCCCTCCTCCTCGTCTCTCTCCTTCTCTACCTCTCTCTCTCTCTCTCTCTCTCTCTTTCTCTCTCTCTCGACCCTATTTTCCACCATTTTCCATTCCACCATTTACATTTATTGTCTCTTATTGTTGCCAACTTTGAGTTGAATGAAACGTTCAAACCATTATCTCTGCTGCGAAGAACCACAGAGATGACTTTCTGCTGGGGTCTAGTTGGGCCTGGAATAGTGGCTCTCTCAGGCTCCTCATGCAGCTGTGGGACAATGAGTATATGATGATCAGCGCATTGCCATTGTTTGTTTTCATTGTTTTGTCATCATAAGTCCTAGGATAACTTGGATAATTATGAAGAGCAAATGAAGAATATGGGAGGCCAAATCATAACCCCTGTTGATTTGGGAGTGAAAAGTGGAAAAGTCGTATGACAGAAAGATTACCAGACTGGCCTCAACAACAAACTCCTCACGTTTCTGCTTGGAAAAATGTAGATCTCAAAGATACAAAGATACAATGATTGAATGACTCACAATTTAAGAAGCACATCATTCAGCTCTTGGGCTTCAAGACATGGTGAGCTTTTCTTATTATCTTTTCCCTTCACTTCCTCCACGAAGGGCTTGACAAAGTCCGTCAGGGTGCTACAGCTGCGACACAGGCCGTACTGGTCGGACTCTTCCAGCTGTTTAGTGTAGGGCACCGGCAGGCGGGACAGCTGCTTCTGGATGGAAGAGAGAGCCGCGTCCAGAGAGGCTGCTCGTCCCTCGCACATACGAAGGAGCACTTAAAAGGAAACACAGCGGAGGGGAATCACTGTTACAGGAAGTGGTCGGTGCAATCGGGATGGTTGATGGGTAATTTAGAAAGATATGGTGTAACAATATAGAAATGGCTGAATAGCTCATAAACAGGTGCATGTTTTTCATTATTTCAGCTTGGTTTATGAGGGGTGATTGGTACAAGGGTAGGCAACCCTAGTTTGAGATTATATTCACTCCCAGCAGGGGGCGCCAAATACTTTCCCATTTGCCTGTATCCATTCACTTCGACGAAGATTGCGGGTACGGGATGTGTACTGGATGTATATGTGGGATTTGGGATTTGGGCGCACTTTTAGGGCAGGGATAGGGGGGACATGACCCCTCCACATATTGAACATATATATCCCCCCTTTTCCCAGTGTTACCCGTGATTAATATTCCAAAATAGAACAAGAAAACGATTGATCTTGGATTATCAAGCATGTGAATAAAACACATTTTCAAAAAGTGAATTAAATCATATTAAATCATGATATAATTATGTAAAATAATAATAACAATACTACTAATAATAATAATAATGACAATAATAAAGACAAAATATTGAATAAATAGTTACCAAATGTGTGACTTTGGTAACAGATTGCCATAACCTGAATAGTGCAGGTTATGGCAAAACATTCACATGTTGGCCATATGTCACACCGCATTTCCACCCTTGCTGTGGAAATTCCCATGCCACATCAGATATAGGTATTATTTTAGTATGGGGTAAGTTTAGGCAAGGGTTGTTAGGGGATCTTGCCAAAAGACACAGATCAGACCAGTAAAAAAAAATCCTCTGGTCCCTGAAAGCTGACTATGTGTTG
The DNA here is from genome assembly GCA_027123135.1 of Urophycis floridana. NCBI lineage: Eukaryota > Metazoa > Chordata > Actinopteri > Gadiformes > Phycidae > Urophycis > Urophycis floridana. Next base: position 3,073,506 of record JAOPUI010000016.1, on the reverse strand, counting down.
TGTGTTAACTACAGAGGTGCAAGTTAGAGTTCATGTATTTTGAACGCTACCTGTTTGAAGATGTGGAGCCAGTGCTATGATGGTGTCTGAAATAGCACTGGCATCAACATTGTCTATCAATTTCAGCAGAGCACACATGAGCTCATTTGGCCTGCACGTCTAGATGCAAAAAGAGGAGATAATTAGTCACATTTGTCAAGCTAAATGTAGGTCTATGCTATCTACCCAGAATTCATGGTTGGTTACCTACCATGGTGAGGTGAGTCATAGCCAACTCATACTGGACCAGACTCTTCTCCTTTTTCATCATTTCATTTGCAAGAGGTTCCAGGAGACCACAGCCCATAGATTGGACAATTTCCTGATTCAAAGAGACCACATGAGTTTTACTTTTAAGTTGGTCTGTCACACATCATTGTTACACACTATTACATATTCCCTCAATTTTCATACAATTTCACATTTCTACATTGTAATACACCTGGTCATATTTTCCAGATTTCCATACGTAACCCTATTTGAGCCATTGACCCTGCAGCTAGCCTCCAGACTTCCGGTACATGTGGGGTCCTCGTTACACCCCTGTTTATATAAATATCTGTGTTTAATGCTTTAGTAGGAGGAAACAAAGTCAACACACAGCAAACTGTTTGAGATAAAACATAAATACGATGGATGAGAAGGGGAGACAACTTCAGAGAGACATATTGAAAAATATTCTCAGTGATGCGGGAAACAATGAGCACAAAGCTGCATATTTGCTTCCCACACTTCCAGGGAATTACACATGAAGTCCGCGCTGATGGAGGCAGAGCACTGCTTTTTAGCATGGCCAGGGAATATGGGGCCAGGATCTGCTGTATTGTCTTGACTCTGTCTGGCTGTCTTTGTAACCCCCATTGCTGTCTCCTTTGGGAGTGATGACCGATTCACACTGCCCAACACCTCCGACATCTGTAGTTACTCAGGTGTGAGCTGTCCATAACAGATGAGAATTTCTGAGCATGATGAAGTTTAGTGGATGGACTCTAAAATGTCCTGGTGGTTATTCACCATGATGTGTGACTTTACACTAGTCCTTGCCATGACATTAACCAACACAACATTGGTAAATAAATAGCACGACTCTGAACTATTTTGAACATATTACACATATTTTATACCTAAAACTAACCTTCTTAAATCTATGAATGTAACTAAATTTCAATGTTTAATGCATAACAACCTCCACCTGTTCAGAGTGTAGGATTTACCTGGTTTCTCTCATCCTGAAGAAATGTTAGTAGTTGTGCAGTGTCCCCTTGAGCAAGGCAGCTGTGTCCGAGATCCAGGAAGAGCTTGTTGTCTTCTGGCTCCCAACCATCATCTGGTGTATTTCTCTGAAACAGGTTTTAAAATTGAGGGATGATTGTTTTTGTTTGATAGTTTAACATAAGATGTTTGATCATTATGATGAGGCCCATATTTAGATTAGTTATTATGTTGGATAATAGTGATCTGCTGTATCTTCTATTGCTTATTTTCACAGTCAAAAGATAAGATGCCTCATTGCCTGTATATAGGTCATGCACCACTGCACTTACTTGGTAGAGCTATGGAGTGGCCTTCCCTTTATGATGGCGAACCCACTGGTTGTGTTTCATGACTAAAACCTACCAAGGACATGGCTTCTCCTTACCTGAGCTTCGATCTTAAGACTACCTGTCAATGTCCGTTAATTGTTCTAAGTATACTGCTAAAAACAAGGATTTGTCTGCATGAGGGCTTGAAACTAAAGGATTTATCATGGACCTTTTGTTTCAATTTTGAAGGACTTGGAACTGGACAGTTCAAGGCAGTCTTCGTGTTTCAAAACTTGAACTATTCAAATGAATGGATTCTTGGGTTTATACTTCAACCCGATGTTCCAGTATGTTTGTGTATGAGTGCCTGTAGTTTTTGTGTTGTCCTTCTGTCATCGTTTCATGTCTGTAACCCTTTGTGTTTGTAGAATCTAGCTTTTACTTGTTGTTATTTTGCTACTATTACTACTGGACTTTAATTCATCCCTGCACATGTTTTCCTTACCCTTACAAGAACTTAGGTTCATGAGCTCTTTGAGACTGTTACTGTGACTAGTTGCTATACACATATAGACCTGGACATTATGTCTGTCTGCGGCAACAGGTAGTAAACAGCATGTGTGCAGTATAGGATGACTGTTATCAGGTTAAAACTGTGTGGCCACCTGGGCCCAGTACCTAACACACTGCCTAACCGTTAGAAGGTTGTCGTAGCTAACAGCCCACAGTAAACCCTTGTCTCGTTGATGACTCACCCATTTCTGGATGACATCACCGATCTGATCCATGGACATCGTTGCTGTCTCCATGTGGTGAACCTGGCAATGATTTCAATTGATTGTAGGGTTGGATGTTGTCTCGTCCAAAGAGTAAGGTGACATGCACCAGACAAACCAGTGACAGCACTGGTATCTGGCTGAATATAAGGCAAGAGAGAGGGCTGGTCAGTGACAACCCCAACATAAACCTCTTAACTCTCTTTGTGCTTGAGCTCTAATAGGATTAAAGGCAACGACTACAGTGTGGTCACTGAAGAACTGTCTGGAAGGATGTAGAATAATAGTCTACCCTGTATGAATGAAGAGGCACTCGGGAACAAAATCTGTTGGTCTTGGTTTGGCCTAATGAAGCACATACTTATGGAGTGTTCGAAATCTGTTCAATGGAAAATAACAATAGTATTTAGAATGATATCACCAGCACATACTTTCTGCCAATACATTTTTTGCGGAAAGGTCATTATGATCCGAAGAATCAAAGGGTAAATAAATCCAAATGATTGTCAAAGAATTAATCACGAGCCAAATGTAATTAACTCAAACGCGTCATACGAAGCATACATATGGTTTATGGGCGCCTATCCCCAATTGTTCAGTGACAATGCACCTCTCTGTGTGATCACAAAGACTTCAAAGGACACGGCGTCCTCTGCCCTCGGTGTTTGTGTGTTATAACAATAGAGCGACAATCACAGACATCCTTCTCCATCTAACTGGCTTCAGAAAGAGGCGGCTCAGGCCCTGATTTGAGATAAATGGAGACAGGAGCCTGTTTGAACGGCAGGATTTAGCCAGCATCTGCTGCGTGGGTTTACTCTACTTATTGCAGTGCGATGAAAGCATTGCACAAAAGAGCCTCTAGTGTAAATAGAGTGTCCACACCGGCACGCAGCCCGGTGTTTGTCCCCGATTCTGGCCTGTTTAATGGGCTGCTGGTGAGGTCTGTGTTGTCGATAGAGGCCTCCTGGCTTTAGGAACATGGGAGTAAATAATGTGTGACCACAGCCGTCATGTTGTAGACATAATCACTGCCAATGGAAAAATTGCTGATCACCTGTTAAGAATAGAATAGCATCTAGCTATAAAGACGTCTACACACTCTAAGTAATTGAAAAACCCAATTGAGTTATTGGGATGTCTCGACATATAAAATATCCCACACTGTCTGTTGTTTCATATTAGAGATTAGGCTTAGTCTATACTCTGTCTTGAGCCGTCTATCACCTTAACTACATTATAATTTCCATTAGTTAATATAATGGTTGATGTTTGACAGGTGTAATTGTCAGCCAGTATAGTGTTTACTGCTGCTTTGTGTGCTAGCCACTTGGCTAGCTTAAAGCATGTGGTGAGCCTTCTGCTATCACATATCCATTTATAATTCATCTGCTCACTGACAGGAAAACAATAAGTGTAACTGGATTCCGTCTCTGGCTCCTAATTATCTTGTTTATATGTTGTATTTCTTTTGGTTTTTGTTGTATTTTTATTGTTTTTCTGCTACAAGGACATGATAATACATGTTTCGGTTGTTAGTGTTAGTTAGTGTTAATTCCCTTGTATATATCTTATGACATGTTGGACTTGAGAGATGCAGATTCAGAAAATGTACCACATTTTCATGAGCTTAAGCATAGCACCCAGACAGAGAAGCAAAAATAATTTTGATTTATATTGAGTAGTACTATTCGAGTCTATACTTTCGATTAAAGAGGTACTTCGGAATTTTGGACATTGGACCTAATTTCCAAGTCAGCCAGTGTGTTATTTATCATTGGAGACGTTTTCAACAAATTTAAATCAGTCCTTCTAGTTGCAGAGGTTGCTGGTGCTAGGCTAGTGCAAGTGAATGGTTTCTGCTAGCCTGCGAATAAAAACATACCCACTCCACAGTACACCCGAGGCAAATAAGTTATAACGCCAGACTATTGATGTAAATGTCTGTGTTGATGGAATAATGTTAGAAATAAAACTAACCTCATATTACATGAATCATTGCATTTTGAGGGACTAGTTTCTGCCGGTAACCTAGGTAATATCAGTCCGCCGCTGCCATAGCCTACGAACAGGAAGTATAATGCTGCTGCTGAGACACAAGTCTCTCAAAATGCAATGCCATGCAAGGATGGTTTTATTCCTAAAATCAGCACAGACATTTACATCGATAGTCTGGCGTTATAATTTATTTGCTTCGGGTGTACTGTAGAGTGGGTAAGACTGTTTTTATTTGCAAGCTAGCAGAAACCATTGACTTGCACTAGCCTACCACCAGCAAACTCTGCAACTAGAAGGACTGAATGAAGTGTGTTGAAAACGTCTCCACTGATAAATAACACACTGGCTGACTTGGAAATGAGGTCCTATGTCCAAAATTCCGAACTACCCGTTTAACCATACAAAAAACATTTGATGTATTTACATTTAACCTGCAACCTGCAGATACATATTCTGTTGATTGTGTATCTTTAAGGGTAGTGTAGTATTTATGGACTGATATTTGTGGACCGGTATACAAAGAGTAAGAACAGGCTACATGCTCCACCTTCCCTCTCCTCTGCTGTATTTCCTTGGTGACCTCTTAGAGAGCATTCGGCTTCCAGAGTACTATTTACCCCGCCGGGCCCCCAGGGGCCCTGCAGACCAGCGCTGTTGCCTCTCCTGTCTGCCAAATACCTCCCCAGGCATCAGTGGCCTTGTCAAGGAAAACTGCTATGGTCAGGGCTGCTCCCAGGGGCCCCATATCAAGTAAGGTTTTCAGAGTTTGGTCTGATGCACTTGATTTTTAAAGCATTAGAGAGCTCTTGGTTTATACCAACCAGATTTTAGTTTGTGATTGCTTGTTTGTTCTTGCAAATGGATTGTACGTGTTCTTTTACCTTTTAATGAATTCACAAGCTCCATTCAGTGGTCAAGTCCATTCAAGTCCATTCAGTGGTCAAGTCCAAGGCCATGTCTATTATTTTGCAATTATGCTGTAGTTTGTGGACATGCAGTTACATTTTTGCAAGATACAATAAGGTAAGACTTTAGTTCCCTATGGGAAAACTAGGTTTAATTACAATAGATTACACCAGGCAAAATAAATGTTGATAAAAAAACCCCATAGTTTTCGAGGTGTATATATATAATAAGATCTAAAACCTGAACCTTAAATATACAGTAAACAAATTAACAGAATATCCTAAAAGAAAATTAAATATGACAAAATAATGGGTCTTATATGACCTGTATTGAGAAGGGAGTGGGAAACAGAGCTAATGGATGGCCAGGTCACACAGGGGAAAATGTTGACCTTGGCCCCTTTTTGTGGATACTTACAACTCTGTAGCACACAATTGGAGGGAGGAGTAGTGGCGGGGGGGGCGCACACACGCACACACGCGTGGTCTCTGAGTAATCACAGGCTGCCTCCCACGCTGTATG
>JAOPUI010000016.1:3049336-3067642 GCA_027123135.1 Urophycis floridana | reverse complement strand
GCCCCCCCCCCCCCCCCGGGCCCGCCCCGCGGGGGCCGCGCCCGCCCCCCGCCCCCCCCCCCCCCCCCCCCCCCAAGAGAAGTGTGTTAGGGGAACACTGTGTGTGTGTGTTGTCGTTCAGCATGCTGTGATGCTGTTTATCCACCAGCCTTGTATGAGTCTGAAGCTCTCAGGGCCAGAGAGGAACATATCAGACACCTCACATCTTCTCTGGAGAACAACAGTCTTGGGAACCATCCCAGATAATCCATAGCTTCCCCGGACCCTCACGTCTCCACCAGCCTGCTCGGCCTTCTGTACATCGGCATTTTGATGACAATTACCAGTGTCGGGTTGTCCCCAATCAATAGGGCAACACGGCGAGGAGTTGCCTTGGAACAGACACAGAGAGAGACTTCCAGCGGCCGGAGTTAAAGGCCGGGGACTGACACCCTGTCTGACGCCGATCAATAAGTGGCGTGCGGTTTGGCGCGCGACACTCACAGGCCAGCGCCTCTTTTGAGATCGCACACGAGGCTTGGTTTCCCCCGGCAATGGAGCAAAACTGCCCGGCAACTCCCAAAGGTGGGCGCACAGGAGATGTTACATGTGAGCTGGCTGTCAAAGCGATTCTGTCAGGCCGCTCCCTCGCCGCTGTTTAGAGATGCTGACACACCGTGTTTGGGGTACCAATGTCTTTGCTGGAAGTGATGGAGGCTTTTAGCCTTTTTTTTTTAAACTCCCTTCATCCTGTCGAGGTGTTCGGTCAAGTGTTAAAATTCTTATTTCACTTGCCACAAGATGTCCGCCGGCACTTCCTGCCCGCTCGTGGCCCTCTCCCAGGTCAATTGCTCCTCTTACCTCAATTGTATTTGCACACTTTTTTACTCACATTCTGGTATTTGGCCCCTGGAACAAAGGCAGGCTGCAACCCAATGTCTATTCCTTCTTTAATTCCTTTTCTTCTCTTTTATATTATCCTAAGGACATTATAGCCCACGATTTATGTTACATAATAAGCAACAGCTGATCAACACTGCCCTGATAGAGACCCATTCTAAGGTGATGTGGATATTGCATCTTGCAGACATATACAAAGCTTTGAGGTTAGAGATAAATACAGACGATAAGGATAGTGGATCAGATTCTCCTTGTGGTCATTAAAGTTTCAGAGTCTGCCAGAGGGGGAACGAGGCAGTCACAGCATCGCCCGGATACATTTCCTTTCACTCAGGATCAATCCTTCACTCACAAAGAGCTCAGGTGCAGGTAAGGCAGGGCTCACCTGTGCCACAGTGGTTAGGTAACCCTCAGCTGTACTAGCATGGTTAAGATTGGGAACCATCACTTGTACCACAATGGTTAGGTTTGGTAACTCTCATCAGTACCACAATGGTTGGATAAGCCTCTGCTCTACTTTAAGCCTATCAAATCAAGTTCATGTCTGCTCTGTGTTTAAACTGCCACGACTCGAGTATATCTCTGCCCAGTTTATCTCTGCCCTGTCTTATGGTCCCCACAACCTCAGTGTATTTCTGGCATTTATCTCTGCCTTTCCTTAAGGTCCCCACAACTTTTGTGTTTCTCTGCCCTATGTCGAGGTCCCCATGACTCCAGTATATCTCAGCCCTTTGTTTAAGTCCCCACGATTCCAGCATATCGCTGCCCAGCACCCAAACATTTCCTTGATCCTGCTGCAGCCTGACACATGACCAAACGACCCCTGAAAGGGCATTAGCACAGGCTTCAGCAAACTCAACATATGTGCCTCCTAGCTCCACCACCGCACAAATCATTCATTAAATCAGAACACAAAAAGTAACTTTACTTGAATGCCTCTGCATTAATATTTGATCATGGCTGAGAATAAATCTTTGTCGTTTTGTACATGTTCTCCTCCTGTGCGCGGCTCTGGCTTGTAACTATTCCGCGCTGTGCACTCTCTCTCTTCTGGTGCTGTTGGGGTGTATAGCCGCACGCTTGGCTTGGTCATTTGTGAAATGGATCCTATGAATTTTTTAGATAGATTTATAGCTGCAATCAGGCCTGGTTAGAGGGATGACTTTCACTAAGCAATATCTTGCCTTGCAGTGTTTGCTCTTGAACGCTAAGCAGTTTTGTGTAGACAAGAGGTGTTACATCCATTATGACACACACTAAACATTCAAATGCCTCCTCAGAGAATAGGAAACTGTGATTACACATGCTTTCGGCTGTCATCATTCAAGAAAATTCAATCAAGATTTAAATGGTTCAATGGTTCCTCGACCAAGCCACTGAGGTTCTACATCTGATAACCATGTTTATTGACACAATCGAGCTACGGTATATTCTTACTTAGACTTTTGAAAGCAAATGTAATTCACAGTTTGTTTGTTATGTACGCAAAGATGAACTCATGCATCATACTTCCTTACCATTCTTGCCATCACTTCAACTAGATGACAAATCCTCAGCGATCAAGTGTCAAACCCGCTTTGAAAGGCTATAGTGTGCTCCCTCTTGTCCCTTACATTCCTCAACAGAATACCTTGTTATCAACCCTGTTAACCAAAGCGAATCCTTTTAATGTCACTCGCTATTCATGTTTTATAAGGCAGAGATGATGCGCCCTTGTAACAAGGCTGAATGTAAAAGTGTTTTTAGGTACACCGACAGAATATAATATTGATTCATCCAGTATCCAGCATCCATGTATTTTGTTTACAAACAAACAAACAAACAAACAAACAAACAAACAAACACGCCCTTATGTGGTGTGGCAAGCAGAGGAATCCAGCTCTGTACAGCAGCCCAGTGTCTTTGTTCCAGTGGGTGAAAGCTCACAACTAAATGGTGAAGTGATATGTAATGCCTAATGAACCGTGTAAATATGTCTTTAAATGAGTCAACACTCGCACCCCCTTTGCTTTTATCGGCCTTGTGCTGCTCGGCCCCTACTGGCCTCATGCTGTTCAGGGCCCCAGACCTTCCAAGCACAACCGGCCTAATGGAAAGCTTTCAGGGATGGACAGAGCAAAAAATGTCCACTCTCATTTGTCCTTTTGTGTGTGTGTGTGTGTGTGTGTGTGTGTGTGTGCGCTCCTGTGAGTGTTTGTGGCTGTAGGTGTGTGGTCGCGTTCATGGGCTTAGGTAGTACAGGCTTTGGCATTAATATATAAATGAGCCGATCCCCTTAGGGGTATCTACAAACACGCACACACACAGATACACAAGAAACACCTTGGTCACTGGGCTGGCTCCCCGGGGGATCAACCTGTGATGGTAGCCAGGGGACATGCCATCATAACCAGAACTGGGGAAGAGCAAGGGGCCCCTCAGCTGAAGCATCTCCACTTCACTGCCTTTTAATGAAACTATTAAAGTCATGTTACGCCATCCTGAGCAGAACTGATACTAATAGAATACTTCATAATTCTGTTGCTTGCAGACAATATTCCTTCATTGGGATTTTGTAGCATTAGCATAACATCACCAATATACGCTCCAAAAAAGTTAAGTAAGAACACTTTGATTTAGAGGGAGGTTGGTGGTTAAGTCTAAAGTCAGATTAGCGACGCATTGCTCAATGTGAATAATATGTTTAAAAACCATATTAGCCACAACTGTGTGTGGCTAATGTTTGAATGTGTGGCTAAAGGTCTGATGCTGCTAGCCAATGGAGAAACCAAGTGAGCATGAGAAGGTGACAGGGTACTCGCAGCCTGTCACCTGCTTTCCCGGCGTCTCCTGTTATTATTTTTCTCCTGCTCTCCTGCTTTCTTCTCTCCAGCGTCATTAATAATTTGTGGCCAATGCCTTGCTGCCCGATGACAGCTGTGTGCTTAGCGTGGAGTCTATTTTTCAGATCAGGTGAATAATGAATAAGGCCTCGCAACAAAAGCGCCCCGTCCTACATGAGCTACTGCTGGCGCTGCCTAGCGCATGGCGGCCGGCTAGCTTACCTGTCCACCAGGGATGGGACAGGTGGGAGCAGAACTTCTCACTCCATACCTCACTTTAGCTATCGGCGCTCACTGGTTGAATTGCATTTCCCCAAGTGGGCCCTATAACACTCCACGTGGAATACGCAGAGGCGTTGAGTGTAGGGGCCGTTGGGTTTGTGTTCATCCGACAGTCTTTGACACATCACCTGTCGTGCTCTCCCGTCCCTCACACCCTCCAACCTCAATGATCATGGTGGCAGATTTGAATCAGCCTCGCGGTGGAAATCTGTGTGGGCTCTTGGGCCTTTGTGATTGTGGCCTCTGCCCAACCTGCCAGACCTGTGTGAAATCTGCTGAACTGCACGGAGAGCAACCGCTGCACTATTATGACCGTACACAATACCCTCCAGCTCCAAGACAATACCCCCCCCCCCCTCCTTATCCTGCTCATCTTTTCTCACCACATGCCCAGAGTCCTGGAGCCCAGTGGCAGGTTGGGCATGAGACCTGTATCTGAGGGGTAGATTAGGTTTATCAGGTTCTATAGTTTTGCTGCTTGTTGCTTGTCCATATTTTTTTTTTAAACAACTTGTGTAACATGGAGAAACTGTGAACATTGGTAATGCCATTATAGTAGGCATTGCTTTTATAGTACGTATATGTATATAGGCCTATGTCTATTTTCTAATGGCTGTCTTTAAAAAAGGGTCATATTTCAGTCACGTGCCTCGTCATGTGTGATAGAACGATATGAAACGAAATACACTTCAATTGAATAGACATTTAGCAGCCTATCCGGACTACATCTAAATCTGCCTCTAGAATATGTGCTTCATAATTCATGTTATTTCAGATTAATAATACACTATCCAAAACCACTTTACGTGGAATTCGGACTTAATTGCACAACTATGCCACATATGTCAGGAAAACTTAATTCACTCTAACAGGCTGCGGCTGAGCGCGCGTGTGGTAAAGCGCGCGCGTGCGTCTCAACGGGGTGAAGCAGTATAGGCCTAGGCTTGGATTTGAGCTCGAGCACTGCAATGCTCTGATTACTCGCACTCTCGAATCGATTGAGCCAGTCTCTATTTATATTTCATATGCCTTTGGGCAGTGGAGTAATGCTTCACAACTCCACGGCCACACTCAAATCTAACAGGGCCTAATGGCTCATGTGAACATCGGGCTGCACGCGGCGCCCCGCCGAGATTTATCTTGAAAAGCTTATTTTAGGGAATCATAACAACCGCCTATGGGCTATGATACAGGCTATAGGGTGTGATGTATGTTAAACAAATATACAAATACCTAATACATAAATATGTTATATTTATGTGCCTATTTGAAATGGTGCTACCATTGTTCGTCTTTACAGTGAAACCAATTTAGTCCATTAGCAAAGCAAAACGCAGGCCTCGAAATACAGAGCAAATAACCCGAAGCCCGAAGGTGGGAATCTACAGTAAACACGTGTGAAGCGCCATGGACTCCAGGTCGTCTAAGGGAGAACACGTAACGCCACAGAAAAGAAACTTAGGCTTTTTATTGATGATCAAGCAGGCCGAAATTACTATTGTAAAATTACCATTGTGTTCTGTTTTTAATTTATTTTCTTTAATATATGCACCACGTTAGTATTCGTTTAGTTAACAGTGCAGACAACAGAAATATGCCCTCTAAGAAGAAAGTGTTTTTTTTATTCCTCGGGTAAAAAGCTCGTCTCATTCCGTAGGCTTTAGCTTTTATCTCTCTTGATTAAATGAACAGGCCTTCCATTTTTCTCTTTGTCCGTCCGTCTTGGGGTTTAAAATATTTAGCATTTCCGCAGGCTTGGATGTTGTACGATTTTTTAGAGGAACTGGCGCATATCAAATCCTCGTGAGTCACTGATTTCAATCAATGTCGAGAATAGTGGACTTTACGAATAAGATAACTCGACAATAATTTGGTGCAGGTGTTGAAAACAGCACACATGTGAACTCTGTGAGACATTTACATGATCTGTCGTCATCGAGACATGATGATTGCCAACACAGGTTCGCGTACGCAGGTGCAGGTAACACATTATTGGGTTTCTTTTCCGGGATGTAGGCCTATGTACAGTGACGCAAACCTCCACAATAAAAGCAGTATATAGGCACCACTGGAGCACCCACTATATGAATAAATACATTTTCTCTCAACGAAAAGTTTGGAAAAGGAATTATTGCATGGTAAAAAAAAACACCTGGTTGACGGTGACATATGCAGGGAGAGTGTTTGACGTACAACAAAACACGAGCCAAAACAAACACATCCTAAAAGCTCCGGGCGACCAACGAAACGCTGCTCGGACCCATTTGAGCCGCCAGGTAGAACGAGCTGAATGTGTAGCCTCGCGACGTGACAGCCAATCACTGCGAATCGTTTCAAGAGGTAGGCTTGACGTAGCCTTTACGCGATGAAGGTTCTACCAGTTGATTTCATAATAATGATTTTATCTCTATTTTTTTTTTTTATTAATTAAATTTTAGTGCCTGTCTCAATCTTTCTTTGCGTGTTAGATAAAACGGGACGTTTGATGTACGTTGGAATAGGCCGGCTCTATTGAGTTTTTAGTACGGTGCTTCCTCTTTAAAAGAGCAAAAGCAAGATATGTCACCGCACACACGCACATGCATGGACACACGCAAAGTCGCAAATATCGTCAAATTTGTACACATATATATATATATAATTTATCTAATATATATGTATGTAGGCCTATATGTATACTATCAAATATATGTATATGTATATGCTGTATGATTGTGTCGTTTTATAAACCGCAAAGTTAGACTGGCCCGTTCATCAGCACTTTTATGCTCATTTTACGACGGACTTACTGCATCAAAACAAATATTGTTATTCATAAAACACAATTCAATGTAATTGCCTACGTTAATGTTTTTGTTGGTGCCATCTGACTGACTTCACCCTAAATTATACACAATATTAAATACAAAATAATAAAAATATTAGGCTCATACTGGACATGTGGCAGCTTCTACAATCTCGCCATGTCCTGGATGTGATGACAATAAACACTTCTTGAATCTTGAATAAGGCTTTGCTTTAACGTAGAGATAATCTGATTTGAAATAGATTTCAAAATGAATCTGGCACTGTGTTGTCAATGCCTATGCGTTAAATAACAGAAAACGATTTCTCCTCGGCTGAAGACGCGTGTCTGATTAATTATAGACGGACGTCCGAACCGCACTCTTTCTCGCCCAGAGGCACGCGGAGACCTTTCTCGGGACGTTTGGTTCACTTTGTGGTCTCCCGGCGTTTTCCACACAAATAGCCAACGGCAAAGGCGACTCCCAGCTATTACACAGACCGACTCAAAGTGCAATGTCCTAATGGTGATCCCGGACCATGTTGCTGTTTATCAGCTATTGGGGATCAAAAAATCTGTAAGAAAGGTAATTATTTCAAACGAAAACGCCGTTGATTAGCCTATGTATAGGAAAAATCAAACGAGATCTACATAATTTTATTAAATATTTGGTATTGCAGGACGCACATTTGTTTTAGTTTGAACTCACGGACCATATGCCTATGTGTTCGGATGTTTTGCCTCTTTGCCTAACTGTTAAAATAACAGCACATTTTCAATTGGGCAATACTTGGGGTTACATCTAGGCTATTATAGCATAGTTCTCTTGTCGCAGGGCTATAGCCTACATAATTAAATAGAAAACGTATGTGTTTTATTGTATTGATTTATTTAATTCAAATAGCTACATCAGGATGCACTAGTAAACCATATCAATAGCAGGCCTCTATATGAGCAATTTTTTTGTTCAATAACACAATGTGCAAAAAATGGAAACGGCATTGTTAAATGAGTTGCCCATATGTGTATTAAATCACACAGTCGTGTGTCTGTTTTGCCCGGATTGCTTTCAACTGACAACAAACACCGCTCTTTGGAAAGGCGCAGATTTTCGCTACGTCCTCTTGCTTGGGAGCACCGATTGTGAGTATGAGTGTAAATATTTTGGGTTTAGATTCACCCAAGGGAATTTTAAACCGGCTCTGAAACGTCATGGACATGTCGTTCCTCGAAGCACAGGCCTATACGATGGTTTCTGTTCATAGCTTATCGTCTGTCATTACGGGCTATACATTCAAGTTTTAGTGTTTTTAATGTTCTCGTGATAGTTCATTTGAGGCCATGTTGCGTCTCTTTGTGTCGCCTCAGGTCGACCTTCCGCTGAAAGCCCTTGCCGCAGAGGTCGCATCCGAATGGTTTGAATCCCGTGTGTTTCCGGCTATGCGTGATGAGATTTGAACTCTGGCTGAATGCTTTCCCACACACTTGGCATTTATGAGGCTTTTCACCTGCAAAAAAAAAATCATAAAAATCATGACAAATCCTCCAGTTTCTTTCAGAAGTTGAAAAACATGCGCAAACACTTGTTGGCTACTTCACGCCGAGAGCTCAGAGATGTCATAGCGGCCTTGCCTGTGTGGATGAACGTGTGTTTCTTCATGTCGGATTTCTGGTGAAATCTCTTGCCGCAGTACTGGCAGGGATAGGGTCGCGTGTCCGAGTGGATCAGGAGGTGCGTAGACAGAGTCGATGACCGTTTGAAGCTTTTACTGCATATTTTGCAGTCAAAGCTTCTTTCCTGGAATTTGAGATGGACATTATGACATATTATGTATACTAAGTCTACTGTCTGCCCCGATGCTTCATTCAATATCATCCACATCGTACGCGGTCGGGCCTCACAGTATATGGGCCCGTGTTGTCAGTGCATGTAGGCCTACCTGTGAGTGCACCGCTTTGTGTTGTTCGAGGCTCACTGCGTGTCCGAACGTTTTGCCGCAGATATCACACGCATACGGCCGCGTCCCGCTGTGAGACCTGCGGACATGAACTTCCAGACCATGCGGGGTTGAAAACACCTATGAAACGCAGATAAGAATCTTAGAGTGTTAGAAACAATCCCGACGTTTAGAATTGTCGACACTCGAATCTCAACGGCAAATCCCTGGTAGACGCAATTCGAAATTACCTTGCTGCATTTGACGCACTTGTATGCGCCATTGAGGATATGCCGCGAACAGAGCAGGTCAGGCGGCGTCTTCAGTTCGTGGGGTGGTCCGTGTAGACCCTCTTCAGGGAAAAACACCTGGGCTCGGTTGAACACACCGACAGCCGGTCTATACTCGCCGTAGTTCTCCTCTCCCAGCGTCCTCTCCGCGTAAAGGGCGGACTTGTTGGTGCCGTCCTCGTTAAAAGACAGAGGCGCACCTCTGTCCAAGTCCACGTCGTGCGGGTGAAAGCTCTGCTGCACAAGTTGCCTGAGGTCGGAGCCCGAGTAGTTGTTCCAGGCGTACGGCCTGAACGGCACGACGAAGGGCTGCGTCTCATCCACCAACGGCGACAGGGATTTCTCCGAGTTGACTTTCAGTGACACATGGACAAATGCAATAAATTCAAACGGTAAATACGCAGGACAGCCACTGTCAACATCATCACCCCGCCAGCGCCAACACAACGTTTTATTATTAGCATCATCAAATCAAATAGGCCATGGTCATTGATCTGCAAAGCCTTTTCTCCGATTACCTTCAACACAATACAGTAGACTATTATAATATAACCTGGGATTATGACGTCAGAAAACATAGGCTACAAAGAAGAAGGTACAGAATATATGTTTAAAAAAATGGGAATGGGAAAAAGAGGTCCGCGTCCTACCGGGAGACAGAGACGCGGGCGGAAGGCGCCAGAAGTCGTCGTAGTCCAGAGATTGACCGCAAACGCTGTCCTCACAGCTCGACGGGGATTTCACGGGGAAATAATTCACTTTGTCAACCAAGTGAGAAGCTGGAGAAAGGCCGTATGGGTCGACCGACGAGTCGTCTGGATTTGTATCTGCTTATCGGAACGAAAGAAACATCCCCCCCCCCAAAAAAAACCGTTAGATCTAACAGAAAAAAATGTATGTCTTCAATATTCGTTTTTATCTTGTGTATGTCCAAATATTGTAAATAAAAAAGCTTTTAGTTTGTTGGTATTTAAACAGCTGAAGCGATTTGCTGAATGAATTGCATTAGACCAATTGCACAGCATTGTTTGGTCTATGATAGTCAAAATAATAAAAACTTTAACGATGTATAATATGCTCGTTTAATAATAATAATAATAATACCCTAAGCATTGTGCTAAAATAAAAAGAAAACGTAGAGCAATTTGCCTTTCTGATGAGTTGTACGTACTCGCGCAATTCCTGCACTTTTTGGGATGCATCTTCATGGTTGAACGCGTTTATTTTAAGTCGATTTGGACAAAGCGTCAGCAGAACAAATGAGTATGACATTAATGCAATAACGTGAGGGGTTTTCTATCGTTCAAATAGGCCTCATACTATAGCTATGCAGCCAGGTATAATTTGTAATGCACTAGCCTATAGTAAGTGATGTGCGTGATTACCTGAACATATGTGTGCCAGTATTGTATCCAGTCTGCTGTAGTCATCCTCCACAGTGCGGGGCTGGTGGTAGCTGTGGGCCCGCTTGCTCTTCACCAGGAAAGACCGCGGCATTTTTCTGTGCTGCGGAACACGTCTCCCGAAGACGGCCTCGTCGAAATAAATCTCTGATAATCCGGCAATCAGGCGCTCCTCTGGACGATGTTGTGCCGTCGGAAAAAGATTCGAACTCCTCTGGTTTGACCGTGGTTTCAATTGCTTTAAAAGATTGCACCGCAAACGGAGCATGCGCAATATGTGCGCCGACCAGGTGTTGATGCGGGACAGGTGCCTCTCTGGAGTTTCAAGGCGCCGACCGCCTCCCACTTGGCCATTGGTTCGTCTCGTGGAGAAATGATCCCGGAGCGAGTTGAGGGCAACTCTGCTTGTCCCCACGGGCAGCTTGGGGCCCGTGGCAATCAGGATAAGTGATACGCCGCTTTAGCGCCGATATCCAATCTAGAGGCACGGGAAACGCGGAGAGGAAGGTGAGGCAAACTGTCTGGATGTGTTGAGACTGCAGCCCTCGCGCTATTTGAAATATTTGGAGAAGTGGCGCTTATTAATAAGGCATTTACTCCTAAAATCGAAAAGCACCTACAAATATGTGCATATTATAACAAACAGAAGCCATTGGCTGCTGGTCTGTGTAGGCATATCTGATTAATCTGCGGTTCCTTGGTTGCACCAGGCAACCTAAACTCTTTATCTTTATTTATTTTTTACCATGGGGCGTTTCAGTAGGTGTTTGACTTGATGCAACACAAAGTAAAATTATATATTTTTTAATCATATTATCACATGCTCAAACAAACGAACTCTACTAGGTCTACGTGCTTTTCCAGCGCACGTAGTTTTAGGCGCCTTAAAGTTACATACGGTCTTTATCTCCCAGCGAGGCAGGAAATCAAAGCCTGGCTTCGTTACCACATCACCGCGGAGCCATCCGGGCTGCGTGTTGGTCCATGTGCGCTGCCGATAAAGTATCCTTCACGCTATCTGGCCGGATTTCGTCCGATACACCACGGTGTCTGCGTAATGTTTCCCCGCGGTTATCGGTCCATTAACCCTCGTTGAGTGACTTTGGTCTGATGTTTCACAAGCTGAAGATTTATTTTTTTAGAGATACAAAAAATATAGGCAGTTCTTTTTGTTTATTCTAAAGTATTGAGTTTAGTCTGTTCAACTTGTTTGCGTTCAGTAGTATCGCAGCACATGAACATGCGCCCCTATAATACAAAGATAACTACAAAAATAAATCACAATACCACATCCAGTAATTCACGAAACACATTTCAAAATAGGCAACTATGCTGCGTGTATATGAGCCTTTAGAGTTATTATTCCATGCTAACAACAGACGTTCAATGAAACAAACCTGGCAATAATCCAATAGCCCGAAGTTGGCTAAAAATAATTAAGAAAGACAGAAGTTGCTCTTTAAACCAAAAGAACGAACTTCCTGAACACGGCAATCACCGTAACATTTAGAGGGGGTGTACAGAGAACCACACTCTCTGAAGCTAACAGTCTGATTCAAATGATAGAGCCGCTCAGTTCAGTCCCTCAGTTTCCACGTCACGAGACAGCACTGGGCCTATTGAAATGCTAAATAAAACTACTTCTAAAAAGTTAGTTTGTTCTAAAATCAATGACTGAACAGTTAATTAAGATATGGGATCGTGACATTGGTTATTTCTATTATTGTGACCATTTCGTCAATTTGGGAAGATAAAGATTAATTAACTGCAGGCATCACACCCTACCATTTTATTTCAGGGCAATACTAGTATGAAATTGAGGCAAACAATTTATCAAACATTTTATTATGATTTAATCACACACAACAATTTCACCTTGCAGAGTGTGCAGTCTGGTTTAATAGTGTTAATGTTTGCCCTTAAAGCACAATTCAACAATTGTCTCCTTAGCAAACCCCACAAGACTGCTCATTCTTCAAAAAGGTACATTTATAACCCAACATCCAAAATACTGGTCTTTACTGCACAGGGGAATCATTGGCAATTGATCAGTTGCGCTTTCCATCAAAATAATCTCTTTTCAGTCTCATTTCAGTCCTCATTGAAAAGGGGCTTGGCCTTTACTGGTATAGACCGCTATCACCATGTTGATGGGGTGGACAGGCATTAATATACCCACAAAACGAAAGGGTCAGAAAGGTTGAGAATACATCCAATTTAATTGAATAGTCAGAAATCGTTTTAACAATGCGCGTTATCATCTGTTATTATTTCAACCTTCCCTATAAACGTTTCCTTGAGTATCCAGACCATCCTCATCAAACATAAACGGGGTTGCCATTGTTAACCTGTAAACCTGAACTAGTCCTTATTCGACACTCAAGTTCATATTTTAGATGTAATGCTTTCTATCTAACAGTAACAGTACTTCAAAACAGGTCTCTTCTTTGTTTTTACTGCAGTATGAGTTTGATTAGTAACATGCTCAAACCAAAGAACTCAGACATGTTTCCATGATGGGAGAATCAATTCAGTCCCCAGTAGGTCTCCAATACTCTGGAGTGCAGGGGGGGGGGGAATGATTGCAACATATGGAGTTCAAATTCCCTTTCATCTGATCTGTCAACACATTCTACATGTTAGATACATACTTTCAAGTTTGAATGAAGTCCAAAACAAACAAAACAAACATATTATACATATATACAAAGATATACAAGCTCACGCGATTGCCCTCATCTCCGAGTAGACCAATGTAACGGAAAGCATGTGGTTTTAAGAGAAGGCCCCGAGCCTAGACCTGCATATGATTTTCATTAATAGCGCCAATTTAATGCTTTGTTTAAAAAAAAAAAAACATTTCAAAATAAAAGCCCATTTGGTGAAGTGTCAGAAAGTGTTAACGAACGCATTGCACAGGCACAGGGGGTGGGTTGGGGTGGGTAGTGCTTGTCCTTTGCTGCCCCGCGCTCTGAGAGGGCCAGCTGCAGTGGTCACGTGACCCTGCAGAGGGACGGTGAGTTGTTCAAAACATGGTTCCCACTGACTGCATCCGCGCCGCCAGGTGTTCAAAAACACAAACCCAAAACAAACGAGTGTCTCTCGCCCGTTATGAAATGTGGACGTATTCCACGTTGAAAACATCTGAGGTGGAAACTCCTCCGCGGAGAGGAGGTGGGGCGGTGGTCTGAGGCAGCCAATCAGAGGGGGTTTCAGACGGCGGTGGACTTGTGGGGGGCGCTGGGGGGCAACGAGAGGCGAAGCGTCTCCCCGTCGTCCTCTCCCTCGCTGTCCGTGTCGTCCAGGTTGGGGTGGAGTCGGATCCGACCGGCGCCGACTCCCCTCAGCCGGCCGGCCGCCGCCACGGCCCCGTCGGCGCCGTCCTCCTCGTCTGAAGAGTGGTAGGACCCTCCGGCGGCGCTGCCGCCGCCGCTGTAGTGATTGACGATGTGGATGCCGTCAAAGGAGGGCGGGCGGGCCGAGCTCCGCTGGCCTTTTAAACAGCAGATCTGGGCGGGCGACGGGACATCGTTATGAAGCCATCACAACCTCCATGTCAGCTCACAGCCAGGAAGCCCCCCCCAAGACTTTTACAAATAACAAGCGCCAGTTAAGAATGGTCACTAAACAACACCGCAACACTTCTGGTCTTTCTGATTGGTGACATTTGGTGCTTTGAACATGGTATGATCCATGCATATGGTGACTAGTGGGCCCCCTGCAGTTTGATTCTTGCGTGTCTGGTTACAAGTAAAATATATATCCCAAAGGAACTCCGGCAGTATCCGACAGTAACTTCTGAACTGTATTAGAGAACATAAACATTAACACATTCATGACACAAAACACCCTTTTATTGTGC
Source organism: Urophycis floridana (assembly GCA_027123135.1). Lineage (NCBI taxonomy): Eukaryota > Metazoa > Chordata > Actinopteri > Gadiformes > Phycidae > Urophycis > Urophycis floridana. The sequence continues at coordinate 3,053,382 of JAOPUI010000016.1, read as the reverse complement.
CAGAACTGTCCTCCATGGCGCTGACATGTTTGTTGTGGATGCACACTCCCCATGCAAAAACACAACGTGTGTAAATCACACTGGACGGGAAGTAGATACTAGAGGAGAGGAGCCACTGTTAGAAACATGCAATACAACCTCATCCAGATGAGAGGTTATAATGATGTGAAGTCCATGCAGAGAAATGGCACTAATCACATTCAATTACCAGAGGGGGTACTCAGGTGTAAACAGATGGGGGAGAGGACATGGTGACCTGTAACCAGGCAACAACTTACCTGGAGGAGTCTGCAATGCCAGACATGTATGGAAAGAGTTATTAAGATGGAAAGTTTAGCGGCGCCTATGACTCTGGGCTACAGTAGTCTCAACTGAGAGCATAGATCTTATCTGTATTTCTTGTATCTTATTTAGTCTTTAAATGCACTGTTCTTTCCACTGTGGCTGCTATAACACCTGAATTACCTTTGGATATCAAAACATTCTGTCTCAGATTACGGTACTCAACATTTCCAGTGTAGCGTGTGTGCTTTAAAAGAAAAGAAAAAAAAACGAAAAAACATTTCCTTCACATTTTGCACCCCTGACGTGTCTTCACCGCAAACACTTAAATCACCATGACACATTAAATATACGCCACCGAAATACAAACACGCCCTGAAATATGTACCGAAAGTGTGCATGTGCACATGCATGCACACATGAGGATGGATACCTGACCCGAGCCCGACAAGACCCGACGGTAGCCACCGGGCCGGGTGGGGTTCCGACAAATCTTTCGAAATTATACCCGGGTTCAGGTCGGGCTCGGTCACATCTGTGCGATTTTACATTTTTAATTTACCCGCGCATGTCACGCTCATCTGTTTGTTGACATAAAAAACTTGATGGCTCGGGTCGGGTTCGGACATAAAAAGTTTGATGCCTGTCGGGCTCGGGTGGGGTTCGGTTTCTGTTCTGTCGGACGCGGGTCGGACTCGGACAGAACATTTCAGCCCGAGCCGCAGTCTTATGCACACATGCATGCTGACCGGAGGGTGTAGATGTGGAGAGGTGGGGATGGGTGGAGGCTCGGCTGCAGGAAAGTGCACGGTACGATTTAGTGCACATGACTAACCGCAAGCCATCGGCCTGGTGTAGACACTTTCTGCACCCCCTCTGCTGTGGCCTCTACGGGGCGAACAGACCACCGCACAGCAGGAAGTCTATAGGTGGAGTTAACACTTATCTAACCTGATCTGACAGACAGAAAATAAAATCCCATGTGAGGAACATATATCTTTTTCAATCTGGTGTATACGGAATAATTTATCATCACCATTCTGTGATTTTGACCAATATGTTGATTCTTCGTAAAAACATAAAATGTGCTGTTAATTTGCAGGAAGCTTTTCTTTGAAATATTCACTTGTTTCTTATTTGCATTGTTGACTCATCAGACAGCCACCGAACTCCCACAACATTCAAATATGTGCAAAGAAGAAGAAGGGCGATTGTCATCACTTGGAAAACAACTCCGACGGTACGTCTGATGCCTCCAGAGAATTACCAAGGTGGTTCTCACCTCATGCTTGAGCTCAGCGATCTGGTCTTTAAGGTCTCGGATGTACTGGCTGGAGTCTGTGTGGTTCAGCTGGCCTTGCACTTTCCCTTCCTCCTTCTGGGAAGAGATAAACAACAATACCTAATAACAGCATTGCAGAGCACAAAAAAACAGACTTTACTAAGAGACTGTTTACCCCCCCTTCCCCCCAAAAAACAAAACAAAAGAAAGAAAGAAAGAAAGAAAGACCCATAGCAACACAACAACATATCCGCTGTATAGAACACCTGGTGTTTTCAAGTTCTGTCAATAATCCGTTGTCTGGTTGAGGGAAGACTGTAGTGACCCCCCCCCCCTCCAAATGTCTGACATTTCAGTGGGGACCCCTCTGAAATGCTACTGGATGTCGTTTGGTCGTTTGTGTTTGGTTTCCTTCCAGGACCCTGGGGAAGAGCCAAACGGTTTAAACTACGCACGTGATGTCACGTCTCAGCGAAGACATCTGTTGGTCGGTGGCCACCGACCAACTTTAAACCTCAAATCGCATTCTAGAACCTGCGGCTCGAAGGCAGAGCCCAGAGAGAGAACACTGGTGGGTGTGTGCGCTTTGGCCTTTGCTAACCACCGGGGAAGCCACGGTGAGCCTTTCTGCAGGGGTGTGGTATCCACACAGAGACCATTCCACACAAGTCTACAGTCGGCCCCAAAAATAAAGAGGATGGGTTTTTTTGTATTCCTGTGGTGAAGACAGGGGTTGAGCCTGTCATTTATCGATACCGGTTTTTGAAGGGCAGGAATCTAAACAGGTTGTGTTATTCCAAGCATCTGCGTCGTTTTTTGAGGTTTCCTCCCTCAAAAACAGGAACGATAAGGGGCCAGGCAGTTAATAAGACTTCCTCGTGCTCAGCTATGTGAATCAGCAGGTGTCAGACTACTGGCAGGACCTCCAAACGTCTAGAAGTGATGACTTCCTCGCCTGCCTCAAACAGGGAACTGCTTGGCCACACAACCCAAAACAAAAAAAACATAAGAAACTCAACTGATTTACTGACTTCCAGTAAAAGAATCAGAAAGACAAAACAAGTCAGTTTTGGTGCCTACAACTAATAACTAATCAAAAACCTTGGATGTGCAAACAAATGGATCGGATGTCATATTTTTTAAGTAAAACGTTTTTTTCAGCCGTTCCCACAAGAGCACCATACCTGGAAATATAGCAAGTATCAAACACGGTATTTCATCATATCCCTCGCAGGCTGAAATGTGCAGTCTAAATCTGTGAGCAGGTCACAGAAACCTCAACTAAATCATGCATGTCAACTTGAGAGTTCACCGTCTCTGTGGCAGAGAGGAAGTGGTTTTTCATCTCGGAGAAGAGATAGCAGCGTTTTGGCTTTCTCGCAGGCTGTGCAGCAGACACGCCTTCCTCCCCAGTGCCTTTCAACCAATACTCTGCACCCCTCTAAAAATACCCTCTATCACTCTGACATACCCTGTATCCCTATGAAATACAACAACCTATTTCTAACACAAGTCATGTTGCTTCATTTTGGAGGCTTTCTTTCCACAGTGCACCATCAAGCATGTGTGACAGACGGACGTTATCCCCACAAAACTTTTTTTTGAAATGGCCTTAATAAATTAAATTCATCTGGTCAGACACATCCTGGGATGTGATGATCTTTGACGCACTTTAATATTATGGCCACAACTTCCGCATCAACTTTAAAGTCCCTTGCCAACAATGTCTATGTCTATGACGAGCACTTCCATGTAGTCCTAAAGCATGTCAATACAACACATCTCACAGCATCTCACAGGCGGGCAGCAGAGCACGCAGTAAAATCCTTGGGTAGAAGTGTTGACCAGAGCCTTGGTTTTAAAAACTCACTTTAGCTGCATCTATCTATAAAGCAAGAAACGTCTGTCACTTTGTCTGTGGCTTGCACGCTGATTATTTGTCAGATTGACCTAAGATTTTGGATAGGGGTTGAACATGGCACGATGGTGTGCATCCTTGATTTTTAAGTTTTTTGGAGTATTTAAATTGTCGCTTAATATTCACGATACGGCCATGCACACTTGCTGCGGACGGGCGCGACTTATCCAAGTCACTGTGTGTTACTATTTTTCCTATAATCAGGTTGTTGCAGAGACAGACCCACCTCTCCATTGTGTACTCTTGAGCCGAGCTGCGCATCATGGCTAGGCTACGCTCTAACAAGACGTCTTTCCCCAGTCCCGTTAGCATGGTTAAAATGCTTAAAGCTAAACAATCTTTAGCATAATATTCCAATAGCTGCAGGATGTAGGATGCTACCAAAAGTTTAGAAGAAGAAAAACAATTACTCTTTTGATCCTGTGAGGGAAATTTGGTTTCTGCATTTAACCCAATCGTGAAATAGTGAAATACACTCAGCACACAATGATGGTGAGGCACACAGTGAGGTGAAACACACTAATCCCGAGGCAGTGAGCTGCCAACAGCGGCGCTCGGGGAGCA